>CM042137.1:77151748-77161748 GCA_023376005.1 Doryteuthis pealeii | reverse complement strand
ACAGACACACTCATTGAAGAACACGCACATACATACATTTACATGTATGGGTGCATGTCTCAGTACAAATCAAAAGTGCATTCTTCTGTGCAGACATAGATGTGCACATCTTTATAGAAACATAACTACGTATTACTATGGAAGTGCATGTGGTAAAATGTCATTGGTAAAGATATGAATCTAGCTATCGCATCCCCCTGCAGTTATGGATAAAACAACATAGCAAACTTTAAGACTTAATTGGTAACCAGTCTAAGAAAATAATGAAAGTTATGCTTTGAACTTAGGGCCTTACAATTGGGAAGCCAATATTCAGTCAGATAAACTATGACTGTAAATTGAACTCATTCTATTCATGAATGATTCGCATAAATTAATTGGTTGATTTTAACGGCATATTAGCCCATCTAGAGTTATTTTATGCCTGTAATCGCGTTCATTGTATGATCATATTTATATTTTTTGCATAGTCATTTCTTATGAGTATTTTAGCACACGGTTCTATCTAAATACATACAGTTGTTAAGCAGATCTTTTTACCGATAGATGGAGCCCTAAAAGGTACTACCGCTCCGGCTCAGAGTGAACCTGAGAGTACTGGCAACAAAATAGTGACTCCATACTCCCCAGATCTCCTGGACTATAGCCTCATCATCAGATATAGTTTAGTGACATACCAAGGACCAACTTTTGGAGGGACTTACTGCTCTGCAATCAGCGTATCTGACTGTATCAGTCAGTGTATTCTAAGCCCCAATAATAAAGTGGATCAACAAATTGACACGCAACTTGAATCTTTGATTGGAGGCGGACATATGGTAGTTTAATTATTACAAACCTACAATTATCAAGAACCCTATTAGCAAGGACTTGTTAGTAATAACCAATAATTAGCTATTTTTAAAAAAATTGACTTACATCGCCAAGTGGTTATAACAACCCAGGAAATACTTTAGAAGTAAAATCTGTGCACAGATTCAGAACCCCTAAAGCGGCCTAACACTGTAGTCAGCATAGTTCTGGCAAACCTTGTGGTCAAACTGTATCTGTCTACGTTATTTTCTTGGACAAAACGCCAATACAGAGACTTGAACAATATAACACATAGAAAGAGAGACTTGTATATTTATAAACCGCCAATCATCTATTCAACATTGTTCGGAACTGAGCTCCAGAAATCTTTCCAGACGCCGGCTCTGACAAATCACAGATATACATTAATAAACAAGTGAACTATAGCAAATTTGTTTTGAAAATAAGGAAAGGCGTGATTCGAACTTAGGGCCTTAGAATTGGGAAACCAATGTTCAGGCAAACAATGAATATGTATTGAACTCATTCTATTTAGTGAAGGATTATATCATATTTCATCAACAAATTGCCATGCAACTTTAAAATTTTGATAGTCTAATTACAACTAAACCTATAATTATTAAGAAATTTCTTAGCAAGGGACTTTTTAGTAATATTCAATAATTACAATATTAACGACTATCTATCATTAGATATCATTTATTGATATCAGCATTTGATATCACTGATCAGGAGAGAGAATAATATGTACCCGTATGAAGCAATCCGAAACTGAGTTCAACTTGAAATACTCATTTACGAAGCTTAGGGGGAAAAAGCAATAATATCATTCAGAATGATATTATTGTAACAATTTCGATAACATTCGATTTATATATTCCAGGATTTTTAAATATATGTTTACGCTCTTAATTTTAACGTTATTTTTCTTTATAAATGAAAAAGAAGAAAATAGTTATTTCATCATGCTTAAATTTTGAGATAGTTTAAAAATCTTTAGTGTTGGTTCTTTAGTTGCCCTAGGAGACTTATACAAACAATAATTCTTGGAAAATATATTTGATAATATAATTCCATATTCCCTTTTCATATTGATAATTATGCATTTCCAATTAAAGATTTAAAGAAATGATGAGAATTGATTCCTAGTAATAGATAAAGTTGCTAATTAGCTAATTAGTGGATATCACTAACAAGTCTAAAATCTTTCTCAATAATTATAGTTTAGTAGTAATTGAGGCCACAACATGCACGCCTCCAGTCAAAGGCTCAAGTTACATGGCTGCTAGGTCTTTACTTGGTACAGCCTTTTCAACAGGCCAATTACGATGGTGTGTCAAAAAGTAATGCCATTTTATTATTTTCATGTAAATTGTTTTTTTTATAAAACTATGGTCTACATTGAGACCTTAACGAGGCTCAGAGCAAGAATCCGACCAGTAAGACCCAACTTGTCCTCCTTCTGCATGACAATGACCGACCACACACAAGCAACTGGACGGTAGAAAATCGCCTGATTCGGGTGGACAACTTTACCGCATCCTCCATACTCACCAGATTTAGCGCCTTTCGACTATCATCTCTTCGGCCCCATGAAAGAGGATTTGAGAGGCAAACATTATTCCAATCTGTAGTGAGGAAGTGGCTCAAAGAACAGTCAGTAGAATTTTACGGGTCAGGGATACATGCTCTCATTCGAAGGTGGAACATTGCTATTGAGAGAAACAGTGACTATGTGTGGAAGTAAGGATGTGATCCACAAGGGACCAACGTTATTTTGATGAATGATACATGTTTCTGTGTTGGTAATTATACCTGTCCAAAACAAAATGACATTACTTTTTGACCCACCCTCGTAAGAAAATAAACAAAACAAACCAGTTTTTTTTAGTTCTCAATTATATCATCTAAAAATCAGGATCATTGAAATTACTAAATCTTACTTAGTCTTGTGAACCTGCACCAGTTTGCTAACGCTACATTTTGCTCTTAAGTGGTCGCTCAACTGATTGATTTATTGATTTCAACCTTATGTCAATCAATCTCAGATAACCTTATTCATGTAGGTTAGGAAATCGCATTCATTGTATGTTCATATTTACATTTTTTTGTATTGATGTTTCTTTAGAATCTTATGGTGTCTTTTTTTAAAAAGAAGGTCCTATCGAATACGAATACTTTTTAAAAAAACAGATCTTGGTTGCCTCGCGTGGTGTAATGGTTAATAAACTTGACTAATAATCCATTACTAGTGGATTAGTGAGTCGTTGGGTGCCCGATACATGTTGCCTTGTGTCACAACTACCTAAAGCTTTGTGAATAACTTCTTCAAAACTATATAATCCATAGAATTAACAGGTCGCTCAAGTAATTAATTGATTGATTAATTTTAACCACCTGTCAACACTTCTGGGGTGATCTCATACCTCGGGGTTAGGGAATATCGTTCATTGTACGTTCATATTTAGATTTTTTGTGTAGTTGTTTCTTAAGAGTTGTTTCAATCAAATTCAGAGTAATGGCAATAAAGGGATAATCCATAACTTAAATGGAGCCTCATCATCAGACACAGATTGGTGATGGACTTGGGACACTCCCTTTTGTTTAGAAGACTTATCACTCTACAGCGGATACAATCAGCGTATTCTAAACCTCACCAACAATCCATCAAGGTTCATTGCAGCTTACTTCAGTGATATAGGAGTACTCATATTTTAAGTATTATTTATATATTGTACATCTACAGATGATCGAACTCACCACTCAGTAGTAAGTGATACTCAAGGCTAGTTTTCTAAATATTATACCACGGCAAGGTGCTCCGGAAAATCACAATCATTGTCGCTAGGTAAGAAACATAGTTAAGGGCATTGCTGAAATCGATTTAAGTGCATTGCTATTGTTAAATATTTAGCAAACTAATCTAGCAGATTATTGCTACAATATGAAGTTCGAGTTTCACTGGACACTCCACACTGGTATCCTTGTGTCAAACTAGGGTATGGAAAGCACATGATATCAAAGGTTGATGGGGCTTAGAAATTGAGGTAGAATGACTAATAAACAACTCAAAGAGTTCGAAGTACATAGAATGTCAAATTTTATTAAGATAACGAGGCGCTCGCAAAATGCCAAGAAACTTGAATATATACATATATCTCTTCATCAGTCAAGTTACACGGCGTTTTTCGTGTTTTGCCAGATATTTTCCATAGCTCACAAAATAAAACTACCAACGGAATATATATATATATTTATATGTATTTACCAACCCCTCCCCACAACCAGATATGACACAATGTCATTTTAAGTGGAGTATGACAGATTAAAATTCAGACTTTTCCTTCTCCTAGAGCGGATGTCACCTAAGGTAAAAGAGCCCAGTATGCCCTGTAATTTACCCATTGCTGGAGGGTGATTAGTAGGATGTATACCTTTCCGAAGTTTAATAGCCATATGTGTAACGCAAATGCTCTCGATCAGGATTTGAACTCTGGTCACCGTGTCTATTTCCTCCGACGGTAACCATAATACCACGAAAACCTCCAGAATATGGAGCAAGATTTTATAGATATTTTTTTTCTTTTTCAGGAAATTCCTTTTCAGCCACACACAGACACACACACACACACACACACACACACACACACACACATATATATATATATATTCATAGTTCGCTCAAAAAAGCTACTGGTACAATGTAACGCAGTACTACCTGTTGTGTAGTCAAGTGATAAGTGATCAACAACTAAACTAGTCCCCTACCCAAGCTTTTCTTATGAAGAGCTGGATGAAAAATATGATATGTCAAAAGACGGATGAACCCTCTCGTGGGGTCAATGGCCATCTAGCGTAACTTATACCGTCCGGAATATCGGGATTTTGATAAATCATCCACTCTGGTATGATTAGGAGTGATGGACTTTTAGCTTTCTAGAACGACATACTGAGTTGAACGCTTAGTTTCAAAATATTGAATTTGGGATTGTCTCAATGCACTGTCTTTCAGTTCTATAAAAAGCTTCAGGCACAAGTACTTATTGATAATTTGTAATTCTTACAAAATGATATCATGTGAAGGCCATACACATACATTTACTGACATTGTGTCACATCCTTTTCATTGTGGACGGTTTGGGTAAATACACTAACACACACACACACACACACACACACACACATATATATATATATATATATATGGGGGTGGAAAATATGGAATAAATCCGACAGTATGAAGAAAGAAAAACAAACAAATTATTCCACAAAGATAAATCCTAACTTGAATATGTGTGCTCTATCACTGATATTGAGCACTCATTATTTATTCATATAGCAAACTATCTCTATTTTAAAAAAATTGAATACCCATCAAGCATGAATAAAACGAAATGTCTTCAGCATAAAATAACTCAACAAGGGTTGATATGCCGTAGAATCCAACTAACCATCTATATACTGAAAAAGTTCCTCACTGCTTAACTTCAGTGATCTAACTGGAAACGTTATTTCACTATAACTTCACTGTAATTCAATGATTTACTTATCTTAGTATAAATTTAGCATAGAGCCAGAAGTTTGGGTACTTATCGAGAATCAAACTCTCTAGTGACGGTGTGCTTATCTCTTTTTATTGCATCGGGTTCCCCAAGCATAAGCTTTGATTTAGCACACGGCAGCAAATATATAGCACCTAGTGAGGATCAAACTCACTACTCGTTAGTAGTCCTTTACTGAACCTAGCTCAGTTTAGTACATAGTCAAAAGCATAGGACATCTAGTTAGAATCGAATTCATTAATAATAATGGGTCAATCTTGTTGACTATATCAACATGTTGGTTGCCCAGGGGTTAATGTTAGTTTTGGTAAACTTCGATTTGAAATTCAAATTTGTTGCATATATACGAAGATGGACAGAAAAGTTCATGTGAGGACGTCATATCTGCTCTTGGTCACTTTTTAACCAATGGGATCTAAATACTGCAGCCCCACTCGAAGAAGTGTGTGAACAGCAATGGGGACTATGTTAAAAAATAAACCTCATTTGGTCACATTCCATCAGGGTATCAATGAACTTTTCTGCCGACCCTCGAATATGTTGTATGCTGGGCTGGAAAATTTCAAACTTAAAAGGAAGCACTTAAATTAAAAAGATAGAACCCGAATGAATACTTCAGAAACCTTATCATAATGATCTCATCTAAAAAAAAAAATATGTATAACAAAAACAAAAAACAAGCAAATAAAGAAACAAAAAAACAAAACAACAAAAACAAAAGACTCGTTTGTCCTCTGTTTCAACCTGACAGAATGGAGATGTCCCCATGGGCGTGATCTAATTTCATATGATTGCCTGAAATTGACCTGTGCATTTATAGATTAGTTGGTCTTTGTATTTTTATGAAGACATTAAACCGACACATGATACAGCTTCCCATCACGAAACCACGACTTTTGCGCCTGCATGTGATCGGGTATATTCATATTATGTTATAAACTAACCATCTGTCAATACTGACGACACACACACACACACACACACACACACACACACATATATATATATAATATATATATATATCCAACCACACCGCACGAACAAAAGGTCATTTTTTAAGCGGAGTTTAACAGGTTTGAATTCAATGTTCCCCTTCTTCTAAACCGCTTGCCATGCCAATGTTAAAGAGTCCAGTCTGCCCTACTATGTACCTATAGAAGGTGAATAGTTGTATTCATACCTTTGCCACGGGTATTAGCGCTGTGTGAAATGCAAACAGCCTTGTCCAGGATTTAAACTTGGTTTGCTGTGTCCATTTCCTATGAGGATGACCATTCTACAAGATACTCAGACTTCATTTTTGCTAAAGTGTAGTGGGGAAATTTATTAGTAACGAGGTTTGGCTGAAAACTTCCTAGGCTGATTAAGATACTATCATGGAATGTAACCAAATGAGGTTTATTATTCTACATTGCTGTCCATACACTACGTGCATATGTTTTGCAGTATTGGTAAAAAAAATATGATATGATAGTATCATATGAACTTTTCAGCCAATCCTGGTATATAAATATTTACCAATCACTCCGCAAGAGTAGGATGTGACACAAGGTCAATTTCTTAAGCAGAATTTAATAGATTTGAATTTTGAGTTTTCTTTCTCCTAGACTGGTTGTTTAATCAAGGTTAAAGAGCCCAGTCTGCTCTACTATTTACCCATAGCCGGAGGGAGTATAATTGGGTTCAAAAATACCTGAAGTGTATTAGCGCCATGGGGAATGCAAACAGCCTCACCAAAGATTTGAACTCGTCTCGCCGTGCACATTTTCAACGACGATGATCATTAAAGAGACCCTTATACATTACATACTCAGATTCAATCAGATTTAAAAAATGAAATCGATTGTAAACTCAGCCACCTCAAAATTAACATTCAGTTGCAAATTGAACTGGAAATTGCTTTACTTTCTAAGAGCATTTTAATAGTATGTATAAATCTGTTACCCATTACTTAGAATATTACCATTTCTTCAGAGAAGCCCGAATTTCATGTGGCTACACAATCATTTAATACATTTTTGCTTCCTGATGACGATACTTGCATGTAACTTTAAGCAACGGCATATAAGTTTTGCCTTGTTTTTTATAATAATAAATAATAATAATAATAATAATAATAATAATAATGTCCAGTCTACCTATATATATATATATGTGTGTGTGTGTGTGTGTGTGTGTGTGTGTGTGTGTGTGTAAAATGAAAATAGAAGTGAATCCGACGGTATGCTGAAAAGAGAAATAAAGGAAAGAAAGTATTGAATGGATAAAACAGGATATTTTAATTAATTTAACTTACATGTGTTTCAGTCAGGAGTTTATCCTTGTGTACATTATTCAATCTATTATTATTTTTAGATTACAAAATGAAATGAAATAATAATGATAGAAAAAATGTAGAAATGTTCCGCACACAAAGAAATATCGACCTTCCTCAGAGTAAATCCTTATTTAAAAAAAATAAAATTCGATGGAACGCGGAGAATTTTTGAAATGTTCTAAAAAAGAACATCGAAGATTGAATAATGTACACATGGATAAACTCCTGATCGAAATACGTGTAAGTTAAATTAATTGAAATATCCTATTTTATTCATTCAATACTTTCTTTACTTTATTTCTCTTTTCAACATACATATATATATATATATATATATATATATATATATATATATATATATATATTATATTCACATGTATATGAGAAAAATGGTGAAATATATTTTTATGTTTAATCTTTTCAGTTTCAAACATATATTATGCTATAGTTTTATTATTATTTTTCCAACATTTAATTCTGTGTTGCTGTAATACATTATTAGGGGTACGCTAGCGTGAAATAGATCATGTTTGGTAATGAGCAATTAAAAATCTCATTAAACTCTTAATCTCAATTGATGTGTTTATAGATTGTTGTATAATGTGATTGTCTGTGCTTGTAACGACTTTATCAGTGGAAAAGATGTTTGCTGTAACTTTTGAATTTTCCGATGATTTTTACGAAGACACTCAAATTACTTCCCGTCAGGGCTAATATTTTAGGAGAAATATCAAAGTCTCTTTATAGAGAACAAAAGAACCCTTTTTATCATATGTGCTAGAAGGCGATGGCCCATGGCCTAGGTATGACGTTAAACTGCATCTAGTGGTGAAGTTCCAGTTCTGTAGCTCTGGAGAGTGTGTAGTACTCCTGCATCGAAATTACTCCCAGGTCAACTTTGACCCGGAGTGTTATTACCTGTTAGGGTCCCCTCTTCGGGTTAAATACACAAAAAAATGAGTTTAGAAGATGGGTTTAAAAACTTGAATGGCTAAAAAGAATAAAACAAAAAGGTATTTGGTATAAAATAACCCAAGGATTAATATGCCGTAAAATCCATCCAACCAACCATAAAATGTCCATGTTTGATCATAAAAGTAGCTAAGGTGACAGATGTTTGAATAGGATATAAGAAAGCATGATATTCAAAATTTATTTTGACCCAGGAACATACGAATGGGATTCTGGTTTTAGGTTTGATTTCTTTGTTTAATGTCATATTCTATGAATTATTCAATGCCCAAGCCTCGTAGAAGAACAGTATTGGTACTATTTAACCTTTCCCAAGCGTATTAATCTGATTGTGAACATAATAACGCGACTAGAATTACTTACTACGATGTCGTAGTTCAGCACGTTAGACCCTGTGCCAGTGGGACTTTAGTAAAGTCTTTAGTAAATCTTATAAAAAGGTTTTGGTTCGTTCAATGGCAACTACATCGAAGTTTTGTAAATTAAATATAACATTAACCGCTGGATTTTAAGAAAGATTGGTTAAGTTTAAAAGCATGTCTACCCATTTAGGGTTTTATGCCTAGAGGTTAGGGAATCACACTCATTGTACGTTTATATTTACATTTTATTTTTATTTTATTTTGCAAACGGTCCAATCGAAAGAGAATATTTTTTAACAGATCTATTTCTCCCCATATATCGAACCTTAATTAGTATTACCACTCTGGTTATAATTTGGTTCTGGAAGTAATGGCAATGAAAAATCTACCCAATCCACATCTCTCTTTTTCCTTCTCTCATATATATATATATATATATATATATATATATGAGGTAACATTTTGAATGGTGACTACAAATTCTGTATGAATGTGTGTTTTGAATCATCAGCATCAGAGGAAAAGTTAACAGATATTGCTTTTCAGTAGGATAATAATGAGTTTTCAGAAGCTATAAACATGTGGTTGAATGTAGGCATATATATATATATATATATATATATATATATATATATATATATGTGTGTGTGTGTGTGTCTGTCTGTTTGTGTCTGTGTGTGTGTACATTTATACATATATATACATATGTTCATATATATATATATATATATGTACAGATATAGATATATGTATACGTACATATATGTACAAATATATATATTTATTTGTTTATTTATTTATGCATGTGTATAAATCTAAAAGGAAAGTAAATTAATGAGTACGTAATTTCAATTAGAAATAATTTTCATTATATAATATAATTAGATAAGATTTACTTTAAGTGGATTGACAAGGAAGAAAGTTAAAACCAAATATTAAAAAAAAGAAGACTTTTTTATCACGGAGTTTGATTG
>CM042137.1:77139248-77149248 GCA_023376005.1 Doryteuthis pealeii | reverse complement strand
TAATAATTGCAAGCGGTATTTTTTGTGTCTTTACGAAGCTATAGAAAAAGGGAATTGATGAATTGTTGTAAAGTAAAGATCTCATACCTAAATAATTGAAATCCACAACTCGATGTGCCTCCTGACCAGTTTCTCATATACAAGAAGGTATCTTCATTTATGCAACTTCCGACATCTGTGACAACACTCACAATCAACAGTCATACTACAGGTTAAAAAATACACACTCGATCCTATACGTTATATGCGCATGTGTGAGATTAGAAATGAACATACCACGTGCTCTTCATGATTGTAAACAAAATATGGCGGCCTACAGATTCTATAGACTGCGTTAACATGCATCTTTCGTTGTCTATATAGTATATGTGTGCAGTTCTCTATTTATACCGGAATAAATACAACACGTAAGAACAATAGAAAAAAATGCATACGTTTTTTAAATTAATGTTCTTACCACGACTCGTAGGTTTCAACTAATTTTTTAGTTGCAAATCTCACTCTATAAGTAACCAATCTAACTGTTAGGTATTCAGCACTGAATTAAGTGCATTGACAAAAAACGTATGTTTATTTGTAGTTTATTTAATGTTTTACGTGAATATTCAGTTGATTAAAACAAAACGAAAAATACCTTTGATAGATTCAATTATATTTTAACGTCATAAGGTATCTTCAAGCGAGTTCCTTGTTATAGATTTTTATTGTTTGAGATATTTTTTCATCGGCTAATCTATTGTCAATAGAAGCTTTGAATCTCAATGGCAAAATCGCCTTCTCTTACACGTTTCAAAAGAGACCAGCTGCACACCTAAGTTTACGATATCATTTGGTAACAGATGGGTATTAAAAAGACCCCACCTATATAATCCAAAAAAGACAAGACTATATATATATATATATATAAAATATATATATATATATATATATATGTGTGTGTGTGTGTGTGTGTGTGTGTGTGTGTGTGTGTCACTGATACAGAGGGGGAGAGAGTAGAGATAGATAGATAGATAAATATTATATATATATATATATATATATATATATATATATATATATATATATATATATATATATATATATATATAGAGAGAGAGAGAGAGAGAGAGAGAGAGAGAGAGGGGGGTTAGCTCTGTCGGTAGAGCATTCTCAAGGAAGCCACAAAAACGGGTCCGATACTGGCACTCACCAACGCTGCGCATGAGTAGCAAAAAAAAGGATCAGACGCAAAAAACAATATCCCAGGTATAGTGCTAGTGAAAAGAGGATAGACTCCCTCAGTCTCCCTCTGATACCGACAATAGGCCACTCCGCATGATTTACTATATATATGAGTGTTTGTGTGAGTGTATAAAGCAGTGTTACCAGTATGTGATAGAAATATTTTATTCACGTGGAAGATTTCACGCATTTGTTGACGGGGATCCGGAATAGTTGAAGGCTGAGATGTTAGTATTTTTCCCACTTTTATAATAAATGTACTCACACAGAACATTTAAGACTCTTTTTACCTTGTACCTTCGTATAAATATGTATGTATAGAACACACACACATTATATATATATGTGTGTACACAAACACATTATATATATGTGTGTATGTGAGTGTGTGTATCTGTGTGTGTGTGTGTGTGTGTGTGTGTGTCTGCATGTATATATATATATATATATATATATTATAATATATATATATACATATATGTTTATATACATATATATATATGCTATTGAATATATGTACATATATACATATTTATTTATACACATATAGATTTATATATATATATAGATATGTATGGATATATATATATATATAGATATAGATATATACATATACACGTGTATATAGATATATACATATAATTAGACACACACACACATATATATATATATATATATATATATATATATATATAGTTAAAAATTAATGGTAAAATGAATGAATGGATGAAATAAAAATGAATGAAATGAGGAGGATAAATGAAAAATCCTTTCCAAGGGACCCCTCTGAAAAGTATTAAAACACTTTTTGAGAGTGGGGACCCTGATAGAAAGTTTTTCTCATCTAGTATTAGACTCCTAAATTATATATATATATATATATATATATATATATATATATATATATATACATGCACACATACATTCTCGCACAGTTTGCACCTGAATGATAATTATGTGAGTTGAGTAATGGTTATCGTCAAAGGAAATGAATTTGGTGACCCGAATTCAAATCCTGGACGAGCTGTTTGCATTATATATACAGCTAATACTCTTAGGAAAGGTATGCATCCAACTATTCTTCCTCCAGTTGTGGGTAATTAGTAGGGTGGACTGGAATGGTATACGAGAATGAAAAATCTGAATTTAAACCTATGAAATTCTTAAGAAAACTCTTAAGAAATTGACCACGTGTCACATGCTGCTCGTGCATATAAATACACACATTGAACATCATTTTTATCATTCAAATTTCAAGTAAGTATGAGTTAACAATGAATTGCTAAAATCCTTCCTCATTAAGTAGATACTTCAATATTATCATCGATTGCTGCCATAATGAAAAACAAAGTTCATAGATTATCTAGTATTTAATTAAATTGGTTTATTATTAATTAATATTAAATATTATTAATTTATTATTAATTATTATTAAATATTATTAATTATTATTAATTATATTTGGGTAGAATGATTTAAAAAAAATAGTTTTGTTGGAAGATTGCGTCAGCTAAGGAATATCAAACTCACCACCAAAGTTAAGCAGAGTACTGAAATGTTAAATGTATCTGTCAACTGATATATATATCGAATCGAAGAGGCGAACTTGTAAATCGTTACTCGATGGTAGGCGCCCAACCGGATGTTGTTATTTAGTGTACGAAATCAGTCGATGTTTCTAAATTCAAATTTGTGGAAAACCTCAGTCGTTCTTAATGAAATACTCTTCCACGTTGTTCGATAACTTTAATTAAGATGATTATATAGGTGTTTCTGAATTTGACTTAGTTAAAAGAGGAATCGAGAGTTTATACACATTGGACGCTACACAAGGACTATCGGCTGGAAACATTGTTTTTCAATCATAATTTTCATTATTTTCGTAAGCTGATAAAAAATGTTAAAAATCATCAGGAGTTTGTTGAATGTTTTTTCTTTCGAATGGAAAAATTTTTTCTAGAAAATATTAATGTTTCTGCAAGTTTCATTGTGTTAAATGTAGGGGGGGGGGTAAATTGCAAAGGGTCAAATTGGTGGTACCTAGTATTTACAGTTAGTTTGAAATGATAAGGGAAGAAAAAGAAAACACTGGGACGCATGGATACGATTTTACTGCGTCCTTTTAGATTTTTATGTCTCAGGGACGCAGGACTCGTCCCTATCAGCATCTCTCTCTTTATATATATATATATATATATATATATATATATATATGATAGAGAGAGAGGGGGAGCAATAGATGCCACTAATATGGTCTGTTGTAGTGAACAGGTAAGGAAAACGAACACCTGTCTTTAAAAAAAATATTCACAGTCACAAGGAAGCCCCGAAATCCAACATTTAAAAATTGATTGATTTTAATTGCACATAAAAATAGCAAGGGTTTTCTGCACTATGGATTTGAGAATAAAATATGTTGTACATTAATATTTACATTTTTTGTGTAGTTGTTACTTCAGAGATTTTTAAAAATTTTCTATTTATTTATTTATTTATTTGGCACACGGTCATATCGAATATGAATAATTTTTAAACATATATTTTATAGATACATACAACCCTAACGGGTTATACCTCTCCGGGTCAGAGTGGACATAAAAGTAATGGTAATAAAGAGGTTTTCTATACTTCTGAGATCTCCAGAACTGGAGCCTTATCATCACAGATGCATTTTAGTGTTATGTAGGTAACCGTACACATGCTTTTTTTGTGGGTGCCGTTTTTATGATTTGTTCAGCACAGCACGTAGCATCCTTGTGTAGTTCGCATCTAGCTTTTTCTTCCAACGTTTCGTTAAAGGGGTACAGTCATAGAGTGGCACTGACACGGTTAAAACCTGGAAGAATTCTTCCTATATCTTAGCAGAGAGATCAGATTTCCATATGGTCACTAATTAATCCATGCCTTTCCTATTCGTCCATTGAGATCACCTTCTGTAGATGAGATATTACTACCTTGGTATGTAAACTTGGTCAGTGTGATCAAAGCCTCACTTATTAAAATGTTAGAAATTCATTATGTTTTATATACTAACCTTCCTACTTACAGATATCTTCTTCAAAATAAGAATTTTAATAATTTTATAACACGTGTAAATTCGGACGATAAATTCGTTAAGCAAAAGTTCAAGGTCCATTCATTTGTGAAGCCAATGCCTTGGCAATCACAAGCCTTTCCGTCTCGTAATATAAAAAAGTCTTTAAATAGTTATCTCTTGATGATGGGCTAAGAATGAATACAGTTGGGATTTTATCAAATATATTTTTAAATTACCTACATCTATTATTTCTTTGAGTTGTACTAATGTAACGAGAATACTGAGTAAATATCACAATATTGAAATATAATCAGAAAAAAGCTAACTCACTATTCTGAGTTTCACGTTCTCGATCGTCATGTATAAATTTCATTCCAGCACGGTTGAAGTGTGGTTGAATTAGATTTATTTGTGAAACGCTTAGTTGTCATTTAGTTATATATATATATATATATATATATATATATATATATATATATATATATATATATATATATATATACTAAATGTGAGAAACTGAAAGTAAACCTGCATTCACTATCAAATGTCACCGTTTCAAATATGAGATTGTGATGACGTTCTCTAGCAAAATGTCCATGAAAATAGACGAAATCTTTTGGTGAACTGAATCATTGACTATTTATACCTTATTTATATATATATATTAAGGTCATGCTCACTGAGTTACATCATAAATTTCAAGTAAGAAACAAATTTTCTTTTCAAATCTCATTTCAACAAATATAACACACCATTCTTAGTATCTACATAGAAATCATAAAAATGGCACAAACAAAAAAAGCATGTGTACGGTCACCTACATGACACTAAACTGATATCAATGTAATTAAAAATAAAGATACGTGCCCTTGTTTTGTTTTTTTTTTTAATTGTTTACACTTTATGAGTAGAGGTTGATTCATTATTTCCTGAAAATGTCAGGAGGTCACCCTGTGAAATCCTTTCTCTAGGTTTGAGTTCGAGCTATCGACAACTGAACAAAATAAATTACACACCAACGTTCTTACAAGATGTGATTTAACCACTTAAAAAAAATGATAATGTATGTTCCAATATATATATATATATATTATATATATATATATATATATATATATATATATATATATTTATTCAGGTTAATGAAAACATGAAGTCAATGTTCCTAGGTGACTGACAGTTTCTCGCTAAAGTGATTTTCAAATCACTCGCTTTTGGTGGGAAACTATCAGTTATCAAATGCCGTTGACTTCATATATTCACTAACATAACTTAGATATACATAATCTATCAATTATATTGAGCATTATTTACTTATAAATATACCAAACTAATAATATATATATATATATATACATATATATATATATATATATGTATGTATGTATGTATGTCAAAAATTTACCCTGTCAAAGGGGTTTCGAACACGTCGGATGCATAGACACCAGAGGGATAAGAATTTTTTCCCACAAAAAAAGGAGTACCCTAAACTGCATCCATTGGTGAGACTCCAATTTTAGAGTTCTGGAGAATATGGACTTACCTCTTCCAAGTCAACTCTGACCCGGTGTGGTAGAATATGTTAGTGTACCATATGAGTCAAATAAAGATATTTAATTAGAATACTTGGAACACTATAAACAGTGTGCAAACAAATGAATATTATAACATAGTAAAAGTTACTTGAAATCATATAATTGTGTATAAATTATGAAGATTGTTTACAATTTGTTTAACAATCGATTAAATATATGTAAAAGTCATATTATTGCTTAAAAAACAAAGAAAAATGAATTAACTGACATCGGCGATTACAATAATCCAACGAGAGTTTGATTAGGTCATAAACCATCCAATTAATCCCCAACACCATCTATTTATCTCTATTGATATTTGAACTCGTACATATAACACTGTAAGCGAATAAGTATTTACGCCCACTAGGCTTCAAGAAACACACACACACACACACACACACACACACACACATATTATACTTATATATATATCATATATATATCCTCTCGTAAGTATTTGTGTGATATATATATTATATTATGGCAGTATTTGCTGTGAGTATGATTATGTGACCTCGACACTATACAACCCCACCACACACACACACACACACACACACACACATATATTAATATACTCATATAGATATGATATATTTATATATATATATATAGTATATATATATATATATATATTTATAAGATAGATATTTATATTTATGCACAACACATCGGATACACTGTTATAAATAATCATCATATATATTATATATAATATATATATATATTACATTTATGTACAACACATCGGATACACTTTTTTTTACAATAATCATATATTACATATATTATGCTGGGTGCGCACATACACATATTACAGACGTGACATAAATATATGTGTGTGTGGTGCTGTTTATACTATTATTTATGTATGCTGATATTTATGTATATATATATATATATAATATATTATGTATTGCCTATATATTTTATATATATATATATATATATATAAATGTGGGCTGTCTCCTTGCAAGGACTGTAATTCAGGCAGTCCAATATTAAGGAGACAATAAGCATCATTATGCCTCTTACTACTTCATACCACATATCTTAATAGATACACATAGAAATTCAATGTCATATTGAAAAGACATGTGCACCTTATTTGTTTCAGTTAAGCCTCATGGGAATGGTGGTGTGTGTCGTACAATGATTAATCATAAACAAATAAATGGGCAGTGTCTGGTTGATAAACGTCTTCACTTTGAAAACATCTCTGTAATAAATGCATAGGAAAACAAATGATAAAAATCATATTGCATTGTCTAAACCGTCACTTCGCGCACAATCGCGCATAAAACAGTGTATACATCTCTAATAGTAAACAATGATACGTAGTATTTCCCGTTTACTAAAATGTATCGTTGTTCCTAATATGTAGTCGAACCAAGAGTCCTGTTAGCCCCCTATATCCATACTAACGCGCACCTATCACATAATAACTGATATACTATAGCACCTTATCTATATATACTAATCTCATATATATACCGATAGTATATACTATACTTAAACAGAAAAGCAACTTTACTTTCCCGCAGCATAATTCTTATTCAGTAAACTCTGAGCTCGCCGATTACAAGCTGGTAACAGTCATTTCTTCTCTTAAAATTCTTTTCCTTTTTTTCTAATAACAATAACGAACGCCTACATTAGAATTAACAATAAAAGAACCTATCACGGTTCCATATGCTGTCGTTACTCCTGTAACTTCTCTTCTCCCTTAATCTTCCTCGCCTCACCTGCCTGTAGAAGCCACACCCTAACCTACAACACCCATCATACCGACACCCCCAATGCCTCTCCCTCTTCCTCCTCGTGATTTTTTTTTACTTTCTCTCCTACGACTTTCTACTTCTCTATAAGCCTTACTGCGTTCCTAGCCAGTATACAGTGTAAAGATTAACTTTTTTGATTTTTTCATTCTTCTTGATGCGTCTACGAATTGGACGTCCACCAACGTATGCAAACCTGAATCAAACTCACAAGCCCAGCCTAAAAAAGGCTATAAAAAGAATTCAGATTACGCCTAAGTACCACGCCCAACAACCACAACACCACTGAGGTGTTTAAATTTTTTTCGGAGGGATGCGGATTCGTCTCGGCGAGCAGAATAATAACAAACAAAAAAAAAAAAAAAAAAGACAAAAAAAAAAACAAGAACGAGACACGAAGAGGGAACGAGAAAGTGCAGGGATAAAGAGAGAAAAAAAAATAATAGAAGAACTTGGTTAGAGTGGCTCTGACACGATTTCGCTCTCTCTCTCTCTCTCTCTCTCTCTGTCTCTCTCTCTCTCCACTCACTCACTCACTCACCCTGTCTGTCGCTCTTCTCTTTGCTCTTTTTTCTCACATTATACTGGCTTATTTGTGATTGTGGGTGGGTATGAAGCGTCCCCCCACGCAAGTAAAATACGAAACAAATGGAAACCACCGTCACATACAATACCAGGGTTACGCACGCGCGCATACCTTAACCCCACGCTCCAAGAGAATAACTGATATAAAAGGTGAGAGAATCTATCCCCTACTCGTTTCTCTTAACGTAAGAGGCCACTTCTACGAAATGATGTTAAAATCTAACAGATTTTTTAGCCACATATGTATCAACCATCAACAACATAATTTTCTGTAACGGTTGTCATTCATGAAAATGGACTCGGCGACCGTGTGTTCAAATGGTTGGACTTAGCGTGTTTGCGTTTTTGCCTTCCGAGCCTAATGCCGCCCTCTGAATAAAGGCATTGCATCCGTATCTTCTCCCTCCATTATGGCGTAAATAATAGGGTATAATCGGTTACCGCAAGCTGATTATACACGCAAGGGGAACTTTTGCGTTCAAACTGTTATAAAAAATGACCCGTGTGGCATCCTGGCTCAGTGGAAGGAGAGAGCGAAGTTAATGCAAACGTCAACATCCACATCGTCAGATATCAGGCGGATTTAATTTGACGTATTGAAAACAGTGTGAGAGCAATACGGGACTCAACTAACATCCGACACATGCTATCCACCCGCCGCGAGCTATATTTGACACACCGCAGTAACTGCCAGTTCACACTGTCCAACGCAATAAGTCCGCAACCACCACCCCACTCCGCGCCTATTTCTATAATTCCATACTATTCATCTACTATCCACCCCCCTCCTCGACTCACCCATATCCTCAGCCTAACCGATACTATTAACCAGACTCCTCCAACCCTTAAATCCTCTCATCTCTTCAATTTCAGATACTCTAGTTCAACGAAACAGACATCTGCCCTGATCCGCTCCGACTCTAGAACAAACAGCTTCACATAAACGAAGTCATAGATTCAGGTTCATGCTCTTTTTTCTTCTCGACGTGTCCCCTCAAGAAGAAGAACCACTTCAACCTCGAACTACCTACAGCAACAGTGAACAGCAGCAGCAAGAATCACAACACATGCCAGATATTCTACTATGATTAATTACCCAGCCTGCATTGCCTACTGAGGACACTGTAGCATATTCTCTCTTCTCAATCAGATTCTCCCATCGCGCCGGATAATGCAAGATGAAACAAGTCTCTCAATGAGAGAGTATGACGTGGGCTACTTAGCAAATAATCGATCTCAGAACAGTTGATTACAGCTCAGAACCTTATGCCCACTCTCGATCAGTTTATTTCATTTTATTCATTTATTCACAGGCGGTATTCATTTTAAAATCTTAGACTTAACTTGGAGTCTGCTCGTTGGGCGTATGAAGTATTTCATATTTGCTTTCCATCTACCGGAGCCAGTCGCGGTGTTCGAACAAGGTTAAATCAAGAGTTCGATCTCTGCTTGATTCTTAAGACGACGGTCAGTAGTCAACCTCATTTCAACATCTGTTGAGGGAGGTGCAAAGCATCTTTCTAATATTATTTCCCTTACCCATCTTTATGGCCCCCATTATGCTGGAGCCGCAGATGAACCCCGCCCATGGTCTGGCGGGTTCTGAAAATTAAAGTGTATATACTGTTCATTTCTTTCAGCCATCGACTATATATATATATTATTATATATACCTATATATACCTATATTCTATATATGACTGTGTGTGTAGTGTGTCCGTGTGTGTGTGTACATGATGTGTGTGCTGTGTGTGTGTATTAAAACCAATCCACTCATCTATTATATACGCTAGCCTACCCAA
>CM042137.1:77122930-77139238 GCA_023376005.1 Doryteuthis pealeii | reverse complement strand
GGTCGAGAGAGAGAATAAGAAATTGACCTTGTGTCACATCCTACTCTTGCGGAGTGATTGGTAAATATTTTATATACGAGGATTGGCTGAAAAGTTCATATGATACATTATATCATATTTTTTTACCAATACTGCAAAAACATATGCACGTAGTGTATGGAACAGCAATGTAGAATAATAAATCATTTGGTTACATTCCATGATAGTATCTAAATCAGCCTATGAAGTTTTCCAGCAAATCTCGTTACTAATAAACTCCCCACTACAGTTTAGCAAAAATGAAGTCTGAGTATCTTTGGTCATCCCCATAGGAAATGGACACAGCAAACCAAGTTTAAATCCTGGACAAGGCTGTTTGCCATTTCACCACGGCGCTAATACCCGTGGCAAAGGTATGAATACAACTATTCACCTTCTATAGGTACATAGTAGGGCAGACTGGACTCTTTAACATTAGCATGGCAAAACGGTTTAGAAGAAAGGGGAACATCGAATTCAAACCTTTTAAACTCCGCTTAAAAATGACCTTTTGTTCGTGCGGTGTGGTTGGATATATTAGTATATTATATATATATATATATATATATATATGTGTGGTGTGTGTGTGTGTGTGTGTGTGTGTGTGTCGTCAGTATTGACAGATGGTTAGTTTATAACATAATATGAATATACCGATCACATGCAGGCGCAAAAGTCGTGGTTTCGTGATGGAAGCTGTATCATGTGTCGGTTTAATGTCTTCATAAAAATACAAAGACCAAACTAATCTATAAATGCAAAGGTCAATTTCAGGCAATCATATTGAAATTAGATCACGCCATGGGACATCTCAGTTCTGTCAGGTTGAAACAGAGGACAAACGAGTCTTTTTGTTTTTGTTGTTGTTTTGTTTTTTTTTTTTTTGTTTCTTTATTTGCTTGTTTTTTTGTTTTTGTTATACATATTTTTTTTTTTAGATGAGATCATTATGATAAGGTTTCTGAGTATTCATTCGCGTCTATCTTTTTAATTTAAGTGCTTCCTTTTAAGTTTGAAATTTTCCAGCCCAGCATACAACATATTCGAGGGTCGCAGAAAAGTTCATTGATACCCTGATGGAATGTGACCAAATGAGGTTTATTTTTTAAACATAGTCCCCATTGCTGTTCACACACTTCTTCGAGTGGGCTGCAGTATTTTAGATCCCACTGGTTAAAAAGTGACCAGAGCAGATATGACGTCATCCATGAAACTTTCGTATATATGTAACAAATTTGAACTCTTCAAATCGAAGTTTTACCAAACTAACATAAACCCTGGGCAACCAACATGTTGATATAGTACAAGATTGACCCATTATTATTAATGAATTCGATTCTAACTAGATGTCCTATGCTTTTGGCTATGTTCTAAACTGAGATAGGTTCAGTAAAGGATACTAACGAGTAGTGAGTTTGATCCTCAACTAAGGTGCTATATATTTGCTGCATGTGCTAAATCAAAGCTTATGCTTGGGGAACCCGATGCAATAAAAGAGATAAGCACACCATCACTAGAGAGTCTGATTCTCGATAAGTACCCAAACTTCTGCTCTATGCTAAATTTATACTAAGATAAGTAAATCATTGAATTACAGTGAAGTTATAGTGAAATAACGTTTCAGCTAGATCACTGAAGTTAAGCAGTGAGGAACTTTTTCAGTATATAGATGGTTGGTTGGATTTTACGGCATATCAACCCTTGTTGAGTTATTTTATGCTGAAGACATTTTGTTTTATTCATGCTTGATGAATCTGAGTATTCAATTTTTTTTTTAAAATAGAGATAGTTTCTAATAAGAATAAATAATGAGTGCTCATATCAGTGATAGAGCACATATATTCAAGTTAGGATTTTATCTTTGGTGGAATAATTTGTTTGTTTTTCTTTTCTTCATACTGTCGGATTTATTCCATATTTTTTGCCCAATATTACGTGTGTGTGTGTGTGTGTGTGGTGTGTTAGTGTATTTACCAACCGTCCACAATGAAAAGGATATGATACAAGGTTAATAATGTAATGTGTATGGCCTTCACATGATATCATTTTGTAAGAATTACAAATTATCAATAAGTACTTGTGCCTGAAGCTTTTTATAGAACTGAAAGACAGTGCATTGAGAACAATCCCAAATTCATATTTTGAAACTAAGCGTTCAACTCAGTATGTCGTTCTAGAAAGCTAAAAGTCCATCACTCTAATCATACCAGAGTGGATGATTTATCAAAAATCCCGATATTCCGGACGGTATATAGTTACGCCTAGATGGCCATTGACCCCACGAGAGGGTTCATACCGTCTTTTGACATATCATATTTTTCATCCAGCTCTTCATAAGAAAAGCTTGGGTAGGACAAGTTTAGTTGTTGATCACTTATCACTTGACTACACAACAGGTAGTACTGCGTTACATTGTACCAGTAGCCTTTTGAGCGAACTAATGAATTATATATATATATATATATATATAATGTGTTGTGGTGTGTGTGTCTGTGTTCTGTGTGGCTGAAAGGAATTTCCTGAAAAAAGAAAAAAATAATCTATAAAATCTTGCTCTATCATTCTGGAGGTTTCGTGGTATTATGTGTTACCGTCGGAGGAAATAGACATCGGTGACAGAGTTCAAATCCTGATCGAGAGCATTTGCGTTACACAATATGGCTATTAAACTTCGGAAAAGGTATACATCCTACTAATTCCCCCAGCAATGGGTAAATTCCAAGGCATATACTGAGGTCTTTAACCTTAGGTGACATCCGCTCTAGGAGAGGAAAAGTCCTGAATTTAAATCTGTCATATCCACTTAAAATGAGCATTGTGTCATAATCTGGTTGTGGGGAGGGGTTGGTAAATACATATAAATATATAATATATATTCCGTTGGTAGTTTTATTTGTGAGCTATGGAAAATACTCTGGCAAAACAACACAACGCCGTGCAACTTAACTGATGAAGAGATATAAATATATATCAATGTTTCTTGGAATTTTGCGAGCGCCTCGTTATCTAAATAAAATTTGACATTCTCGTACTTCGAACTCTTTGAGTTGTTTATTAGTCATTCTACCTCAATTTCTAAGCCCCATCAACCTTGTAATATCATGTGCTTTCCATACCTAGTTTGACACAAGGATACAGTGTGGAGTGTCCAGTGAAACTCGAACTTCATATTGTAGCAATAATCTGCTAGATTAGTTTGCTAAATATTTAACAATAGCAATGCACTTAAATCGATTTCGCATGCCCTTAACTATGTTTCGTACCTAGCGACAATGATTGTGATTTTCCGGAGCACCTTGCCGTGGTATAATATTTAGAAAACTAGCCTTGAGTATCACTTACTACTGAGTGGTGAGTTCGATCATCTGTAGATGTACAATAATAAATAATAACTTAAAATATGAGTACTCCTATATCACTGAAAGTAAGCGCATGGAACATTGATGGATTGTTTGGTGAGGTTTAGAATACGATGATTGTATCCGCTGTAGAGTGATAAGTCTTCTAAACAAAAGGGGGTGTCCCAAGTACATCACCAATCTGTGTCTGATGATGAGGCTCCATTTTTAAGTTATGGATTACCCCCTTCATTGCCATGACTCTGAATTGATTGAAACATCTCTTAAGAAAGCAACTACACAAAAAATCTAAATATGAACGTACAATGAACGAGATTCACTAACCTCTAGGTATGAGATCACCCCAGCAGTGTTAACACGTAGTTAAAATTAATCAATCAGTTAATTACTTGAGCGACCTGTTAGGTTAAATTCTATGGATTAGATAGTTTTGAAGAAGTTATTCACAAAGCTTTAGGTAGTTGTGACACAAGGCAACATGTATCGGGCACCCAACGACTCACTAATCCACTAGTAATGGATTATTAGTCAAGTTTATTAACCATTACACCACGCGAGGCAACCAAGATCTGTTTAAAAAAAAGTATTCGTATTCGATAGGACCTTCTTTAAAAAAAAAGACACCAAAAGATTCTAAAGAAACATCAATACAAAAAAATGTAAATATGAACATACAATGAATGCGATTTCCTAACCTACATGAATAAGGTTATCTGAGATTGATTGACATAAGGTTGAAATCAATAAATCAATCAGTTGAGCGACCACTTAAGAGCAAAATGTAGCATTAGCAAACTGGTGCAGGTTCACAAGACTAAGTAAGATTTAGTAATTTCAATGATCCTGATTTTTAGATGATATAATTGAGAACTAAAAAAAACTGGTTTCTTTTGTTTATTTTCTTACGAGGGTGGGTCAAAAAGTAATGTCATTTTGTTTTGGACAGGTATAACTACCAACACAGAAACATGTATCATTCATCAAAATAACGTTGGTCCCTTGTGGATCACATCCTTACTTCCACACATAGTCACTGTTTCTCTCAATAGCAATGTTCCACCTTCGAATGAGAGCATGTATCCTGACCCGTAAAATTCTACTGACTGTTCTTTGAGCCACCTTCACTACAGATTGGAATAATGTTTGCCTCTCAGATCCTCTTTCATGGGGCCGAAGAGATGATAGTCGAAAGGCGCTAAATCTGGTGAGTATGGAGGATGCGGTAAAGTTGTCCACCCGAATCAGGCGATTTTCTACCGTCCAGTTGCTTGTGTGTGGTCGGTCATTGTTATGCAGAAGGGGGACAAGTTGGGTCTTACTGGTCGGATTCTTGCTCTGAGCCTCGTTAAGGTCTCAATGTAGACCATAGTTTTATAAAAAACAATTTACATGAAAATAATAAAATGGCATTACTTTTTGACACACCATCGTAATTGGCCTGTTGAAAAGGCTGTACCAAGTAAAGACCTAGCAGCCATGTAACTTGAGCCTTTGACTGGAGGCGTGCATGTTGTGGCCTCAATTACTACTTAAACTATAATTATTGAGAAAGATTTAGACTTGTTAGTGATATCCACTAATTAGCTAATTAGCAACTTTATCTATTACTAGGAATCAATTCTCATCATTTCTTTAAATCTTTAATTGGAAATGCATAATTATCAATATGAAAAGGGAATATGGGAATTATATTATCAAATATATTTTCCAAGAATTATTGTTTGTATAAGTCTCCTAGGGCAACTAAAGAACCAGCACTAAAGATTTTTAAACTATCTCGAAATTTAAGCATGATGAAATAATTATTTTCTTCTTATTCATTTATAAAGAAAAATAACGTTAAAATTAAGAGCGTAAACATATATTTAAAAATCCTGGAATATATAAATCGAATGTTATCGAAATTGTTACTTTTCTGAATGATATTATTGCTTTTTCCTCCCTAAGCATCGTAAATGAGTATTTCAAGTTGAACTCAGTTTCGGATTGCTTCATACGGGTACATATTATCTCTCTCCTGATCAGTGATATCAAATACTGATATCAATAAATGATATCTAATGATAGATAGTCGTTAATATTGTAATTATTGAATATTACTAAAAAAGTCCCTTGCTAAGAGATTTCTTAATAATTATAGGTTTAGTTGTAATTAGACTATCAACATTTTCAAGTTGAATGGCAATTTTTTGATGAAATATGATATAATCATTCACTAAATAGAATGAGTTCAATACATATTCATTGTTTGCCTGAATATTGGTTTCCCAATTCTAAGGCCCTAAGTTCGAATCACGCCTTTCCTTATTTTCAAAACAAATTTGCTATAGTTCACTTGTTTATTAATGTATATCTGTGATTTGTCAGAGCCGGCGTCTGGAAAGATTTCCACAGCTCAGTTCCGAACAATGTTTTATGGATGATAGGTGGTTTATAATGATACAAGTCTCTCTTTCTATGTGTTATATTGTTCAAGTCTCTGTATGGGCGTTTTGTCCAAGAAAATAACGTAGACAGATAGAGTTTGACCACAAAGTTTGCCAGAACTATTCTGACTACAGTGTTAGGCCCCTTTAGGGGCCACGGTTCTGAATCTGTGCACAGATTTTACTCCTAAACAATTTCCTGGGTTGTTATAACCACTTGGCGATGTAAGTCAATTTTTTTAAAAATAGCTCATTATTGGTTATTACTAACAAGTCCTTGCTAATAGGGTTCTTGATAATTGTAGGTTTGTAGTAATTAAACTACCACATGTCCGCCTCCAATCAAAGATTCAAGTTGCGTGTCAATTTGTTGATCCACTTTATCATTGGGGCTTAGAATACACTGGCTGATACAGTCAGATACGCTGATTGCAGAGCAGTAAGTCCCTCCAAATGTTGGTCCTTTGTATGTCACTAAACTATATCTGATGATGAGGCTATAGTCCAGGAGATCTGGGGAGTGTGGAGTCAGGTTCACTCTGAGCCGGAGTGGTAGTACCTTTTAGGGCTCCATCTATCGGTAAAAAGATCTGCTTAACAACTGTATGTATTTAGATAGAACCGCGTGCTAAAAAATACTCATAAGAAATGACTATGCAAAAAATATAAATATGATCATACAATGTACGCGATTACAGGCATAAAATAACTCTAGATGGGCCAATATGCCGTTAAAATCAACCAATTAATATATGCGAATCATTCATGAATAGAATGAGTTCAATTTACAGTCATAGTTTATCTGACTGAATATTGGCTTCCCAATTGTAAGGCCTAAGTTCAAAGTTATAACTTTCATTATTTTCTTAGACTGGTTACCAACTAAGTCTTTAAAGTTTGCTATGTTGTTTTATCCATAACTGCAGGGGATGCGATAGCTAGATTCATATCTACCAATGACATTTTACCACATGCACTTCCATAGTAATACGTAGTTATGTTTCTATAAAGACGTGCACATCTATGTCTGCACAGAAGAAATGCACTTTTGATTTCGTACTGAGACATGCACCCATACATGTAAATGTATGTATGTGCGTGTTCTTCAATGAGTGTGCCTGTCAGTGTTTCTATTCATCAACATCGGATTATTATGGATAAGAGGGGCGTAAATTCTTCATCTTCTCTATAAAAAAAAATCAAAAAGAGATTCTAAAAAAATGATAATAATTTGAATCGATTTTCAACAAGAAAGCCAATATTAAATTTAAAAGAAAAAAAAAGAAAAACGGAAGTCGGGAAAGAAGGGAGCATGCGTATTAAGACAAACCAAAAGCAAAGGCTTTTTTTACATTTTTATTTGATTGTATTGCTTTTATTTTACTTTAATTTCTGAGGCCAGGGAAAGAAATGCAACCAGCGATATTTGGAAGAAAATTTGTACCTTTGTTCCTTCGACTGGTTTTAAGTAAAACACTTTAATCACCAACAACGTTCATAATTAAAAGAGTGCGTTAAAAACGACTGCTTTGCCGTAAAGTCGCCATTTTGTTTCCGTTTGTTGTAGCAGTTTGTATGTGGTTTCACATGCGCAGGAAAACGGAATTTCAATTCTAAATTATTTGAAATTTGCTGCTTTATTTTCACTCTGTGACATTGTGTCTGTTTTTTTTTTAACTCACTTTCTTTTGGTATATATATATATATATATATATATATATATATATATATATTATATATAAAGGAAGATTCTGTTTGTCTGTCTGCCTGTGTGTTTGCTAATACAACGACCGAGCGCATGCACTTTTATAAAAGAAAATTGGTTGTGACCAAATTTCAATAAAATCCAATGTCTTTTTACAGTGATTTCTTGCAGTATAAATTGATATTGCTGTTTCCTGATGTGCGTATATCAACATAGAAAAATGTTTTCTTTTAATATGTATTTACCCAACCCATACATCATGAGAAGGATGTGACACAAGATCAATTTTAGAGTAGAATGAAACTGGTTTGAATTCAGTTTTCCCTCTTCTAGACTGGCTGGGGAACCAAGACAAAAGAACCCAGTCTGCCATACTATTTACTCATGGCTGGAGTTGGGTACAGGTGGATTCATTCCATTGGCCCGAATTGAACACAATAAACTCGTGAATATGTGCATAAATATTTATGAAGCTTAGCTTCGGAAATCATATGGCTAGGCCTAGTACCCGACTCAGACCATATGTATCTGAAAAAAAATCTGAGGTAGGAAGCTAGTAAATAAAAAAAAGCAATTGAGGAGACTACACACTTTAGCAAATCAACATGGGCTTGAAAAGATCAGTACTCAAGTCTGTCAATCATCAAGTAGGTCCTTTCATATATATATATATATACATATGTATGGAAATACGATGAGGAAATTAATCCAACAATATGTGAAGAAAATATTTTCAAAAAATATAACAATCACAGGATTTTCTCCTCTGATCGTAACATCCTGTGTTTTGTTATATTTTTTAAAATATCTTCTTCATATATGTGTATATGAATATATATATATATATATATATATATATATATATATATATATGTGTGTGTGTGTGTGTGTGTGTGTGTGTGTGAGTGTATGTGTGTGTTCAAATAGATACATTGCTGAGATTATTCAGCATATTCACTACTATTTTAGTAGATATAACTCTACCCGTTCACTACCCTTAAAATTTGACACAAGATCGCAGATATTGAGCATCTAACAAGGATCGAACTCGCTGTTCAGTGTAATTGATCTAAGAGTCTAGCTTGTTCATCATTACACCACAGTTCGACGCCCAAGGGATATTTTATGAATATGAGAAGGTTTTCATTAGTATCTTTATAGGTTATTCTAGGATTAACTGTGCTATTGATCGACCCGCATATGAGCTGAATATCGACTGAGGGGGTACACTACAAGAATGACCTCGTTCAGGCAACCGAAAAGGATTCAGGTAGCACCAAGCCACCGTCGTGAGGGCTGGCGCCTAATAACCAAAAGTTCTGCTCTTTTTTTCCCTGCGTCACCTTTATGATTATATTTTTCTCATCATTCTCCCACGAACGAGTTTATTACTTATGTTTGAAATGAACAAAGGAATCCTCAGGGTGGAGGAAAACACAGCACTGAACTTATTAATCGCCAATTACTGAATGGTCCCAAACGTCCGAGGTTCATTTTGTTTTGTGATATTGAATTCTCTGGTTGGCATTCGTTTAATAGTTGCATAAGAGACAAGGAAGCACGAGCTGCCCGCTGATGGCTGCACGCAGTAACCCGCACACACACACATACATACAATTGCATATTTAACCCTTCACTTGTCGTAATGATTCAATGATTACAAGAAAAGACTCGGAGTTGTTAGCCTGTTTTTCAATTATTGGATTTCTAAAAGGATAATTTGTATCTACCAATGTTGACAGGATGTGGAACAAGGTCAATCTTTAAGCAGGACAAAGCTGCTTTGACTTGAGAGTTATCCTTCTCCTAGACTAGTTGCCTAATCCAGGCTAAATAACCTAGTCTATTCTACTATTTACCCACAGCTTGGAGAAGAAGAGATTCGTGTTCGTTGGATACTGGGTTAGGTCCAGAATTAGGGAAAGCTTTAAAACTTCGGGTCTTACTTTTTAACTCCCTCGTTTTGCATGTTCAGAATCATTCGGTAATTATTCTAGGGTCTTTAATTACTATTTTGTATGAGAAATGAATCCAAAATTGTAATGAGGCACAATCATTAAGGTCACTGATTAATGCTAAAAAGTCTAGAGAAACCTCTTACAAGAGTTGCAAGTATTGGATAAGTTGAAATCCATGAAAAAAGAACCTAATAGTTAAGTCATCCACTTATCCTGATATATATATATATATATATATATATATATATATATATATATATATATATATATGGGAGTAAATATGGAAATTAAATCCGACAATATAAAGAAAATTTGAAAAAACAAGTGTTCCGAAAATGGGATGAATTTAATAATCGATGTTTAAAACATTTCGGTTACATGATACCTTCGCGTGAGTAGATCGCGACTTGCCTTTCAAAATTAAAACGCTGATCAAATACAGTTACATAACTAAAAAGATTTTAATCTCCTGTCACATATAAAAACATCCATCATTTTCTTCACCCCAAGAGACATCCTGATGAAGGTTCAATGTAACCGAAAATGTTTAAACATCGATTATTAAATTCATCCCATTTTCGGAACACTTGTTTTTTCAAATTTTCTTTATATATATAATATATATTATATATATATATATATATATATATATATATAATTATACAAGGATTATCTTAAATGTACATTTAAATAATTACTATAACAAAAAAACTTAATGACAATTAATATAAAATACATTAATTCAATATTGATAAGATTTACATCCAGAGAACAAAAAAGCATTTTCTTTGTTCTATTTCTTGCAATCAGTATGCATAATCATTGTTATACCCAATAAAAGTATAAATCGTTGATCCCTTAATTAACCAAAAAATTGCATGACACACTATCTGTATGCGCTTATCTCCCAATCTGCGTCTTTATCCATAGATTTATGCATCTTTATTAACACAAACACACACACATACATCTATTATATTGTCTTTTTAACCATCGATTTATCAGCTTATGTATATAAAGATAATATCTACACCGTATCAGAAAGTTGATCGATCTCAGTTTTTCGACATTTTTTATTGTCTCCTTCATAACGATCTGTTGATTCGTCTTTTCTTTAGTCAATATTTTTCTTCGTGTTTATATATATATATATATATATATATATATATATATATATATATATATATATATATATATATATATATAAAGAGAAAGAGAGAGAGTTGGTGTGAGGGGGAGGGGAGGATAATGAGATAGATAAATACAGGAGGTATATAGTTTATATCGTTTATATATATATATATATATATATATATATATATATATATATTTAAACAAAAGAAATAAATAAATATAAATATAACCATGCATTTTTCTATTTACTCAATGGGTGGTTATGTTTTTGTGTGTGAAGAGGTGGGAGTCTTTCTTCACCACGTACATATTTTTGCACCATATATATATATATATATATATATATATATATATATATATATATATATAAGTATGGACAAAACTAAACGTGTTTATGAGGCTAATGTTTAAAATATATCAATAAATATAAATTTACGATTCAGACAAAGTTATGGAAGCCTACATGTGTACAAATTTTCTATGAAAAAATTACACAGCGTAGCCAAACCACATAAGAAAGTATAACAACAAGGATACGACAATGAATAATTGTTCAAGCCCCAGAGTAATAATCCGGACATTTGGAAAAAAAAGTATAACTTATGTCTGTTTAGACTTCCTTAAAGAAAAAAAACTATCGTTACAAATAACTTTTCAATATATAAAAATCTTGGAAAATATGTTGCGCAAAATTGCGCATTTCTAAACTTACATTTTTAGATAGGTTAAATAGAGCTTTATTTCTGATGAAAATATTGACTTCAACATGGCTGCTTCGAGATGTTTTAAATTCACTTTTAAATTTTCCAGTTAATATAAATAAGGCAATTGAATCAGAGAAAATACTTTTGTGCATCAATTCAAAGAGAAATATTGTTTTTAAATTTACTATAAAAACCTGCTACATAAATTGTTTTTCGTGTTATAAGAAAATAAATTTTCAAATTACTTTTTTCAGGTATTGTTAATGTTTTCAGTTTTTTTTTATATGTTCTTCAGCTAGAAATGTAATTTTTTCTTGAAATGACAAAAGCTCAACCCCTACTACATTCTGAATTAATTAATTTTCAAGATTTTTAAAATAGAATAAGCTATTCATTATGTAACTAATTCATCAATGAATAACGTAGGGAAAATTTCATTAAAATTACCTGATTTTTGGTAATAGTTTGAAAATATTAAAAAATCAAAATAATTTTTATTACCTCGCCTTACGGAGAGTGCCTGTATGTAATATATATATATATTATATATATATATATATATATATATATATATATATATATATATGTATACTCTTGTTGGGGACCTTCTAATTGTCTATATCAACCTGTTCTTACCACCTGTTTGCTTATTTCGCTGTGTGTCCATCTATCTATATATCTGTCTATCGTCTCATCCATTTTCAAATCAGCTTTTTCTATCAATAATCCTAACTTCGTGGAAAGTCTGCAATGCCAGCATCTTAAATCATTTCTCATCACTCACACTTTCAAATTCATCTATCTCTGCATTCAGACAGCACGGCACAAATACCGTTAATATTCATCAACACCTCTTTCTTTGATGTTCCTTACCAGTGGCTCTAGATCAGTAGATGCAGTGTGCGTCCGACCACTCTCTACGCACCGAGTGGCAACTCACCAACAAATGAGCCAGCAAGCGATCCAACCGACACACCAACCGGTCCTCTTGCCTGCTATCGTGCCAGCCCGTCTCCCCGCCTGATATTCCAATTCAGCCCAACCATCTGTTGCCGGCAACCTTAGCTCTAGAAGATGGATTATTTATGTATTAGTAAATGCAAATGGGAGATGGTTGGAGGCGGTGTGGCTGGAAGCCGGGCTTGGCTGGGCACGCACACATTCAGGAGGGATGTACACCAGAAGCAGTGTGTGCCTCTACCACCACCGCTGTTGTCTAGAGCCTGGCTGATGCGACGAGTGGGTGTAGGTTGTAGAGGGCTTTGGGTTGTATGGTGCGCACGAGAAGGGTACTGTTCAGCAGAGAGGAGAGGAGAATGAAAGTGGGGATGGGTGTATTGAGTGAGCCCCCATGAGTCACCCAGCTGATGTGTCTCCACTGGAGAGGGTGGGCTTTGAATACATGAAAAAAGCCAAGGGGAGTTGGCAGTGTTGGAGAGGGTGGGAGGGAGAAAAAGAGTAAAGAAGAGCGATGCAGAGGAGAGTAAGGAGTAGCAGAGAATTAGGAGAGTAAGATTTGGGTGGTGAATAGAGTAGGGAGAGCTGAAATAGGGGAGAAAGGAAAAGAAATAGGAGAGAAAACACAGTCACAGCGCACACTGCTTCGGGAGAAGAAATGGAGAAACAAAGAAAAGTTTGGTTTAAAAGCAAAGAACAGAATAAAAAACAACTAAAAATAAACGAAATGGGGAAAGAGATAAACAGCAAAAAGAAAAAAAAATGTATGAATGAATATGAGATGAAAATAATATTTCGCCACGCAGTGAGAAAGCGGGGTGAATTAAAGAATTGGCGAGGTGAATAGAGCTACTTCAATCTGCTGTTTTCATTATTCTTGAAATGATATATATATATATATATATATATATATAGAGAGAGAGAGAGAGAGAGAGAAAATATATATATATATATATATATATAATATATATATATATCTGTCGTATGAGTATAATTATATTCACACATATATATAATATGTGTGTGTATGTGTGTGTGTGTGTGTGTTTATGCATAAATATATATTTGTGTATAGATAAATGTATATATTTATATATGTAAACATATATACATATGTATACATATGTATGAACATGACACACATACATACATACATATATATATGTGGGTGGGTGGGTGTATATATATATATATATATATATATATATATATATATATTATATATATATATATAATATATATATATATTCAAACACTTGATTTTGAAATGGCATAGGCGGATGACAGTCACCAATTGCCGGTGACTTCAGATACACGGTAACCTAACTTAGATGTATCCATATATGTATATATTTGTATATACATGTATGTATGCATACATATTTATATGGATGTATATATATATAATATATATATATATATATATATATATATATATATATATATGTTGATATGTATTTATAAATATTATATATATGTATATATGTATACATACATATGTTGATATATGTGTGTGTATAAGTATATATGTATATATATATGTATATATATATATTCATATATATATGTGTGTATATATATATATATATATATATATATGTGTGTGTGTGTGTGTGTGTGTGTGTGTGTTGAAATATATGTACCGATATATATGCATATGTGTCAATAGCTGCCTGAATATCTGTTCATATACATCTCTATGTATTTGAATATGCATATAAAAATCACAGATACATATCAACATACATATATAGATGTATATTGTTATATGTGTTTGTTAACTTGAAAGTATGTAAAACGTTAATGTCAATGCATGTTCGTATATCTATTTGCATAAAATGATACATATTTATATATACGCATGTATACAAGTATTATTGTATATGTGTATATAAACATATAATTAAGCGTAAGCGTATCCTTATTCATGCGTGAATATCTTACATATACCTGTATATATATATATATATATATATATATGTGTGTGTGTTCTGTACCACCTCACCAGGCATCGGCCAAAATACTGTTGCACTGAATGCAGCTATTTATCTATTGTTGTCTGTTTATTTCATCTAATGTGCGCTTATTTTTACTTACTGTGCATTTGCCACCTGCTCTAGGGGTAGCCATTCAGTACATGTATTATGCCAAATTCAAGCAGGCTATTTATACCGGTGATGTGCATATCTATCTACCTGTCTAAGTATTTATCACATTCTCTCTCTATCTATCTATCTATCTATCTATCTATCTATATATGTATGTATATATATATATATATATATATATATAATATATATATATATATATATATACATTATATTATATATATATAAAAACATTAATATATATATATATATATATATATACACATTAATATACATATATAGAAAAACATTAATATATATATTATAATATATATACACATTAATATACATATATAAAAAACATTATATATATAATATATATATATATATTACACATTAATATACATATATAAGCATTAATATATATATATATATATATATATATATATATATATATATACATATATAATTACATATCACATTCTATATAATAAATATATATTATATATATCACATATATATATACATTAATATATATATGTATATATATATATTAATATATATACATTAATATATATATATATATAATATATATATAATTACATATCACATTCTGTACCTATCTATCACATTATGTACCTACCAATTTATCCATCTACTTACTACATTCTCTAACTATTTATCCGTCTACTTTTTCCCTTTATCTATCTATCTATATATCTATCAATATATATCTATCAATATATATATATATATATATATATATATATATATATATATATATATATATAGATAGATAGATAGATATAGATATATATATATATTAAAAGTCTGTGTCTATCTCTCTATTGTATTCTATGTTTATCAATCTCTCTATCACAGTTTGTATTTTCATAACTCATTCTATTGATATATATATTCATGTGTTTGTCTACGAGAGAGTGAGAAAGAGAAGAGAGAGAGAGAGAGATAGAGAGAGAGAGAGAGAGAGAGGAAGCGAGAGCGAGGTGGAGAGAGGGGGAGACGGAGAGAGAGAAGAGGGAGAGAGATTTGAAAGTGTGTATGTATGTGAGATATTCATAGTATAGTTTAACTACGGTATAGATCTGACTCTAGTGGATCTATTCCAGATATCATGCTCTGTTAAAAACAACAGTATAAGTTGACTTTGCATTTAATTTTTATTACATTGCATATATATATATATATATATATATATATATATATTGGTATGCTGATAAGTTCATATACTTACTCAGATATTCTCATAGAATGTGACTAAATGTGATTTTGTTTTAACTTTATACCCCTTGCGGTCCGCACACTTCTCTTGTGTTGTAGTGCTTGGATCGGATTGGTAAAAAAGTCACCAACAGCAGATATGTTTATATATATATGCATATATATATATATATATATATATATATATATATATATATATATATAAAGGGTTTAGCACAGTGGGTAGAGCACCGCCATGAATCGCAAGGTTGCTTGTTAGATACCGGTCCGCGCAATAAAGTGGAGGTCTGACGTTAGATGTGGCGCTCCACTTCAGCCAAAACAATCTCCCTGGTCTAGCACTATCGAAAAGGGGTAGATTCTCTCTCCGCCCGGCTGATTCCGACTATAGGCCAAGTTTACTTTACTTTTATATATAGTGAGCTGAATACATATCAATCTTTGATCTGATATTTTAGAACGCTACGAATATTTTTTTTAAAATTTTCCTTCACAAATGTGGAGTGTCTTATAAACACATGCATATAATCAGGTATGTAATTTGACTTTGGATGAAGATGGTATATGTCATGCTGACCCCTTTAGTTACTAGATAACCGGACGAGTCAAATCTCCGATTTCTGAATAAATGGAAAGTGATTTTTATTTGGATGTTCATTTAAACGTTAAAAGGAAATGATTCCAAATTTATATGCAGAAGCATTTTTCAACATTGAAA
>CM042137.1:77110430-77117930 GCA_023376005.1 Doryteuthis pealeii | reverse complement strand
AAAAGAAAATTATTTTATAGAAAATATATAATAATAATTTTTGATCAATAAGTCTTGCAATCAACTAATACATAAGGGTGCATTTGTAAAAACTGTATTTTTACCTTTAAGAATGTTTGCTGCTGTCAAAAAAGTTACAAAAGGAATCTTGAAAATGAGAGATTTATTAATGATAGTATTTTCAAGGGAATAAGTAATGTATGGTAAAGAGAGTTAAATTTCAATTTTTTTTAAAAGAAATATAAATATATACAAGAAAAACGAATAGTTTGCAAACGTATTAAATTTTTGATATATATGTTTTTTTTTCTTTTACTACAAGTGTTTCAGCTGTCAAGAGATCCTTCAGGAATTTCAAGAATTTTAATAATTTTTATTCAGATAGACTCTACATCCAAAAGGTTTTCCTTCGCGTCTAACGGACTCATTTTCTCTAACTCGACCGATCATATATATATATATATATATATATATATATATATATATATATATATATATATATATATATATATATATTGTACTTTAGACACACACAAAAACATATATAAATATATATATATGTATCTGTGCGTGTGTGCATATCTAAAGTCGCATTCTATTTTAAAAGCAAATATGTACTAGTAAGTATTATAAAACTTTTTTACATGAATATCACCCATTCACTGGTCCCGTAATCTGGTTTTTGGTCATGAGGCATTATCCATTACGGTGTCTTGGTAGAAATAGCCTCACGGTATTCTATCTACTCCAGGTCTACAACTGGTTTGAATTCACAATGTTCCTCCTCCAAGACAAGTTGCCATATTAGGATTAAAGTTTCCAGTCTGCCTAACTATTTACCCATAGCTGGAGTAAGAATTGTTGGATTCATCCCTTTTCCAAGAGTATTAGCGTTATGTAAAAAGCCTCGTTGTGGATATGAACTCTGGTAGAGAGTGAATTTCACTTCTTATGCAGATAGTCGTTACGCAATGAGCGCTAACATACAGGTATATACAGAATTGTGAATAAATTTAGCTAGGTCTGATATAAAATTAAACGGAATGGTGGTTACTAATTTAGTAATTAGTAAAACTAGCATATATATGCACCCGCCGGGTGCAAGTATTTAAGTTTTAATATAATAAAATATTAGATTAGATTAAAAAGGCTAATTAAACTAAATAAGAATGCAGATGAAAAGAACTGAAAGAGAGCGGGGTATAATCGAAAAATGTAAAACTGAAACTTATACTTCCATCACTCTCAGCTTTCATTGCTAAATTTTACTAATTTAAGTATTTAGTTGAAATAGGAAGTAAAGAATGAATTACAGTTATTTCTTCTTGTTAATCGATTTCTGTTAAGATTTATCCCCGAGACTTTTGCTCATATTCATCAAATAAATAGAAATCAATAATACTAAGCACATGTTTATTAAAATCAAATTTTTAATATCAATATATAAATTAGACTTCCCATTCACACTGTAACCCGCTATTTTGTTGTATATAGAAATACTCTTGCATGTTATTAGTATATAGATATGTCCAACATATCAAACTTCCGGTTTCGACCGGGTGTCCAGTGAGCTTCGGCCGCTGGACCTTACAAGTTAATAGCGTTGATCCCAGGGGAATATCCCCCCAGGCAACACCTGCTCCCTCGAGGGGGAATGCCAACGGGATCAACGCATTTTTTGTGCCTACCACCCATGAGCTTCGGCTTGTGGGTGGGCCAACATAAAAATGTGTCACGCCCTCATAAGTGGGATGAGAGGCAAATACCTCTAACTCCGGTTTCGACCGCTGAACCTTACAAGCTAACATCCCCGTAGGCAACATTCTGCCCCCCTTGAGTTAAAGGGGTAGGGCTGGGTTTTTTACCCAGTGCCTGAGGCGCCCCTTGTATTTTTTGCACCCGCCACCCATGAGTCTCGGTTCTTGGGTGGTCCCACATTAATAGGGCTTTGTGCCTAACCCGTACACGTGGGGTACGTGGTAAATAATCCTAGTATATAAATATGGTCAACAGTATTAATAATGTAAAATGATTTTTTATTTATGAAATTGTGTGCAATTTATGAAATTGTGTGCAGTGTCGAGAATGGAACATGTGACGTAAAGAAAATTGAGTTTTAAATGAAAATAAAATCATGGAGAATGTGACGTAAATAACTAAGGGAATTGTGACGAGCAGTAATATAGTTTCCAGTTCCAGACAAAAAAACACACTATCTCCATTATAATAAAATGTGTGTGACAGGAAAAGAATTAGAAAGATTGCTAGTTTTTAAAATGATTTCAAATGTTTCGAAATTCAGCGTTCTAAATCCCCGGCTTTTGAAACTGTCTCAATAATGACGTCATCGAAATGTGTGCTTAGGTATCAGTACCGAGATAAACTCTGTTTTTTAGGTTCTCCGGCTGAAAAATCAATAGTTTGAGGAAATATCGCCTAAAGTGACGTCATGAAATTGTGTGCAGTGTCGAGAATGGAACATGTGACGTAAAGAAAATACGTGTGGCTATCTTTTTTTTTTCTTTTTAGAAACATGTCCATCAAGCAACGGGTACTTCAATTTACCCCTTCCTTCCACTCGATCAAAAATGATCAGCTACAATCAGTTCTGGTACTAAGATCAGTCTCAACATCAACTGACGACTTAATTTACAGTTAATTTAAGTTAATAACTTCCTAATTAATCGAGCAATAAACACCGGTTGAAGTAATCAGCGAAATAGGAATGCCTTCTGCTCTCCTTAGAGACTTCCAGAGGTATGCGTGTATGAGAGGGAGATGTGACAACATCTGGTTAATCATTTAGTCATTTGTAAAATGCGTGAGACGGGTAAAGATTGAGAAAGAGAGAGAAGAGGAGAGAGAAAGAAAAAAACAAAGAGAGAGAGAGAGGGGGATAAAAATAGAGAGAGAGAAAAAAGAAAAGGAGAGAGAGAGTAAGAAACAAAGTTAAGTGATAGGGAGTGAGAGAAATAAAGAGAGAGAGAGAGAGAGAGAGAGAGATTAAGAAACAGAAAGAGAGGGAGTGAAAAAGAGAGATAAAGAGAAAAAATGAGATATTAAGAAACACGCAAACTTAGAGAGAGAGAGAGAGAGAGAAGGGAGAGAGATAGAAAGAGAGAGAGAGAGGGGGGAGAAAGAGAGGGGATAAAAATAGAGAGATAGAGAGAAAAAGAATGAGAAAAAGAGTAAGAAACAAAGAGAGAGTGATAGGGAGTGAGAAAATAGAGAGGGATTAAGAAACAGAAAGAGAAGGAGTAAAAAAGAGAGATAAAGAGAAAAAATGAGATATTAAGAAACACACAAACGTAGAGAGAGAGAGAGAAAAAAAAAGAACAGAGAGAGAGAGATGGAGAAAGAGAGGGGATAAAAATAGAGAGATAGAGAGAAAGAGAAAGAGAAAAAGAGTAAGAAACAAAGAGAGAGAGAGAGAGTGATAGGGAGTGAGAGAATAGAGAGAGACTAAGAAACAGAAAGAGAAGAAGTAAAAAAGAGAGATAAAGAGAAAAAATGAGATATCAAGAACACGTAAACGTAGAGAGAGAGAGAGAGAGAGAGAGACAGAGACAGAGACAGAGAGAGAGACAGAGACAGAGAGAGAGAGAATATATATGTCCGTGTGTGCAACCAGTGATGCGTTTGTCGAAATCAAGAGAATTTTCATGTCTCGGTAAAGTTAGAAAAAATTCTCACATATTGTTATAATTTTTTTTAAATGCGTGTTCGACCATGAAAGAACACTTATGCATATTCATGAAGCCATTTTAAAATGTTAGCTCGTGTCTCCAAGAGAATATTTTGGCTATAGGGGAGCGTGGGGTGGGGAAATATACAAGCGTGGTAAACAAATCCATCTCCGCACATGTGCGCGCGCTAAAGAAAACCACTAACACCGCGTGTGTAATGTATACAAATATAATTACATTTTACACATACCCACGGCCCACTAATATATACGGCCTCACATGTCACATAAGCAGGCAGAATTCTAACAGGCCGATTCAATTTATAGTAAATTCATGTCGGTTTCGAAAAATCTTAAAGCTCAAACATTTGGCTAGATGGAAGTTCTCCTCGAGAAATACTGTTTCTCTGTAGTACCATCACTATCATTGCCGACCATAACAAGGGAATACATTTCACCTTGAAAAGTTTTTGTTTGGTTTTTTTCCTGATATAACCTGAAATCATAGATAAATTATTGGTGTGTTTGTTTTGTATAACTGCAGATTTTTTAAAAACTATTTTTTAAATTTTTGTTATTTTTTTTACAATCTTTTATTATTACATTTCTTAAGAAAAAAGCAAGTTTGTAAATTTTTAACACTTTTTTTTCGAAACAGACATAAAGCAAATCGGCCTGTTATTCTAACTGACTGCTTAGGTGACATGTGAGGTCGTATATATTAGTGGGTTGTGACATACCCAAATAACAATGAAAGACCCAGATATGGTTTAAATAGTAGATATTTACCCAACCCGTTCTCCACGAGTAGGATGTGACGCAAATTTACAGGTATGGAATATCGAGTGAGGATTGAACTCGCTTTTCAGTTGTAATAGATCTGCGAGTTTTGCTTTGGATCTGCGATAATTGCTTGCTAACCATTACACCTCGATGGGACGCTCAATTTACGTAGCCGTTCACCAAAAGTATGATGTGAGACAAGGTCGCAAGTATGGGGCATCCAGTGATAATTAAATTCGCTTTTCGGTTGTATTGGATCTGCGAGACTGTCTTGCTAACCATTACTCCCCGATGTATTTACCCAACCCTTTCACCACTGGTAGGATGCATGGGACATCCAGTGAGGGTCAAGCTCGCTTTTCAGTTATAATGAATTTACGAGACTAATTTTCTAACCATTACACCATGATGGGACGCCCTCTATGGGTTAAATAGTACCACTACTGTCCTTCTACACTGATGGCTTTGGCATTAAATAACCCACAAAGGTTGATATGCCGTTAAATAAAGAAATAAAATCAAACCAATGAGACACTGTGTCTTAATTTTCTTTTCTTAGTCATATGTTTTGTTTTGCATCTTGCTCAGATATTTAAAGTTAATTATTATTTTGTTTTAAATTTAAAAAAAAAACAAAAAAAACTAGACGTATATGGCAAACCCTTAAAAGAAACGGGGAGAGTGCTAGTCTTGTATGAATTGCCCTAAACTGAACGGAACACATTTAGCAATTCAAATAATCTATTATCTTCCACTAAAATAAATCATTCACTTGCAACCTACTTGACTTTTAACATATTACTGCTCGTTTCTTATATGGACTTCAACAAAGTTACATTTGTCAATGGAATGTGTATATTTTCATGATACATATAAATGTATATACACACACACACACACGACTACACACGCACACACACACACACACATATAATATATATATATATATATATATATATATATATATATGAAATTAAGGGTACTGAAGACATAAATCTACGGCGCTTGGTAACTGCCAGTTTCTCGCGTAATTTAATATATATATATATATAGAGAGAGAGAGAGGAGAGAGGGGAGAGAGAGGAGAGAGAGGGGGATGTGTGAGTTCTGAGAGAGAGAGAAAGAGAGAGAGTGTGTGTGTGTGTTGTGTGAGAGAAAGAGAGAGAAATTGTAAGTGTGTGTGTGTGTGTGTGTGAGAGAGAGAGAGAGAGAGAGAGAGAGAGAGAGAAAAGAGAGAGTTTTGTTATGTGCAGTTTTTGTTATGTGCTTTTTAATGTGCAATGTTCGGAAGTATTCGGTTTTGTAATTGCATAAATAGTGAGTTTAAATTACTCTCATAACATAAGATTTATTTAAGTATCAACACTTCATCCTTTTACTTCCCTTTATCTTAAACTTGACTAAAAAGTATCTAATGGAACGATATTCGGTGTAGAAACCAGTTTACCATATGATCGATTAGCAGTTACTTTTTATGATGAGCCCTAATGCGGCCTTCATGGCTGAAATTCTGACCGTAAAATTATTCTCCGAGGAAGGATTACATAAAAAGGTCTTTTATGTTTTGTTTTATTTTGTTTTGTTCTTGAAAAATCGTTAGTCTGGTCCTGCAGTCAGATCATAAATGAATAGTGGCCAAATTTGAATTTTGGCGTCAGCTTGTGCAGATCTGCTAATTTCTATATTATTTAAACTCAAATTTAAAAAAGTAAGAATAAAATCGGTAACAGATGATAACATTTTGTGCTACAATAAAACAAAAGAGAAAAGGTTTTTCATATCAAATTAAACATTCCTGAAATCTGAAAACGAATCAATAGTTTTCGAAATGCAAAGAAAGGTACACTTTGTGGACCAGCAGGAGTTATTTTAATGAATGGATCAACTTGTTTTGCATGTTGGTCCTGGCATCTTAGTCCCTGTGAATTTAACATCCAAAATTCTTATCACCCTCCGCACAATCGACTGGGGCAGTAGAATACACCGACTGCACTTTAGCAGAGGGGAAAATATTCCCCAATGAGGCCACCTGTTGGTCAAGGTGGTGACCCGTGATGCTTAAGGGTGGAATCCTGGTTGTGGTGCAGTCCATGACATGCAACATTACACTTTGGCCTTTAATTAGGCTAGAAGGCCAATCGGGGAGGCACCTCTGATTAACCAGCTGGCCATTTCAAACCCTAGCACCTTCATGATAGTCCCAGCCTTATTACTCTTATGGCAACCCCAACTCTTTTTATCATGTGCTAGTAGGCTATGGCTGATGGTCTTAGTGTTCTGGGATGACGTTAAACTGCGTCTAATGATGAAGTTTCAAATTTGGAATTCTGGGTAGTGTAGAGCACTTTGTCATTGCCATTGCTCCCAGGTCTACTCTGACCCGGAGTGGTAGTAACTGTAATGGTTCCATCTATGTGTTAAATAGAAGAAAATGAGTTTGAAAAAATGTGTTGAAAGAATGTTGAATACCCAGGAAAACGAAACGACTTCAGCATAAAATGACCCAACAAGAGTTGACGTGCCGTAAGATCCAACCAGCCAACCAATCATATCACCCCGTCGGCGTGGTTTAGAATACACTCACTGCATCACCTCAGATAGGTAAGATCCCACCAAAAAATGATGTCCAGGGTGTGACACTTAACTGCATCTGATGGTGAGGCTCCAGTTCTGGAGATCTATGATTTGTCGACTTACCTCTTCGATACTATTACGATCAAGTTAACTTTGACTCGGAGTGATAGAACCTGTTAGAGTCCCACCTATGTTTCTAATAGTTAGCTCTGGAAGTTATTAATATTAGATAGGAATACTTGAAACCATATAACTGTGTGCAATCAAATTATTATTGTAATGATTATTATCTCACAGGACTACTTTGATCCGGGGAATATGATATCAAGTATTCCTATCTAATACAAATAATTTGCAGATGGATCTATTTGACACATAGATAGGTCCCTAAAAGGTAATATCACTCCGGGTCAGCGGGGACCTGGGAGTAATAACAAAGAAAGCATATCCCGCACTCC
>CM042137.1:77087930-77105430 GCA_023376005.1 Doryteuthis pealeii | reverse complement strand
CACACACACACGCACACGCATTTTTATATATATATATATATATATATATAAGGTTTGTTTAGAATGGCTTTTTGCCGATAATTTTTTGGAGAATAAGTGTTTAATTGGAGTCGTACCTAATTTTGAAAATTAATTAATTAATAATGAATTAGGCGGGAATACCTATTAAATGTATGGCTAAACAAATCGAGAAAAATCAATCAATCTCTGTATGTACATTTCGGCCTATTAGGCCTCATCAGCAGAGCTATAGATCGGAAGACCGCCCTGTGCGTGATTTGAAACCGGACTGCCAGCTGACAGGCCGATCCCATAACCCCAACACCAAACGAACTTCTTAGATTTTATGATTTGTTTAGAGTAGGTTAACATTCCTCATATATATATATATATATATTATATATATATATATGAGGAAGAATGAATAAAGAAAAGAAAGAATAGAATGGATAATAAAAGATGAATTTAATCAATATCACTTACACATGTGTTTCGGTCAGTTCATCTGTGTGAAAATATTTCGCACACAGAGAAGATTCGACCTTCAGCAGAGTGAAATTTTATTTTGAATGAAAACACATGTGTAAGTGATATTGATTAAATTCATCTTTTATTATCCATTCTATTCTTTCTTTTCTTTATTCATTCTTCCTCATATTGTCGGATTCATTTCCAATTTCCATTTTTACACACACACACACACACACACACACACACACATATATATATATATATATATATATATAATATATATGTATTTTAAAACTGACTATAGTTTAAAGAACATTAGCTATTTTACATCGTAATATACCAGTAAAACTTTTAGCACACTGTCTGGTAGGGACTAGCATATTAGGGTGGCCTATAATCAGCCTTGGTAGTGCTTCATCGGGACAGGTGCTATCGATAGAGTATAATAGCCGGTCAGTTTAAAGCTAATATCATTTTCTCTTCCACTCTAATACGACATTCAGACGAGCCAATTGCTCGTTGTGATGCTGAACAGTAACAGACTATCTTCGTTCAAGAAATTTATTATAATTGAATTTCGCCAGATACAGGGAACTAAGTGAATTTGATTCCCACTAGGTGCCTCCTATATTCTATCCTTGTACCAAACTAAGCTCAGTTTAGTGAATGCGCTTTTCAATCGAAAAGAAATCTAATAGTAATGTTCTGCTCGCCTAGCTTGAAAACCTCTATACCAAACAAGACCACTAATGCAGATAGCTAACTTAATGGTTAGCTCGCTGCTGCATTAGGAGCATTACCTCGAGAGGTACTCCAAACCAAATATGCGCATCACCCCCCTCCACTATATGGGCAGGATGTGGCACAAGGTTAATTTTGAAGCAGTAAACAACTGGTTTGGATTGAGAGTTTTTTTTATTTTCTAGAGTGGTTGCTAAACGAAAGGCTAAATAATTCAGTCTGTTCTATCATTTATCATAGCTGTAGAAAACAGGTGGATTCTTGTCTTTCCAAAAGGGCATGAGCGTGAAGAGAAACACAAACAACTTCGGTATTTTAACATGGGTCACTGATTCTATTTCCTAAAACGATTACCGTTACAGTAGTGCCTCCTCACTCTGTATATAAATATGTCAACATAAGCTCCATAACATTTATGTTGGCAAAGGAACACGGCACATAAACTCATACAAACACACGCATACGCACACGCACATATACACAGGCATGCATGCTCGACTATTTACATATTCTTATTAATGATGAACAAAGGACATTACTGTTGTCACTTTCATCAGATTTACATAGTGCTAATTAAACTTAGAAAACGAGATAAAAACGAACCTAACATTTTAGGAGAGTGAGTGAAATACAGCTTATATCAAAGACTATCATTTTGAATTTTATTCTCAAAGGAAGTATGTATACAGACTTGGTTTTGTTTCAATGTTAAGTATTTTTTAATTCTTGTATTAGATCAAATAAATGTCATGATTTCATGTTTTTCATATTTTCAAATCAAAAATGCGATATCAACTAGCTGAATATGTGCAAGTTCCACAGTTCAATTAGTATACACAAATATTATACAATAGCAAGTTTTCTTTCTCTCTTTTTCCTCTCCCTCCTTCCTTCTCTCTCTCTCTCTCTCTCTCTCTCTCTCTCTCTCTCTCTCTCTATATATATATATATATATATATATATATATATATATATATTGTCTATTTTGGTAGCAAGTTATTATTGAAGCAGATTTATTAAAGACCATGGAATATTGGTTCTTGATAATCTCTTAGTGTAGAGATTCAAGTTTTCCTTTTGTTTTTCGTTTATCAAGGTCCAGATGGTAGAAAGTTGTCCCATGTTTTGTTTTTTTTTACCCAAGCGCTTTCAGTCATGTCACTGGTCGTTTACCGGTGGATTGTTAGTTGTAGTTATTGTTTGTTTTGTGGTGCGAATTGATTTTTTTCGTTTCGGGGAGGGGGGTCATTTTGTCTCTATACCATCTGGACCCAGACATACGAAAACAACAAGAAAACTTGAACTTCTATACTTAAAGATCATCAAGAAGATATAATCTGTAGTCTTTAACAAAATCTGCATCAATAATAGACACACACACACACACACATATATATATATATATATATATATGTGTGTGTGTGTGTGTGTGTGTGTGTGTGTGTGTGTATCTACGTCACGTAGCCAAAGACAGAAAGCCAATATCGTTAGGTAACTGACAGTTTATCGCCGGTGTGATTTTCAGACCAATGTTTTGAAAATCCCATAGGTGAGAAAATTTTCCATTTGCAATCTCAGATCTTAATTCAACAATTCTTGAGAATTGTAATAAGATACAATTGCCAACTTTTCTCTCATACCAAGGAGGCTGAATTCATCACTTGCCTTATAATTAGGAGCTCTTTTAGCAATCTCTCATTTTATGATAGGCCCAACGCCATTTTTATGTTTAATGTTTTAGACATATTTAGAAAGGGTGGTACTATGCATATACTTCATTTGTGTAAAGCTGGTTTTGTGATTGTAAAGTACCTTTACAGTTCTTCAAAGTACCTTGAGGAGAGCTCAAGTAGATTTTTTAATTATTTTCACCATCAATTTGTATACTCGTCATGTATACAATACAATCACTCTGGCATTTACCATCAAGAAGAGATTCCATTTCTCTTATTACAATGGCATGGAAGATTGTCGATTTTTTGTTCTTCATCCAATTTACCAATTTTGATTTTCTTGATATTTCCGGCAACATTATACATACATCTCTCTCTCTCTCTCTCTCTCTCTCTCTCTCTCTCTCTCTCTCTCCATATATATATATATATATATATATATATATATATATATAGGGGGAGAGAGAGGATGGGGATTCTGATCTTAGAGCGAATAGATGAATTAATAATCACGTCTTTTTGTGCCTACAGTATTTGAACTCGTTAAACTTAAACATAATTTTCATTTTTCGCATGGCTGCCCGCTAAAATTACTGTTAGCATCCTGGTTTAGCATTAGCCATTTTCTGCACGGACAAACTAAATAATTATTGGATGGGTGTAGGAAAGATGAAATGTTTAGCACCGAACATTGCATTTTGTTTTGTTGTTTGTTGCTTTTTTGTCTTAACTCTATTCGAGCAGTTTACTATGCTTAGTTTGCAAATTGTATATCGAGACTCAGGAAGAATGTGATTGCCAGTGATCCGGAATTAATTGTCAATAATCAGAAATTAATAACACGAACGCTACTCACTCTGCGATGAAGTTCAAATCACAGAGAATAACTTTTTAAAAGGAAATCGAGAAAGCAGTATAGACAAAGATGTCCGAAAATGGATAAGTTAGAGCAGCTCTCATTTGTTGCTTCTGCTACTCAACAAAAACATGGGACGTGTTTTGAGGATATATCATTATCGAACAACAAGATCAGTACAAGACGTTATCCTTTCTTATAATGACGCATATATTATACTTGAAAGAAGTCAGAAAAATTCAATCATGGAAACATCGTGAAAACAACGCAAAATGGATTTCAATCTTTCGAGTAATTATTTGAATTAATGATAGAAGCATTATTGATGAAATACGCCGAGTCGGTGTATTATAGAAATCCATTAAGAATTATTTCACTATAGAAAAGCAAGTAAAAGTCTTTGAGAAATGCGTTTTAATTTTTTTTATTTTTAAGATAAATTTAAAACTTTTATGTTTAAGAAATGCATTTCAAATTCTTTAATTTAGAAATTCATTTTAAATTCTTCTAATTTTTCGTATCTTAGAAATGCAATTTAAATTCATTCATTTTGAAAATGTGTCGTAAATCCTTTTATTTTAGAAATGTATTTAAATTCTCTTTTTAAAAAATGCATTTCAAATTCTTATATTTTTTAAATGCATTTTGATTTTTAGAAATACATTTCAAATTCTTTCGTGATAGAAATGTATTTTAATTTTATTATTGTATAAATGCATTTTCGATACTTTTGTTTTTGAGATGTATTTTAAATTATTCTATTTTAGAAATGCCTTTAATTCTTTTCCTTTAAGTAATTCATTTTAGATTATCTTATTTTAGAAATGCATTGCAAAATTAAATAACTGATTGCCTGGGATTTTGAACTATTGAGAGCTTTTCTAGTATAAGGCTGTCATATATACAATCCTTTCCTAATGATTTTACTATAGAAATGCATTGGGAATCAGATTTACAGTTCGTTCCAACAATTTCATGTTTACAAAAAAAATTACAATAATCATAAAAACTAATTATTGAGAAATCACGAAATTTTGATCAATTATTTCTTTCGCGTACGTTGAATATTTCTATATCTTAGGATGCGGCATGAAATAGAATTTAATTCAAGCGTGAATATATATATATATATATATATATATATATATATATATATATATATATATATATATATATATATATATATATAATTAGTATTTACACCGTCCCACTTTTAATGCAATCATTTCAAAAAATCAAAGTGCAGTCATTTAAGGAAGAAAAATTAAAGACTATCCTCATCAATTAAAAAAAACAACATAATGAACAAACTGCTTATGAAAAGCTGGATTCAACAAGAAATCAGAAAATAAATATCATTTATGGATATAATTTCCATTCTCTATAAAATAAAAAGAATCTTGAAGGGGCCTACTGTCAACTGAATTTAATTTGAGAATTTCTTCCAAGGTAACAGCTTCAAAACAGCTTCCCAAAATGTATGTTTGGATACAGATTATATTGGTCTTTTAAAACCCAAATTTACATAAGTATTAAACAGTTGCGTGATCTAGAGTGTCTTTCTTAGGCTATATCTGAAGGTTGGCCTTTTGGGAATCAATGTGACCAGAGTAATGATTTTAACGGCATGACAATGTTTTGGGGTTATTTCATGCCCAGAAGTTAGGGGATCATGTTCATTGTACGTTTATATTTATATTTTTATGTAGTTGTTTATGATCTGGGGATAGTTTTTAATAATTACTTTGTATCGTACTGATCCTGTTTAGGTTTATAATTTTTTGTATAATTCTATTTCTTTCAAGAAGGACAAAATGTCATCCATGTTGACATTTTCAAATAGGTCCTTCATTGTTTGCATTTAAAAAAATGCTGTCTAATGAGAGCTAAATCTGTGCATTCTATGAGAAAATGTTTAACAAGTAGGGTGTTTGTGGTTGTTCTTCTTGTTTAAGTATAAATCTTGTGTGACTAATGCGTAATAGTGACTTGTTCTTTTCTGGGTTTTCTGAATGCTGGTTTCTATTCCATTATAATTATCCCGAGTTATTTTATGTGTAGTGGTTAGGGAATCACGTTCAGTTTTTCACATTTTTGGTCTGGTTGTTTCTTAAGATTTTCCTCCACTGCTCTATCCAAGACGAGTACTTCTTATTCAGATGTAGTTTAACCATAGATGGGAACCTATAAGCTAAAATCACTTCGGGTCAGAGTGGACCTGGGAGCAATGGTAATGAAAGTGTACTCTACCCTCTTCAGATCTACAGAACTGGAGACTCGCTATCAGATACATTTCAGAGTCATACACGGGACACTCCTTTCTTTTAAGAAGCAACTACATAAAAATGTAAAAATGAACGTACAATGAATGTTATGCATGAAATAACACTAGGCCGGTTGACGTGTCATTAAAATCAATCCAAAATGAGTTTAAATTTTTTTTCTCCCTAGGTGTACAAGAAGTTCGATGACAATTGGAATGATGACAAAGAAGTAATATCAACAAATTGCTGGCTTTTTTTTTTTCTATTGTTATTTGACATGATTATGAGTATTAGCCTTACCAGAATTGTGGCTGAATTAAGTTCAAATAAATACAGCAATAGGCATATTATAAATATAATATGCCTAGATGTTTGCTGGCATTGGCCTCTATGTGAACTCATATAAAACGGGGTTTATGTGATTTAAACAAGATGATGATATTTCCACATTGGATGGTAAGCATCTGAAATCAGTAGACCAGTTCACGTACCTAGGTAGTAATATTTCCTTTTCAGAAAGCGATGTCAATATACGCATAGGAAGGCATCGATTGCTATTGACAGATTATCGATCATATATCTGATATATCTGATACGATAGAGCAACAATTCTTCCAAGTTGTAGCCGTGTCAGTGTTATTGTATGGCTGCACCACTTGGGCTCTAACGAAACGCTTAGATAAAACAGCTAGATTGGAATAACACAAGGATATGGCGTGCAGTCTTTGAAAATCGTGGAAGCAGCTATACGGCCACTTGTCTCCTGTCACACAAACCTTATCCAAGTAAGATGAACAAGACAGGATGGGCACTGCTGGAGAAGCAAGAACGAACTTATAAGTGACATTCTTCTGTGGAAACTTGCATTGGGACAAACCAATGTAGACCGACCAGAAAAAAACGAAATCAATCAGCTCTGTGTGGATTCTGGATGCTGCCAAGAGCGATGACCGATAGGTACGGTTGGCGAGGGAGAGAGCGTGCGCGCACGACAGAGAGAGAGGGGGGTTATGGGTATCCATGCTGCAAGTTCGACCTGATGATGACATGAAAAACGAAAAATATTTGAAAACTGAAAAGATGTCATTTGCTTAAAATGTCCGACCGCTCTGAAGATTGTTAGTGATCAAGAAACATTACTGACAAAATAAACCTATTATATGTATAATTTAAATATCCAATAACTCAGAGTTCATTCAATATTTATATTCTTATCTTATATCAAATGCTTATTCATTTATCCCGAGTAATTTGGGTTTTTTGAAGAAAGTGGATTGGAATAGACAGGCTAAATCTTTAGCCAACAAGCTTATCAGTTCTGTTTCTACAGGACTTTTCTTGTAGAAGAACGCAATACAACTTCGCATTGATATCTCTAAATTCCACGACAGATTAAAACTCTCAAGTTGACGACTGTGGAGATAATGTCGATAATAATGTTAAAAAGCCAATAGAAATTCTTTTTGCCTTCAATTTTCTACTTATTTATTTATTCTTTTTTTTTCTTTTTTTTTTTTCGATGATGAGGGGCTTTCAATCCAACTGAATCTCTCGTGTTTCTAGGTTTTTCTTATTTGTTTTTTTTTTATTTCTTTTATTTTCTATTATCAATTTATTTACTTTTTGTGGAGAAAAATCTTTTGGTAGAAATGTTTTTTCCGTCTTATTTCTTAACCAAATTCTTCCGAACTATTTTATATTTCTCTCTTTTTTTATTTTTTTATTTTTTTATTTTTTTATTTTTTCAATTTCGTTTCTGTGTCTTATTTTCTCTTTTCCATCGACGTGTGTACTCTTTTTTTAAAATTTTTACATTCTTCTTTCGTTTCGGCGTTCCTTTCATTTTGTTCCGGTTCATCTTTTGTAATTTCTTATTCCATCATTTTCAAACTCTTTTTTCTTTGTTTTTCACTCTCTCTGTAACTTTACTTATTTGTTTTAAGAAATATTCAGTCTTACTTTAAATCTTATTCAGCGATCACTAATACAGTTTTCTTTTTCTTTTAGTTTATTTTTTCATCCCTTTTCTCTTATCTTATATCTCCTATTTTTTTTTTTACCCAGTCTGCAGTACGTCTACCAACTCTTTTTTCCTTTTTCTCCTTTTAAAACTTACCTATCTTCTTTGTTGCTTCGTTTCTGGCTGATATTTATTATTTTTTGTAACACCTTCCGGTTTGTAGATTATGTAATTGAATATATTTCATGTTATAAGATTCCACTCGAGAAATGGGACAGCTTATTCCATCCGTTGCTTATATATATATATATATATATATATATATATATATATATATCTGTGTGTGTATGTGTATAAGTACATTTATTATAGTATATGTATTTATATATTCTTGAGTTATATAAATATATATATAAATTCATATGTAGATCTATCACACACACACCACACACACACACACACACACATATATATATATATATATAAGTGTATATGTATATATATGTGTGTATATATATATAAGTCTCTATATATAATCAAGAATATAAGTGTATACATACACATATTTATATAAATGTACATATAAGCATTGTGAGTGTATATAAATGTATATGTCAGTATATGTATATATATATATACACACACACACATATATATTATATATTATATATATATATAAATGTATATCTGAGTGTGTGAGTGTAATATATATATATATATATATATATATATATAAATTTATACAATTTATTTTGTATAGGTGCATATATGTATATATATTTGCATATGTATATGGTTATATTTATGATTTATATATATATATATATATATATATACGCATACACACACACACACAGACATATATATATATATATATATACATATATATATATATATATATATATATATATATATATATATAAAGTGTATATATAAGTATTGTGAGTCTATATAAATGTATATGTCAGTATATGTATATATATACACATATTTATAATATATATATATATATATATATATATATATATATATATATATATATATATATATACTTAATATTTTTATTTTCAGTATTTCTAGAAGCAATTTAAAAAAAAATTTCTACAAATGAAATGTTTTGTTTTCTTTCTCCTTCTTTTATTTCTTATGTCGATTACCGTTTTGTTTTTTAGTTTTAGTTTTTGGACATTTTCTTTTCTTTCATTAAATTCATTCTTTATTCTAGTCAGAAAACAATTTTTCATTCATCGCTCCTATTACTACTTCACCCTATTTTATCAATATCTATTTTCCTCCTTCAGTCCTTATCAATATTTTCTGCTTTTTCTCCCTTTTCTTCTTCTTCTTCTTCTTCTTCTTTTCTTTGCTGCCACATTCAAATTTCTTTTAAATTAACATTCCCCTCCCATCTCTCTTCTACCTTGAAAGTTTTTCTTCTCGTTTCTTTTCTCGTACTTTCTCGTATTCCTTACTTTTTTCCCCGTCTTGTCTCGCCTTCCATTTTGTTTTTCTTCTCGATCTCTATCAGTTTCAATATGGCTTTGCATTACGACCATCTTGAACAGAACTGTATAAGAAATCTGAATTCGATAAAGAGAATTGGACCGTCTTCCAAGAAAAGACATGACGATGCCGACACACAAACATCCAAACATATATCAAATAAATTAAGAAAATACACGAACAAAACGCTAATTCAACAAGCAAAAATATATTTATAGAAAACACTTACACAGATATATAAGTTAGAAAAAAAAGAAGGACTTTAGCCAAACAAGTTTTTCTTTTTGGGGGGAAATTTTTTCTCAAAATTGTAAAAGAGGAGAGAAAAATGGAAAACTGTATAAGTTCGATTAAAATGGACGGGGAATCTGAATAATAATTGTTGAGATATGTTACACATCATGTATTTGCCTGTTGATATATTTCATGTACTTGTGTCTATTTGTGTGCGCGTGTGTATATAAATATACATAGCCAAGTGTATGCTTAATATGAATTGATATACGCCTGTATGCGTCATTCTCACAGTTTTATATTCTAACAGATAACTCATTTTTATGGTTGGTGCCTCACTTAGACCAATGGTTAGAGGGTTGGGCTAGTAGATCATTGATAGCGAAGGGGATTGTCTTTCAGTGCTTCATACTTCATACGTATATATATATATATATATATATATATATATATATATATATATATATATATATGTGTGTGTGTGTGTGTGTGTGTGTGTGTGTGTGTGTGTGTGTTACTATCACGTCAGAAAACAATACAGGCCAGTCCAATAAAATTAGTCGCCTGTGTCAATAATGGCGTAAATCTCATACTGATATTGTAAATTGATCTGAGGGATCCAAGTGCCCTCCACTCCGTTTAGTGGTACGGGTTTCCATTAAAACGACACTGGTTTGAATTTGAATTATGTTAAACATTGTCTCGATTTTTCCAATGCATTTGAAGTTAACATCTTGTTATATAATATCATTGTTTTAACGATTCATGATTTAGAGGTTCAGTGTTGTGGCCTGTTATATAGTAAGTTAATTCAAATCTTGCATCACTGAATTAACACTTCGTTCATGTAAAGTCTTAAATACCTCAAAGTATTATTCGAATAGACTGTCTGTTCTTGCCTTACAGCTTCGTGACTAAAAACAAGAAAACCTTCTGGTATATAAAAAACACTGCTAGGCGCTCTGGATTAATGTTAATAAACTATGACTGACTAGAGTTAACACTTGATGATGTATTTCTTTGTCGCCTACACACACACACACACACACACACACACACATATATATTTATATATTTATATATATATATGTGTGTGTGTGTGTGTTTTTTGCTCCCATACGTTAACTGACGCACAATATAAAAAGATATGTTTGCTAATATGAAAATATCGAAGGAGATTAAAATATTTGCATAAAATAATAAGAATATTCTTGTCAATATTTTAATATTTATTTTGACTGGGGTTTTTAACAAATATTTATATCATATGGTCACAATATATGATAAAAATAAACAAATACAACCCCCCATATATATATATATATATATATATATATATATATATATATATATATATAGTTTATGGGTATACAGGATACCTCGAGTAGTTAAAATGCCCTCTCGATGGGTTCACAAAACATTGACTGTGTCTGCTGCAGATGCGTAAGACCACCCGAAATGTACTTCTGCGTTTGACACAGAACTGCATCTGATGGTGAGAGTCCAGTTTTAGTGATCTACGGAGTGTGTAGTATCCCTTCATTGCCATTATTTACAGGCCCACGCAGACTCAAAGTCGTAGCACCTACTATGGGTCATATATATATATATATATATATATATATATATGTGTGTGTGTGTGTGTGTGTGTGTGTGGTGTGGTGTGTGGGTGGGTGTGTGGGTGGGTGGGTGTGAAGAGATGGAAGTGAATCCGACGGTATGTAGTATATTAAGAATATTGAAAAAATACACGTTTAAATAAGTTGAGTGGTAAGTTTATTGGCCGACGCTGCAGTGTTTCGATCTATTAATTAGCCCTTAAAAATGCCCTGAAGATGATCTAATTAATAGATCGAAACACTGCAGCGTCGGCCAATAAACTTACCACTCAACTTATTTAAACCTGTGTTTTTTTCATATATATATATATATATATATATATATATATATATATAGTCCTGGTTACAATTAATGGAGTCCATGAAATTTCAATTAATAAGGTAAAATACGTCTTGAAAAAAAAAGAAATCGGTTACACTTCTATTGACAATTCATGGTTGATAAAGAACAGCAAATGATAAAGCAAGTTCATATAAACTTGGTGGTTTACTGTTTATTCCTAAAGATATAGCAAAATAAAGGACGCAAATAATGTTGACCAGGACTGTATGTATGCACACAGATACGCATGCACACACATATATATATGCGCTTTACTTTTTTTAAATTCCGTTTCTTTCTATGCATTTTATCTTCTTTTCTAAAAAAATCATCCTACTATCTTTCTGTCTTCTTAAATCCCCCTTTTTTACTTTTCATCTTATCTTTATTTATTGAATTGTGTTTATTTTAATTTTTATTTCCCGCTCAAAGTTCCACTTAAGACTCTTTTCCTGATTTTCAGACAAACGACGACTCTTAGATCTCTTTTATCAGCCTGTTCTCTTTCTCGCCCAATCTCTTTTCGGTACCAGTCATCAACAATTATTCAAAAAATAAAAAAAACAAAAAAATCGGAACGATTGAAAGGGGGAAAAAAAAGCAAACAATTAAAACAAACAAAATTGCTTCTCATTTATATACGAAAGCACTCGGAACGTTTCCTCGGTTTCACTTCTGTTATTCGCTTTTGTCCATTAGCCGTTAACTCTTCCCCCTTGTTTGATCTTTTGTTTTAACCACACCTTCTTTGATCTTTTTTTGTTTGTTTGTTTTTTCCGACTCACTTCCTTCCTCTCTCTCTCTCTCTCTCTCTCTCTCTCTCTCTCTCTCTCTCTTTCACTGTCCCTCCATCTCTCTCTCTCTCCATCTCTCTCTCTTCACTGTCCCCCCTCTCTCTCTCTCTCTCCATCCTCTTTTCTCTTTCACTTTCCTCCATCTCTCTCTCTCCTCTCTCTCTCTTTCATTGTCCCTCCTCTCTCTCTCTCTCTCTCTCTCTCTCTCCTCTCTCTCTCTCTCTCTCTCTCTCTCTCTCTCTCTCTCTCTCTCTCTCTCTCTCTCTCTATCTATCTATCTATCTCTATCTTTCACTATTTCAGAGTTTGATTACTTTCTCCATAATTCCTACATTACTTTCTCCATAATTCCTACATATATATATATGTTTTTTGTAAATCATTTTTTTCTAATTCCAAGTCCGTAGCCGCATCTATTAAGCTTATTTTAGTTTGGCTCAAGGGCATAAGAGCTGAGCTCCTCATGAATATAAAAATAAACTTCTGAGCTTTTTCATATTGTCTTCATGAGTATCAGTCCGTAAATTATTAGCAAGCCACTGCCATTAGGCCATTTGTTTATATAATTGAGTACGTTCCTCACCAAGTGATCTATTTTCGCACCCAAAGCTAAGATCATTAAAGATATTTCATTCAGAGCATTTAGAGTGTCAGACCGAAAGTATTTACTGCAAGTTCAGTGAGTAAAATCCACATGGAGTGCTCCAGTTCTTGTGTCAGATTCAACCCAGCATAGCAAATGAATTATTGATTTCAATGGAAAACTCTTATTGTGGATGGTTTTGTGTACGTATTGCTTCCCCATAGCCCTGTGCCAAGCTGGATGAATAATCATTGACTAAGATTTGCTTAGTCTGGCACAAAGGCTTCATTTTGCTCACAGTACCTGATATTACAAATTAAACACCTATTTAAGTTCTGAAGATGTTCATTGCTGCTTAACTTTGATGATCAAGCAAAAACTGATACTCCCAGCGTGACTTGTTTTTTTTTAATAAGATTCGCTTAGTTTAGCGTCTATAGTCCAGGCAATCTATGAATTTCCTTGCTGGCTAAGAACAAATTTGCAATTAATTAAAGTGCATTTAGATTTCGTTTGGTTTCTTTGTTTAATTGCATTCGCTGGTTGTTTAATGCCAAATCCATCTTTGTAGAAGAACAGCAATGGTACTATTTAACCCATGGGTGGGGGACGGTTATGTTTATACATTTCTCAAGGGTATATATATATTCACCAACCCTTGCGCACGACTAAGATGTGATATTTAGTCAATTTCTTAAGCTTTTTTTTCTTCACCTGGACTGGTTGCCTAACCAAGTTTAAAGAATGCATTTCATCCTACTATTTACCCATAGTTGGAGAGAGAATAGTTAGATGCAAATGAAGTTGGGTTATGTACTATGATAATTATAGCACCATTCGCCTTCCGAATCTTTTTTTTTATTATTATGAACTCATTGCACTCGGTTTTCCGGTTAACGTCGGGGGTCCAGTGAGCTCCGGCCGCTGGATTCGTCGAGAGTTTAATAATAGCGTCGATCCCATGGGGCTATCCCCCCAGGCAACGACGCAATTTTTGTTCTTTCCCACCCATGAGCTTCGGTTTGTGGGTGGCCCACGTTAAAACGAGGCCTTGTGCCCAGCCCATACAATTGGGGTATGAGGCAAATATCCACTTGCCTTCCGAAGGGTATTAGTCCGAAAGTTAACGTAATAGTGAGACTGGAGTTCGAACTCGCTTACTAGGTTGTCGGAGTTTAGCACGTTAGCCACGGACATTCATTTTCAAAGTGTATTTAGTAGGCCAACGCATACTACATAACATTTCAATGTATAAAAAAATGTTAGGTGGAACAGGTTAAATTAGCCTGTAGGATTTTAGTAGTCATTTTGGCAATTTTTTCACTGTCTGTGTAGCTTCTGTTGGCAGAGCTGACATTAGACTATATATTTTTATGTCTTTATTTTTTAGACATATTTTATACATAACATTAACTATACATAATAGACAAATAACATAATAAGGCCGAATGAAATACTTGTCTTAATCAGAGGAGTTTGACAGTTTCAACATTGAGCAACTGTCCGTCCTAATCAGAATCAGAATCTGTTTCATCAACTAAACATGCTTTGTCGGTACAAATATCTTTACAGCCTGAGCAGGCGCTCGTATTGTAATGGTTATCCTCGTAAGAAATAGACTTGACAACCCAGTTCAAAACCCTGAACGAGGCTGTTTGTCTGCTTGATTGGTTGAATTGTAAAGTAAAAGTAAAGTCGTCGGGGTGGCCTAAAGTCGGTATAAGCCAATCAACGAGGGAGTCTATCCCCTTTTTACTAGCGATAGACCAAGGAGATTGTTTTTGCGTCTGATATGGAGCGTCACACCTACCATCAGCTCCTTACTTTACCGAACAGATCCATATGCTACTCATAACGATGAGTTGGCGAGGGCCGGTATCGAACTAAGAACCTTGCGATTTCTAGCCAAACGCTCTACCGACTTAGCTCACCCGGTTGAATTGTACAGCATGTCAACCCTTGAGATATTTTATTCCGAGAACGTTTTGTTTTATTCCTTCTAGATGGATATTCAAATTTGTTTTAACCCAAATTTTTAACACATTTATTTTTTGTATTTAACCCATAGATGGCACCCTTACAGGTACTACCACTTCGGTTTAGAGTGGACCTGTAAGTAATGGCGATGAAGGAAAATTGGAACTTCACAATTAGATGCAGTTTAACGTCATACCCAGAACACAATGACCCTCAGCCACTGCCTTATACCATATATTTGATAGAAAGGGTTGGCGAGGGTGCCGTAAAAGCAATAGGGTCGGGACAATCATATAAGTGCTAGAGCTTGAAATGGCCTGTCGATTGATCGGAGGGGGTATCTCCGATCGCCTCTAGGAAGGGGGGAGGTGTATTGTTGCATATCATGGACGGCTCAGCTACCAGAAATTTGTCCTTAAGCATCTCGGGTCGCTACCATGGCTAACAAATTGGATGGATTTTACCCCCTCTGCTGAGGTGCAGTCGGTGTATTCTACTGCCCAACCTGCAGGGTGGACGAGGCTGTTTTCATTTCACATAGCACTAATACTCTAAATTCCAAACTGTTAAAGATTGACCTTGTGTCACATCCTGCTCGTGCAAAGGGTTTGGTAAATGCATACAGTTGAGCCACCAAAAACCAAACAAACCATGCTTTCTACAATAACAACACATGGTATCATATCCAGATCAATTTCCAGGAGTTTCTGGGGAGGAGGCTGAAGATCTTCATGATGAGTATGAAATTTAAAGTTCAACAGGCTATTTGAACCTTTTTCATTTAATACTTTTTGCTACATTGTCGGTGGGACTTAGAATACGCTGACACTTTATCCCTTGTAACGGGGTAAGACATCTCCTCTAAGGTTGCCCTGGATATGTTGTAAACTGCACCTGATTGTAAGTCTCAAGGTCTAGTGTTTCGAGGAGTGGGAAAAACCCTTCATTGTCTTTACTCACAAGTATGTGTTAGGGTCAAATAGATTTGTTTAATAATTATTCGTATTCTATAGGGCGTGTACAAAAAACTTTTAGAAACAACTACACAAAAAGATGCATGTGAATGTACAATTCCTAACCTCAAGGAATAGAATAAGCCTAGACGGATTGACATGCCGTCATCAATCCATCCATCATCAACATCTTTTGGTAAACTTGTGACGCAATACATGTTGGCCTATCAAACACGCTTTGTTTCATTTCTGCCACAAATACGAAAAAAATACTACCAAACAACAAATCTAAAACAGATATTCTACTAAATAAACCCAGAAATAATACTCGGATATATAAAAGAGGCACACATCTACAACAAAATCTAAAAATCTTCAAAAAAAAAATGAAAAACAAAAATATATGTTAAAAAGAATCATCTAAAAGTTCCATTCACAAAAAATATGTAAAAAAAAAAAAAAATCTTTAGAAAATTAAACATTATCACCAATTCATTTCAAAAACGTAGTCGGCATTAAATGACCTATTGAGGTTGATATGCCGTAAAACAAGAACAAAATAAAAAATGTGTCGGTAGTTGTTCAACTCGCTCACAACAATTGGGATGTGACACAAAATCGCAAGTATGAGGTATCCATAGAGGAATTAACTCGCTATTCAGTATTAATGGATATGCGGGAGTAACTTGCTAACCATTGATACACTATGGGATGCCCTGTACATACCCAGTCCGTGCTCCACGGGTAGAATGTGACTCAAGGGCACAAATCTGAAGCATCCAGCAAGCATAGAACTCACTATTCCGTATTAATGGATCTGCGAGACTGACTTGCTCACCATTACGACTCGATAGGACGCCCTTTGTTCCAAATGGTATATCCATAGACTTCCCGGAATAATATGCTTCAGGTTGCTAATAGAATTTGCAGTTACTAAGTGGTCACCATCAATGTACTGACCAGGATCAAGACTGCTTAACTATGGTAATCTGACAGAAACCGGTGAAATGTCCATATTCTTTGTTGTTAATTTTCTTTGTTTTGTAAATTTCATATCACTTCCGCTTCTCCCTGAAAAGAAAAAGAAAAAAAGAAAGATCGTTAAGAAAATATCTTAAAATATATCAAAATAATTAAAAACAAAAATGCAAGTTCTTTATATATATGCAGCCCCCACCCAGTGACAAATTCTTCGATCTCTTACCTCTTTTGGCTTTTCTTTCTTTCCTTATTTCCTTCTTGGCACAATCGAGGGTGGGGAACACATTACCCCAATTTACAGAGACGCATTTATATGCAAAATTATTCTCAGAAGTGTAAATGGTGCTTTGTAAATTCTTTCCGCCGATCCCTACACCCGATTCTTTTTAACATCTTCGCCTCCACCCCCGCTACTTCCATCAAACCCCACCCCCATCGACTTCACAATCCACACACAGATCAGAAAAGATCTGAATCGGAAATCTAATAGTCTCGTTCAGCCCCCACCGTCTCTTCATCTATAGCCTTACTTTCTCGTTACATCTTATTATTATCTCTAGCTCTTTTTA
>CM042137.1:77077930-77082930 GCA_023376005.1 Doryteuthis pealeii | reverse complement strand
AGTGGTGCTGCTTTACAGTAGTACAAACACGGCTACAGCTTTGAAGAATTCTCGCTTTATCTTCTCAGAGAGATTAGATTTTTATATGATCAATAATCTGTCTATTGCAGTTCATGCGTTCCTTTTTTTATGGATAAACTGATATCGCTTTCTTTAGATGAGGTATTACTACCTAGGTATGTGAACTGGTCTACTAATTTTAGAGTCTTACCATCCAGTGTGGTGATGCCTCAATATTGTTTTAAAACATATAATAAACATAATTGAATAAATTAAATAGATAATCTAAACAACTGAAAATCTTTTACTAATTTATGATATTATGATAAATAATAGTTTTCCTAAATGTTATTACTACTTTAGAGCACTGATATTATTCAGCTATCACCTAATCATTAAAAATAGAGGGATATCATTTTTAGAGTCTAAATAACAAAAAATCTAGGAAGCGCACACATAACGGTTGATATCTATAATTTTCACTGCATCCCAGCAACTTTAACAGCATCAATATAATATATCAGGTGGAAAGATATATATATATATATATATATTTGCTTTTAGATATATTTGAAATATAAACAATTTTTCAAAAATTGAAGCAATTTTATTAACAATTCAATATCGCTCAAGGGATTCATTGAACAGTAAGGACCGTGGTGGGACTGGTTGCCTGGATAGGTTTACGAGAAGGGGTTGTCATTGGGAGAGCTGGTGTGCTAAGAATTCATTTTGTTACTCGGTTAAACAGTGACTTGAGTAGAAAAAGCATACGTGAATGGATATGTTAGGTTTCACTTACGTTAGTCTATCTATCGCTTCCTCCTCCTTAACATGATATATCCCAAAGGCGATAATAGGCAGGTAGTTGTAAGACTATTAGTTTATATATATATATATATATATATATATATATATATATATATATATATATATATATAATGGATTTGCTGCCATATAATGTGCAAATACTTTCTCAAAGCTTGCCAAAGATTATTTAGGAAAAAATCAATATGCTTTTACTCTATACCTGCCCTACCTACACAAAATTTAGGCAACAGCTTGTGGGTTAGGGATAGCTCATTATCCTGCTTAGAATAAATCTAAGGAGTGTTTATGCAAGAAATATTTAGACGAACAGACAAGTGTGGGTACCACTTGCCCAAACAGCGGGCCTACCTCACCGTACGACTTTCACGGAACAGAGTAATATTTCAAAATGAAAAGGTATATATTATATAGTTAGAAATTCTATACTTATACTTATGTTTGTAAATATATATTGATAAAAAATTTTACTACACTTTCTTTGGTATAATATTAGAGAAATCTTTGAAGTGTCTATTATGTTCCATCGACATTTGATTTATTGTGCAATTAATCAACTACAGTACGTCTTTAAGAAAAGTTCTAAAAACAAGGAACAGGAATATTAGACAGCGTTTAACTCTGTGTCTGAGTTCTGTGTATACGACTAAACTGCACCTGATGGTGAGGCTCTAGTTCTGAAGATCTGACACAGAGTGGTAGTCCCTGTTAGCGTCCTATTTATAGTTCAATTAATTCTGTTTAAAAATTATTCGTATTTGAAAAGACAGTGTGCAAAAACACATCCTATTCTCTCCTAGCTATAGGTAAAATATTAGGGCAGGCTGAGCTCTCTAGCCTTAGTATGGCGGCCGGTCAATGAGAAGGAAAAAGTGTGAATTCACTGTCCTAGCATCATATCCGGTTGGCAAATACATTCACAAAAAGTAAATATGAACGTATGAGAGAGAGAGAGAAGAGAGAGAGAGAGAGAGAGAGAGAGAGAGAGGAGAGAGAGAAAAGATTTAGTGTATTTGAAAACCAAGAGTATAATTTTTTATGTGTTAAGCATGTCCCTTCTCTGTTTTCACCATTCGGAAAGAAAAGTATTATAGTTCAAGTCTATAGTGATAGAAAATTTAAGAAAAAAAATATAAATAATTCATTACGAGAATCCAAAAGAAAAAGATATTGTGGTGGGATCCAGCGGACCCCAGTAGATTTCTTTTCCAACTAAATCGGGTCTTGGAATGTGAATTCTCTCTCCTGTACTTTTAAATACGAAAGAACCTTCCTTTGTGGTGAGTTGCGGTCTTAGCTAGAAACTGTGTAAATTGTTATTACCCAACACTACAGTCGGTTAATTTGAATGAATTGCATTTTCTTTTTAGGCCAGGAAAACGATCGGTAATTTTGCTGAATCACAACGCAAATACAAGGTAGCAAACGTTTGTGTTGCTGAGATGAGACGTTCTGTCATATCCGGCGTAATTTCCACTCATACCATCTCACATTTAATTTATCTATGCAAGACTCCATGTCCATTCCGGTGTTCTCAATTGGCTGGTTGGTAGTTTGGTTTGTGGTTCGTTTTTTTTTTTAAATTTTACGGCATATCAACCTTTATTGGTTAATTTGTTTCACTTGCACGGGACTCGTTAAGCCATTTTACATAAAGGTGATCTGTCAATGATCTATTTTCCTTATTCTCTTTATGGGGTCTTTTCTAAGGCATTTTAAACATGATGAGAACCGCCCTGTCGCCTGGGGCGTTAGAATGCACCGACTGCACCTCTGCAGAGGAGTAAGATTCCCTCAAATTCCGCCACCTGTTAGCCGTGGGTGGCGATCCGTGATGCTTAAGGACGGAGACTTGGTGAATGAGCAGTCCATGACCTGCGACACTCCATTTATAACCTTACTTAGGCTAGACGGGCTAGTCACGTCAAGCCATAGCACCTATACGATTGCCCCAACCCTATTGCTCTTATAGCAAGCCCCAACACTTTTTATCATATGGGTGCTAGAAGGCGGTGGCTGAGGGTCTACATGTCCTGGGAATGATATTAAACTCTATCTGATGGTGAGGTTCCAGTTTTGGAGGTTTGGGGAATGTGGAACACCCCTTCATTACCATTGCTCCCTGGTCCACTCTGGCCTGGAGTGATAGTACCTGTTAGGATCCCATCTACGGGTTAAATAGAAAAATGCATTTATAAAAAAAATTGTATTATCCATTAAGAATTGATTTATTTCAAAACTTTATTGGCATTAAATGACCCACTGAGGTTGATATGCCGTAAAACAAACCAAACCAAACCATGATGAGAAATAGGCTTCACACATTAATAATGGCAATGGCAAAAGCGTCGAAATTCTCTAAGAATAAAGCATTTGCATTTACCTATTGCAATTTGCTGCCTAGTAATAATAGCGGGTACGTGTTCATCACAATAAGAGTAAAAATTATCTTTTCGAAATTTGCAATAGATTTATGTATATGGTATACACAATGTGATGTTAGCCTTCATGCACATATATATGCACATCAGTCACACAACACAGTCTCACTGAGGAGAAATCCCGTTGTTAAAGTAATACGAGACATTTGTTAATAAAATTCAAATATGTCCGTGGTCGGTAGACTAAGTAACTTAATATCTTTCACTTCAATCTAACATTTTCTTTCTTTCTTTCTTTCTTTCTTGCTTTTTTCTTTATATATATATATATATATATATATATAATATTATGATTAAGATTTAACGTTAAAAGCGATTTTAATCAGTCACATCTTTACAGTGTTTTATGCAGAACAAGGCAGAGCAATGTTAGAATATTTTTAACCATAAAATAGAATAACAATAAAAACAATATAAAACATCACGACTCCGAGTTTCACGTTTCCTATCTTCAGGTGAGCCAGTTTGATGTCGAAGTAATGGTATTATATTTTATGGTTGAAAAATGACATCTATATAAGTATGCGTGTTTGTGTGTGTGTGTGTGTGTGTGTGTGTGTGTGTCTCTCTCTCTCTCTCTCTATCTCTCTCTCTCTATCTATCTATCTATCTATCTATCTATCTATCTCTTTCTTACATCTTTTTATTTTTACTCTCACTCCCATTTATATCTGTAAAAAAAAAGTAAAGTCGACGGGGCGGCCTAAAGTCGGTATCAGCCAGACAGCGAGGGAGTCTATCCCCTTTTCAATAGCGCTAGACCAAGGAGATTGTGTTAGCATCTGAGGTGGAGCGCCACACCTACCATCAGCTCCTAAATTTATATCTGTAGTCTACTCTAATTTGCATTCTTTCATGTACTTTCTCTTTTTCAGTTTCTCTTCCAATTCTCTCTTTCTTTCTTTTACATATTTTCATATATCTATAATCCCTTCATTTGTGATGTTAATTACGCTAGTTATAATAGGAACATATTTGACCCAGCATCGAGTTTAATGGCTGCCGTGGGCGTCCTTTAAGCGAGTAATATTAATAACCTCCATTGCTTGCTATCATCTACACTTAGTGGAATATTTTTAGTATTAGCAGCATGCGAGTGATGCATCAATGGGATTAGCCATTTGGTTGCCGGATGAATTGATCAGTTCCTGTATCTTTTTTTTAAATCTCCCAGAAGGGTTTGTTGCATTGTGGTAAGGAGGGGGCAACTATTTAAAAAGTGGGTGGAGGAGGGCAACTGACAACGGGAACGCAGACCCCACACTCATGTCACTCGTGCGGATGCACAAATATCTCTGATTCTATGACGCATTATTCAGTGGTGAAACATTGTTTTTGTCAGTGCATCTGTACTTCTCGCATTTGGGTTTGCGAAAAAAAACGAAATAGAGAATTTCCTTTACGGGCGCTCTAGTTAATGAGTACGTATTATTTGCTTGCCAGAATAAACACGGAGTCTGTTTGCTTACCTTTTACGACTTTGTAAATAAATAGATAGAGAAGATTATTGTACGAGGTTAATCCAGAAGGTAAGGACTCCAACATATCTAGAAATCATAGAAACGTATTAGTGTTTATTTGTCAATGATGTTTACATAATTTTAGAATTTGAACATGTATCTATTTTTCAACATCACAATTTCGATCGATGCATTTTTATACGCACTCTGACAGTTTTTGAATGCCCATCTTTCACTAACTCACAAATATGTCGTTGAAAAAGCGTTGAAC
>CM042137.1:77015430-77072930 GCA_023376005.1 Doryteuthis pealeii | reverse complement strand
TTCAGGGTGCTCTTCCCTTCATGGTCACTCGTAAATTTCATTCCATACAAAAATTATTTGAGAGGGCCAAACAAGTAGAAACCAAATATGCCCAGATCTGGTCTGTAAGGGAGCATGTGGCGTCTGTTCCAAAAAAAAAACCCTGACATATGGTTTTCATTGCTGTGTATGAGGTCTTGCGCTCCGACGTCAACATTTTAGGAACCAACAACAACTTTAAGGAAGTCTAAGTAACAAGTCATTGGTCCCGATTACGCATTGGTCACACAAGACTAACGCACTCCTATATACTCAAACAAGAACAACAACAACAGTGTGAAACATATCAAACACCATTGACTGTTAAACACTTATTCATAGAATGCAGGGTTTTTGCTCACATCCGAAACCGTTATTTTAATGCAAACAATATGAAAGATCTATTTGAAAAAATCAACATAGAAGACATTCTGTCCTTTTTGAAGGAAATGAAATTATACCATAGAATATAGACATGGACCTAATCAATACCATACAACATTATCCCCAATGATGCTAATACATTGCTAAAACCAATTACTACAAAAGTGTCAATATAGATAAACAAACATATATGACTTCCTAACCGCTACATAACCCCAGACGGATTGATATGCCGTTAAATTCAATCAATCAACAATTCAGCCCATTTGTAAACATTTGACTGGAGTATATTTCTCCATACCCATCACACAGTTTTTTTATGAATTTCAGTGTTTGCAGTTTTCAACTACCAAGGATTTAATGACAGTGTACTCTTTAATTTGGCACGTTTTTGAATAGTCTCAAAACAAGTATTTTTGTGAGATTAGAATAATTTTGCTATAAAACAATTTCAAATAATACAGATTCTGAATTTTTTAAATTTTAATTTTGTCAAAATAATTCACTTACTTATTGAATGAATAATAAGATTTAACGGTTACGTATTTATTTTCTCTTGCAGGAAAGTGTGTCCAGTGGAGAAAGCGAAATGAGCACCGAGAGGACACCATCCCCAACCCCAGACGAAAGCATCAGTCCCAAAATTTTGGACAATGTTAAAGGTAAGCAATCCCTATCTCCGCATGGTCACTTTTTTTTTTGTTTCATTTTTTTTTTTTTTTTTTTTGCATGTACTATGAAACTTTCGTACGCCATTCATTATATAAATTTATTTTTGAATTTTTATAGTACAAGTAAAATTCTGAAAATAATAATTTCTTTATATTCCGATATAATAAAATTCTTTTAAATTTTATTAATAAAATTAATTATCCAATTATGCATGCATATTTTGCATAGCATTTTACTCACAAAGTAGAGCAGTAGTAAAAATATAATCAGTAACATTATAAAGTTACTTACTGAACTATTACTTCTATATCAGCCAATGTTTATATATATATATATATATTATATATATAGGTAATAAAGAAAAGTAGTGAATATTATAAAATCGATTCATGTTAGCGTGCAATATGCTAAATTGGTATTTGTAAAAAAAAAGAACAACAACTATACAAAGTAATTTATCCCATATTTGTTTTTAATCCAACACAACTTCAGTTCTTTGATACTTTATAAGATTTACCATGCTAGACATTATAGATAGATATATATATATATATATATATATATATATATATATATATATATATATATTATATAATGAAATGCACAAAAGTAATTAGACAAACAGGAATATTTTTCTATAGTTTTTTCTTTCCTTTTTTCTTTTTGTATATAACATTTTTTCATAAATTCTTAGATGAAACATTGACATCATTTCATGAATTTAGATATGTATACTCGTTTGTGTTGTTTTACATCACAACGTATTTGCTATAATCACTAATGTATTAGAACTGTCATAACATAGTACACACACAAACACACATATATATATATATAGATGCGTACACACGATATATATAAATTTAAGTATCTATACATTTATGCAAACAAACATATATATTTACGAACACTTCCCACATTATATATATATATATATATATATATATATATATATATATATAAGCATTTCCAACTATCGAAAAACCTTCCCGAAATATTTAATAGGAAACAAACAGCTTGTCACAATTCATACAATAAATAAATAAATATAAATAAAAACACAAGAAGGAAACATACATGATAATACCTATCTGTACTCCACTGCCCTTTACAGGGAAATTGTTTCCAACCAATTTTTCTTCCAACCGATCGCTAAATTTAAAGTAAATCCAAGGAAAAATTACCTCATTGCGACGAAAGAACGCTGAAAACAAAGAAACTATAAACTCTCAAAACAGGGCACTTTTTAAATTATGTGGACCTAAAATCAAAAACAAAATACACTAACATGCAGCAACGTAAGGGGGATTATATATATATATATATATATATATATATATATATATAATATATATATATATATACAATATTCGAATATTTCTGAATGTTCCATACGCGTAAATATTGTCAAAGATCCTAGTGGCATAAGCATTGTGATAAAAACAACAAGAATAAGGATACATGTTCGATTAATTCATGATCAAGTGATGTTTTTCATCTCATTTGCATCTTTGGATACGACTAGATTGCATGCATTTGTTCCTCTTTTTAAAAACGTTTAAAATTTCAATATTCGTAAAAAAATTTTTTAAAAAACATTTAAAAGAATGAAAATATCAAATAATCGTTATTCTGAAATGTTTTATGAAGATACTGACTTGAAATCTAACGAATCTGTGTTGTGTTTTTTCATACTAAGTTTTGTCTATTAAAAGTTATATGATTTTTGTACTTTTTTTTTACTACGTTATGGTAATTGCATGTGATATATTTTTGTTCGCATATTGTTGAGTTAGATTACAGTTGATCAAACGAGTTTCAACAAGCTGAATGATGAAGACATTATACATTTACTGATTCCTTTGAAATAGTAATGTTATTGTGGTAAACTTGTTATATATTCTGCATTGGCTTTTAGTAACCTTATTCTTAATTCAGACGTTTGGGTGCAATGAAGCCTATATGGATGACCAGGCTAGAAATAATCCTTACTTTTTTCACATCTATTTGTCAATTAATGTATATTCACCATTTGTACGAGAGTTGCTGAAAGGTTCTCGATCTTGCCAAAAAGAAATTGGCATAGAGTTGTACAAAAGGGTAGATCGATTTTTCACTTTTTTTAAATATCAAATTATCCATGCATGCGAAAGTTCTGTGCGAGTATACTGAATACTGATACCAAAACGTTAGATCTTTTACTTGCACCATTGTCTGAGGAAATAGCATTAAAGATCGTCTACTAAAATGCACTAAAGATCCTTGTTTTCTAAAGGCTAAATTTTGCGTAAACGAGGATTTTAGTAGACGATTTTTATGCTATTTCCTCAAACAAGGATGCAAGTAAAAGATCTAATTTTTGGTATCAGTATTCAGTATACTAACACACAACATTCGCATAGATGGACAATTTGATATTTCTTAAAGTGAAAAATCGACCTACCCTATTGTACATGCTCTTCCTTCGGTTGTCTCATCGTGTTGTTATGGCTAGAAAGGTTGTTTTCGCAGCTCAATTACAGCAAAACTGGACCAGTGTCACATGATGAATGGAGTATCCTATTCATTTTGTAATATAGTGTAAGGTATTTGAGCTTAACCGTTAGCGCTTAACTGTAAAAACCAATGGAGAACCACCGGGGCTTTACTGACATCTGTTGACGTGTGGGGTGATATTTTTTAAAAATATGAAGTTAATTTTTTTCTAAGATACTAGGATATTATTATTTCTAGTGGAACATTATACAATTAAAACAGATATTATTAGGTATTATTTGTTACCAAAATCGATAGGATTAAAAAAGTTTGTAGCCAAGAAAAAAATTACTTTAGGTTTTTGCTTTCAGATTTACTTGTTTATGAACTGCTATATATATATATATATATATATATATATATATATATATATATATATATATATAGCATATATATATATTTATATATTTATTTTTTGTTTGTTTAAATCTGATAGATAATAATTACGGTCCCATCGACAGATTCAATTGGAATGAATAATAAAATTGAACTGTGAAACCTATTTAACTTTATAAACTTTTGTTTCGGGTTTTTCTTCCCAAATAAGGCAGTCAAAAATATTTCAAAAATAAGTTTGATTTTATTCAAAGTCAAAATATTATAAAATAATTCTGATTTTATTCAAAGTTGATCTAGTGTTTACCTGACAAATATTTAAATTAAAAAGCAAAACAAAAAAGATATGGGTGCGTAAAGTACGCGTCGACAAAAGATAGAGAAATATAACGCAAAGTTTAAAAGTTAATACTTGTAAAATACGACTGTTGTAAGTATCAGTTCTTCTCGCCTGTGTAGTAATGTTATCACAATGCCTCTCTCTCTTCTTTTGTCAATTGTTGCTCGGCTTTGGGCTGTTTGATCGCCGCAAATTCTTTGAAGCAGACGACCGCCTCTGTTCATATTCATGTGAATACTCACATGGAAACTATGTCGTTGGCGGTTTCTTATGGGTGACAACACTAGGTACGGACGATCAGTGCAGTTAAAGATTAGAGGTGCGCGATATTTCGCACACATTTTTGTTGTTGTTCTGTTTTTACCTTCTTTTTTTTTTTTACTCCTTTTCATGTTGTTTTTGTTGTTGTTATTGTCATGACTTTATCTTTATTTTCGTGTTCCTTTTCTTCTATATCTTCCATTTATAATCGTGCGTTTCTCACAGATTCCAACCACGCAATACTAGTCTTCACTGCTATGACTAAACACACTGATCCAGCGTTAGTGCATATCTACGAATATATGCGTACATGTGTCTACATATTTATAGACAATCGAACATATATTTTCACACAAGGACGCACATATTAAGCTGCACGTCCTGACGAAATACACAAATATGTTCACACATATACATGAAAGAGGAGAGTGCGCATTCTTAAAAATGAAATTTATTAATAATAATAATGTACTGATTCACATTATAGGCAAAATATGTTATCCACATAAGTGTTTTTTTTTAATCTCAGCATAGAATTCTTGGACATACCAGAGACACAAAGACACATATACAATGAAACACACATACAGACAGACACACACAGACACACCCATGAAGATATGCATTCAAAATCTCTCTCACACACGTTTAAAATATACACACACACACAAGTTATAAAAGTCATTTATCCAGATTAATTTAAATTAATTAACTGAAACCAACCCTTAATAATAAAAGTTTCACAGAGGTAACTGTTTATAACAATATATAAGAAAAGATAGATACTCACTTTTCACCACGGCTTTAGCACGAAGGGAAACGTAAAGAGCCCCGTTCAAAATTTGAATTTGCCACGCTTTTATTCAAAGATAACCATTAAAATAGCCACGTCGTATACACAAAACTCTCTCTCTCTCTCTCTCTCTCTCTCTCTCTTCTCCTCTTTATCTCTCCCTCTCTCTCTCCCTCTCTCACTCTTTCACACACACACACACACACACACACACACACACACACACACGTATATACACGCACAAGCACAATTAAATTTTTAATAATTCATAATTTGAAAATTAAGTTTGGGTAATTTTTTAACCTCAGAAACACCGACAAAGGAAATGGAACGAAACATTTGTGTATAGTAAAATTAGATTGACAAACCGAATGAATGCCGTATAAAAATAGGTTGGTATTGTGCTAGTTACGACAATACAATATATATATATACATACATACATACATACATACATACATATATATATTCATATGGATACACACACATATACATATATCTACACCTGCAAATGGATACACACACATATACATATATCTACACCTGCAAATGGATACACACACATATATAGATGTATATGTATATATATCTTCACATCCATATGTATACATTCACACAGAGATGTACACACAAACACACACACACACATGTATATATATATAGATATTGATATAGATATCGATGATGTACTTTGCTATATTCATTAGTAAAGAGTGCTCAATATCACTGATAGAGCATGTATGTCTATATTAGGGCAGCAGAGACATGAAATCAACGGCATTTGGTAACAAACAGTTTCTTGCCTTTGCGGTTTTTAAACCTAGTTGGTTATTATATATATATAATTGTAGAGCGAGATGTGGTATATACTAACTAGATGGTAGTTTCTTGGGTCATCTCGTAATCATATAACTTTAACTCTTTAATTGTTCATACAGTTTCACTCAGCAATGAATGTAGAAGACCATTGTTCTATGTATATTAAAAGTTTTACAAGAACATTTTGTCGAGGCTTGTGAATTAAACTAGAAATGATAACTGAAAAGTGCAACAAAACATCTAAGTGGAGCAAGTATACTTTGTGAGCTGTTAACTAATACATTTAGTTTGTGAATAATGTAGACCCTTAAATATGTTCTCTGTTGATTTTTTTAGTATTCGTACTTTCTCTCTTCTTTTGATTGCAACAGCTGGAAAGAGCAGTCCTCACTTCTCAAGCCTCGCGTCAATTTTTCTGGCAGTTTAAGTTGATTATGCCGCACGACGGATTTTACAACAAGGTTGCGAACATTTGACCCAAAAGTGTTAGGAACTGACACAAAAATTCAAAATTGATCTTTAAATAGCATGGCAACCAGTTTAGGAAAAGGAAAACTGAAGTCAAACCATTTTCTCGTTAGTCAAACTACTTTCAGAGTTCTTTCTATACTAATCCTACTCCTTTTATCTACTAATTCTGATACTGATCCCGGATTCAAACATTATAAAAAGGACTAGGTGTAACACAAACACACACCACACACACACACACACACACACACACACACATATATATATATATATATATATATATATATGGAAGCGCGTGGTGTAATGGTTAAAGTCATGGGAAATGGACCCATCGCCCCGAGTTCAAATCCTGGACATTGTAATGGAATTTCACTTAGCGCTTAGGAAAGGTGTGAATCCTACTCTCCCTCCAGTTATGGATAAATAGTAGGCCAGACTGGGCTCTTTCACCTTGGTTAGGCAACCGGTCTAGGAGAAGGAAAACTCTGAATTCAAACCTGTTGAAATCCGCTTAAGAAAGTGCCTTGTGTCATATCCTGCTCATGCGGAGGGGTTGATATATATATATATATATATATATATATATATATATATATATATATATCAAATAACAACTACATTAAAAATGTAAATATGAATGTACAATCAACGCGATTCCCTCACCTAGGCGAGTTGTGTTGCGGTTAGAATCGATCAATCAATCTTTATAAAAATATTTTTTTATTAAACAGTATTAAAATACTCGACCACCAAATCAACATTTTAACTTTTCTGGAAACTCTACGACAGTCTTCTGTCTGTTAACAAGCTTATGGCTGGTCTTATTTTTCTCCTTCTATTCTCTTTTTTCCATATTTTCTTCCCTCATTTTTTTCTCTCCTTACGCCTTTCTCTACCTCCATTTTTCTTCTCAGTCTGTGCATCCATGTGCCATCAGGGACATGATGTGGTCTAATTCCGTATAGAAGCAATCAAGCCATTCACACGAACGAGGGCGGCACCGGCACACTACTCTATGGTCCGCAACAAAAGAGAGGAAAGACGCAGTACAGTCAAGACATTGGAATCGTAGTCAGAATGTGCTGGCTAATTTGCCCAAGAAAGCCAAATAAGTTATTAGTCTTATGGATCTTAACAGGAAATTAGTTTTAGACGCGCATGCGCACGTGTAGGAAGAGAAGAAGAAGAAGAAAAAAAGAGAAAATGGACGAATGAACCAGAAAAGAAGAGACGGGTGAAAAGAAAGAATCTAGAGGAATTTATGGAAACAAAGAAAAAGTCCCCAAGGAAAGTGTGTGAGCGTATATGTGTGTGTGCATGTGTGTGTGTGTGTGTGTGTGTGAGAGAGAGAGAGAGAGAGAGAGAGAGAGAGAGAGAGAGAAGAAAGAAAGAGAGAGAGAGAGAGAGATATGAAGAAAGAGAGAGAGAATAGTGACTTTCAAAGAAATGATAGTGAATAGAAATAAATTTTCACTAGAGATGAAGAAAGAGACAGCATCAATGAAAAGAAGAAAAAACAACAACAAAAAATGGCTGCGCTGAAATTTAACTAAAAGAGGGTACAAAAGTTGAACAAGTGATGGGAAACAGTATGTAAAGTCAAATATAAAAGAACGAAAAACAAGATTATTGATGCAGAAGAAAGAAACAATAAGAGGAATGACATAAAAATTATTTCATAGGGATATGTAGATGCGGAAGGGGTATAACCGAGGAGGGAATACATATAAACAGTCAAATAAATAGATCAACAAGAACTAGTTTGTTATAAAGATATTATATGACGTTTAATTTCTTCGTATTCATAAATGGCTGTTGTATGCCTTAAACACTTAATTTATTTGATATTCATCTAAAGTCGTCCGATTAAGGTTGGGTAGAGATGAGATTTACATCTGACATCCAATCAAATATTTTTAAAAGATACCTCATTAAAATTAAAATAAAATCTCCTCTAATAATGCGAATCTTGTTAAATTTCTCGAAATCAATCACTGGAAAACAAATTGCTCGAAAAATTATTTCTTGAACTATCAATTGGTCGAAAGACAGATTCTCAATGAGCAATCCTTCAATAAATAATACACAAAAAATTCAACTATGTCGGAGCTAAACTACACAAACGTGTAAATATAAATGTTCAATAAATGCACTTTTCTAGCTTCTAGGAATAAAATAACCTTAGACGAGTTGGTATGCCGTTAAAATCAATCAATCAATCAATCAATCATGTAAGTGACTTAAAATTATCTGTATATTTATCATTGCTATTGACCTGTATCAAACTTTATAATGTGATTAAATGTTTTTGCTACTAACTGGACGAACTGTTGGAACAGATGTATTGAATTTCGTTACATAAGAAAAATAAGAGAAGCATTGATTTTAATAAAATGCTGTTTCTTTCTCAGAGAAAAGAAAACACGCAAGAAAAGAGGTAATAATAAACGAAATACAGGCAAAATATGATAAAAACGGAATATTATGAGTGCTACTCTAATCTGTGCATGCGTGTTACGGAAAAAAACAAAAATAATGATAAGAAAAAAAAAGTTAAAATATCAACCAATGTGATATTTGAATTGTCAGGAAAGGAAGGGATGACCAATGGTCGAAACTAAAGGAAAGAATTCGCTGAAAATTGAGAATTGTTTTCTCGTTAAAAATGGGCGCGTCAGCGCGTCTTGCCTCAACTCCGAACAGCACAACTACGGCAGCCGTACGATATCGGAGCCTGTTTCTAAACATGCGGGGCTTCTAACTACCGACATATTGGAGGACACAGGAAGTGTAATTCGCGCCAAGCCTAGACTAACCTTTTGTTCGTCGCTATATCTTGTCGAGCAGTGATTATATTGAACGTCCTCTCCCCCGAGAGTCTTTACTTGGAGAAGAGAACAAATAATAATAATAATAATAATAATAATAATAATAATAATAATAAATATCATTATTATGTAACAGAGTTAGTGTTTGGTGCCAGAGGATTGGCATTTGTTTTACTATTACTGCCTTTGTGCGAAACTAATTTAATAGCCGTAAATTCGCCTGTTTCTTATTTATCACTCCTAGACTTACAAGTCACCCACACAGGCATCCATCTTCCCACACACCCACCTACCCGTAGTTCATAATTCGCGAGACATCGGAAATATTTTGAAGTTAGGAAAATGGGTTTCCTACGAAATAATGAATATCGGTAAGCATTTAAGCACTTCTCTCTGTGTGGTCTCTGTGTGTCTCTCTCTTCTTGCTCGATACGGATAGTAAGCAATTTTTGGACACGATAGTTACTAAAGATGAAAAATGGGCTTATTAAGGGAATTCAAAATGAAAAGCGTATTGGCTAGATCGAGAACATTAACATGAATATTCTACCGGATAGAAGTTTTGTGGGATTCAAAGAGAATGATTTATGCGGTGTTGCCGAAAGGTTCTCAGTCCAACCAGAAAGTGAAGGATCTTCAGTCATGAAACGTGCATGATATAAAACATTGATCCACACATTTCTCGAGTTTCTCTTGCTATTCTAAAAAAAATTTTTTAAAGTTTAAGTATAATTCCCTTCTTAGTCGGAACTTTTTAGCATCTTTTATATTATAGATTACAAATAACTCAAAAACTTTTTTTTTTAAATAAAGCTTTCCATTACTCCCAAATCCACTCTGAATCGGAGTGTTAGCACCTATTAGAGTCCCATCTATTAATCAAAGAGATCTGCATGTGTTAATGAAGTATTTAACATTAAGAAGTGTTTACTCACTTAAAATCACTGGGAATATATATTTTTGTTCCCTATATATTGGAGGACATTACCGCTGAACTGACTTCGTGAGGGCGTCCCCGTGTCGTAGTGGTTAACATGCTTTGCTGCAACATTTTGGTAAGGGAATTCGAACTCCAGATGCATTAGTACGTTCACTTTCGGAATAATACATTGGAAAATGTATAATCCAGCATATATGTGTTAAATAGTACCACTACTGTTCTACAAGGGCGGATTTGGCATTAAATAACCCCCGAAGGTTGATATGCCATTAAACAAAGAAACCAAAACTGACCGACATGAATTAGCCACACAAGGCTTGACATGCCGTAAATCCCACAACCAATCAGTTAATAGACAGTGCTCTCTCAGTCTTACTCACTGGGCCCATAACCTGGATTGTTCGTGGAGGCAATACACATGTCATGGGGCTCATTCCTCTCCAGGTAGACAAATGTTTAAAATTCAGAGTTTTTATTCTTCTATATTTGTTGGCATACTAATATATACCAGCCTGCCTTACAATTTACCCATGGCTGCTGGGAGAATAGTTCTGATCATCAATGGAAAATATGCGCAGACGCAGTCTATTTCAAACCAGCAATGTCTGTTTTGATAATAAAATTGTCTTTTGATGCGAATGAGCTGAACCCAAAAATATTTATGAAAGTGATTTATTTTTTGTTATAGTGTAAAGAAACATCTTAAATTTTACTGTTACTTTTATAATGGTTTCTCCGAGAACAAAGATTTCCAAACTTATTGCACTGGCGACGACAGAGTTTTTATAATTTATTTCTTATTTTACCAAATGTTATTTCGTTTCGGTTTTCCAAGTCGAATATATAATTCAAAATGTATTTCAATAAAAATTGAGTTAAGAATTAAAATGGCTGTTCTGACTTTCCAATATTTAGTTTTTGGCAGTGTTTGCAGTCCAGTAAATATATTAACATTTTTTGCCTAACATTTTTTGTCTACCATTGTTCTCGCCTATGTGACTAAGCCTTTTTGGTCTGAAGATCGCATAGACAAGAAAGTGTCAGTAAGCAGTTCTTGACTCCATGTCCATGCTACATTAACTCATATATATATATATATATATATATATATATATATATATATGTGTGTGTGTGTGTGTGTGTGTGTGTGTGTGAGTGTGTGTGTGTGTGTGTGTGTGTGTGTATGGGCATCCATTAGATTTCGTGTGATACATTATCATCTTAACAAACATGATTTAATAGGCAGGTCTGCCAGTCGACAAGGCCTAGAATAAGTCGTCTGCATCTTCTGTTGAGAAGTAGATACCCACTTCGTAAAATATGGTGTCCTAGATAGTACACTAATCTTCATCGGGTTGTGAGGCTCCAGTTCTTTTATATGTACGTAAAATCACGTTTTAAAAACCATCTAGATCATACAGTAATAATTTTTCATGAGAATTCATCTACTAACTCCGTATCAGGCAGAGTTTCATCTTCAAATACACTCAAACACACACACACACACACACACACACAAATATATATATATATATATATATATATATATGTATGTGTGTGTGTGTGTGTGTGTGTGTGTGTGTTTGACTGTATTTGAAGATGAAACTCTGCCTGATAGAAATAGAAATACAAACTTTTTTCACACACACACACACACACACACACACATATATATATATATATATATATGTGTGTGTGTGTGTGTGTGTGTGTGTTAGTGTGTGTGTGTGCGTGTGAAAAAGTTTGAAATATATTTTTATTTTTAAGTTTGAAGATCTGAAAGTGAAGTGTTTGATCGCTTGATTTGATGTGGCTTTTAAGAAATATCTTTTAATATATATATATATATATATATATGTATATATATTAAGATATATATATATATATATATATATATATATATATATATATATATATATATATATAGTGTACACAACAACACTTTAATATATTTATATTTACCAACTTAGCCAGAATTAGCCTACTGCTTACTGTATTTTCGGAAGAAAATATCATATCTCTATTTTTTTTTCAAAAATATTTAGTGCTAGATATTCGGGCTACAGTTTTGAGAAGTCTGAAACTACACACCCAACCTCGTCATCAGAACACATCGGCCACAACGTAAATTAAAAGAGAAAAAATCCCATTATATCAAAACGTACTTGCTTCTCTCAATTTATCTATTAGTATAAATAGCAAACTTTGTCAGTTACTTCTTAAATATACATTTATATATATATGTATATTTATATATAAGTATATATATATATATATGTGTGTGTGTATATGTAAATGTGTGTGACTGTCTATATCTGTGTATGTGTGTCTTTTTAGCAATTTCATACACAAGTGTTCGTGCGTGCGTGCATAGCTTCAAAAGCGTAGATCTAATTCGTAAAAAAATACCTGCGCACGCTCGTCAATTTTCAGGCTGCACGTGTGTTCGTATGCAAGCGTTTGTGCAAGAGACAAATGCCATCTGAAGCAAAATGCCTGCGATCAAAGAGAGAAAAAAGAAAGAGGCAAACGGCGTGGGAAGATAGGAAAAGAGTCCGAAAGAGAGACAGACAGAACCGAGAGGAGAAAACTTAATTTTACGCTCCTGACGCGGACTATTTAATCATTTTGATGTTATTTATGGATTAGGAAATTTATATGAATAAAAAAAGTTTAAAAAAAACAAAAAAACGCATTTTTTTTTTAAATTCTAAATAGTAGCAAAGAATATTAGACAATTGTCAATGGGGTGTGTAGTGACCACATATCTCTAAAACCAAATATACAAGGTCATATTAAAATCTATTATAAATGAATCGTTACTGCCTGTCTTATAAATTCATTTGAGCTTTTATTTTATTTTGTTTATTTGTTTATTTATTTTTCACTCAAATCCTATTTCAAGAAAATTGAGTGATTGAATTAATTTTCATTTGCCCGTTTCTTGTTGGCGGCTAAGACGCAAAGAAGCTACTTCCTTTATTGTAAAATTATTATTAAATCCGCGTAATCCACATCATAGAGAAGATCTATTCAAGACTAGCGAGGTGGAAGCGGGGAAGATGTATGTGACTGCGTGGGTGAGGGGGTACTGCCTTTCTGTTGGGGGAAATGCTTTTGCGCATGCGTCAGACTTTAAAATGTAATAAAGAATTTTAGATCCATGTCTTAAAAAAGAGGACAGACTTAAACTTGTTTAAATCTATCTTTGTACCCAAGAGAACATGTATACCTATTTGCTTGCCATTTTCTCTTTATGGGTGGGGATCCCCGTGGCGTAGTGGCTAACGTGTTGGACTGAGACATTATAGTAAACAAGTTCGAACTCCAGTCGTGCTGTTAAGTTCACTTTCGGACTAATACCTTTGGTCAAGGTATGGTCCCCTCGTTCCCTCAGCTATACGTTAAATAGTACCACTACTGTTGTTCTAAAACGATGGCATTAAATGACCCTTGAAGGTTAATTTTCAATTAAACAAAGAAACCAAAGCAAACGATTTTCTTTTATTCTCATGCGATTATATTTCAAGGATCAAAGTTTTTGGAGTAAGTCAATGTGATGGACTCTCCCGTCGATTTCGATGTATGAGTGTTCATACAATGAATGTCCACACAGTGATTTATTTATAGTGGTAAAGGCTTGTGTTGGACCATCCACACTTTTTGGCATAGTCGATAGGAAAAAATTGGTGCATCAAGGGTTGCCACAAACCCAATCAACGATCGACCTCAGGAATTTTGAATTCAGAGTTATCCCTCACCTAGACTGGTTACCTACCGCATGGATAGACAATTTAATGCCATCGTTTTAGCGGACCTTGACCAAAGGTATTAGTCCGAAGTGAACTTAACAGCACGACTGGAGTTCGAACTTGTTTACTATAAACGTTAGCCACTACGCCACGGGGATATTTTTAAAAAGTGAAAAATCGATCTACCCTAATGCACATGTCCTGTAACACAAATAATCTTTAAAAATAACCAATTTTAGGCTCACAGAAACACTAGCACTGTCCTCTGGTTCCTGTTTCTAAATGGTCAGCAATCTGATTACTAGACAGTCTATTTGCCTCTTCAAATTCAGTTTTCAAGTGGGAATATTATTCTTGATCTCCTACCCGGACAAAATTGACATAAGGTCATTCTAATATTGAGAGCTACGTACAAACCGATGTTCATGCAATAGCAAATGCAAAAAATGCGTGATTCTCGTCAGCATTCCTCTTTTGGTGCACTTCAAGCACCGGGAAATAAACCCAGTGCTGTCCCGTTAAATTGAGAGGCCAGGTGCTGCCTGGGAACAAGTGGTAAATTTCCTCTGGATTTGCGGTCTAGCGACCGAAGCCTTGTGAGACTTCTGTTTCATTATAATCCTTACATTTATGGTTTGAAATTATTATGCAAATATAACTACTAGTACGAACCAGTACTAATTTTATTAAAGCATACATACATACATACATACATACATACATGTGTCTGTATTACTTTGTATTGTTTGATCTCTCTCTCTCTCTCTCTCTCTCTCTCTCTCTCTCTCTCTCTCTCTCTCTCTCTCTCTGTGTGTGTGTGTGTGTGTGTGTGTGTGTGTGTGTAAGGCGTGATTTAGGATCACGCGGTCGTGGTTTTAAAAAAATTAGCAGAGAAGGACAACAAACGAAAATAAGAATAAAACAAACGGAAAAGGAAAAAAAAAATGGCTACAAACAATAAAACAAAAAGAAGAAAAAAATCCTCTATTCCTCATCTCAGTCACACGTTAAGGCTAGGGAGTAAACACCGTCACATTGTCCGTGTGCGCAAGGTAGAACCTTCCAGACGTTTTTAGAACTTGAAAGAAAGGTTGCACCTCAGAAAAGGTCGTTTTCTCACAGATGGACGGTGGTGGTGGCAATTCAACCGGCGACGATGGAGCTCGATATAATACTATTATGTCAAACTACTCTCTCTCTCTCTCTCTCTCTCTCTCTCTCTCTCTCTCTCTCTCTCTCTCTCTTTCTTTCTTCTTTCTTTCTTTCTTTCTTTCTCACTTTATCTATCTATCTATTTCTAGCCCCCCTTACTGACAGGGACATTGGAATTACACATCTCTCTCTCTCTCTCTCTCTCTCTCTCTCTCTCTCTCTCTCTCTCTCTCTCTTCTTTTCTTAGGTTATTGTTCTCTCTACTTTACCTTGTTATTTTTCCGCCTTTTTACTGTCTAGCAAAAAAAAAAAAAAAAGAGAAAAAAAAAGAACCTGATTAGTCACTAGATTTACTTATATTTTGTTGGGAAAATGGCGCTAAGGATTTCAAGCGGAGATAGAATTTTTTTTAATAAAAGCCATTATTCCAGCGAGTCTTGCATTGATCGAAACACCTCTGAAACGTCTGTTTTTGAAATGGTGTGGAATTGCGCCACCTTCTGTCTTTTTAATGTCCTACACATCTCCAAAGAGAAAATATTTTTAGTTTACGAAATGTCGCAAAACTATTCGACGTTCTGGAAGGTTTTCGACAAGAAAAATACTCTAGAACCTTTAGCGACTTCTATCCTCGCTGGATGTCCCATTCTTCTGGCCTTGTGTTACATCCTACCCGTGACGAAAGGGTTGGGTATAAAGGCAAGATTCAACACTGCTGGAAGGTATATTTTGCTATGATGTGGCGTTTTGCTGGGTGACACTTACTATATATATTATATATATATATATATATATATATATTATATATATATATATGTATGTAGAAAGATTTGTAGAAAAAGCAACAAAATGTTTAAATTTTTGCTGACAGAAATCTGTTTCGACCGTATGCGGTCTTTAAAAGCAACATTGTAAACGGAAAAACGAAATAAATATATCATTAATCACGAGGCACAGAACGTCGATCAGTAAGAATTTTTAAACTTTCTTTTGTAACCGGAACATTTTCCTGAACTTTTTGATATTTATCTACACCTTTACGCAACTCTTTTGAGTTTTTTAATGATAAAATGCTTATAATTTTTTTAAATAAAATTTTATTTTATTTTAACACAAAATACGCTTTTAAAAATTATTTGAAAATTCGGGTACTGATCGAGAGCGTTCTGTGCTCGTGATTAATGATATATTTATTTCGTTTTCCGTATATATATATATATATATATATATATATATATATATATGGTATTTGTGGAAAAAAGTGACTTACCGGGAAAATGTCACAGTAGTTAGTTGATTCAAGTTTCACAATGATAAGGCAGCGATATGATAAAATATAGTGCTCAATACTTTAGTAGAGCAAATTATTAACATAAAGGTACACGGTGTTAACCTACTCGAGTTTCACCATAAAGATCTTCATGGTTAAATCTACTGGATTAGTCAAGATATTGATTAATGGCAGTCGATTACACGTGTGTTTTTGCGATCCTGAAGATCCTTATGGTGAAACTCGAGTAGTTTAATACTGTGTACGTTTATATATATATATAATATATATATATATATATATATATATATATATATATTTAAATAACTTAGTGTCTCAGCAGATAAAATTTCGACCAGGTATAATAATAGTAGGACAGAGTGTGTTCTTTAAACTCACTAAGGCAGCCAGTCTAGAAAAAGGAAAACTTTGAAGTCAAGCCAAATGCATTCCTCTTAAAAATTGACCTTGTGTCACATCCTTCTTCTGGCAGAGAAGTTGTGTAAACCCAAGCACTATTACAAAAACGAACACACACAAATATATATATATATATATATATATATATATATATATATATAATGAGTATTTTAGTAATATATAAATATTTTGCGCACAGAAGACAATGAATAAATAAAAATAAAAAAAGAAACTGGATTTCTCTGTCAACATAAAACTAAATTCGAAACTTTGACACGTTGTCGCCTTTTCTTTTCTGTTGCTACTCTTACCAAAACAGAACGAAACAAACAAGAAATCAAGAAATATTCTCGCTTTCAAATCGTACACAAAACTGAAAACTCGACTGAATACGAAAGCAGGAATAGTAATCAATTAAAAATTTCTAACGAAATGAAAAACGAAAAGCCAACAACAATAGCGTCAGGAGCATTGACAAAAACTTTGGACGTAAGCCAACAAAATGGAATAACGTCTGGGGAATCGAAAAATATTGGAATGTATATTTTTCAATTTACACAATCTATAGCTTGAGATGCCTTAGACTTTCGTTCCGTTTTGTCTTTGGCTTTACCTTCTTTTCTTGTTTTTTTTAAATAACTCTTTTGTGTTATTCTTTGAAAAGAATGTGTTTGCTGGCCTTTTTTTCTATTAGATTGTTATTGTTTATGTAAAAGTTTGGCTTTGTTTTCTTTCGCTTGTCTCTCAATGAAGGAGAAGGTTTCACTTTTTCGATAGATTCTATTATCTTTTCTTTTTTCTTTTAAATTTCTCTTTCTTCGTTTTCCGTTTTTCGTTTAACTGTGTTTATATTTTTTTTATTATTACTTAACCGTGGCACAACTTGTAGTGGATGCAATTTAAGATTCACATCTTTTCACTTTCACCATGAGAAAGCTCGCCATTGTCATATGAATATTCATTCTAAAAGGTGGAATGGAGAAAAATGAAACGAAAATTTCATTTCTTTTATATATTTGCTGACAGTCTGGCTCTCAAGTTTGTGTGTGTGTGTGTGTGTGTGTGTGTGTGTGTGTGTGTGTGACGTTATTTATTTACTTATTTACAGTTTTATCGGTTTGGGCGGCTTCGACGACGACGACGACAACGCCGGTAATGTCATGAACAAAATTAAAAATAGAAAAAAATACGGACCAAAATTCTATAAAACCTGATTAACACAGAACCGAAAAAATAAAAAAATAAAAAATCTCTTGCAACGATGATATTATGTAAAATTCATCAGCGGTCGCATTGTTCTCGACGCTTTGTATGTATACAAAATACTTATAAATAACAAATAGAAAACTAAAGCAATACATAGAGGCAGTTTTGATAGTTTGTTCCGTCTAATGCATTAGTGCCAGAAATGTGTGTAAAACGACTCGGTTTATCGTGTCGAAAAGCCGCCTGCTCTTTGTGACAACAAGTCATCGTGTTTATTCAGCTTTAGAATATAATTCAAATAACACAATCTTCAACCTCTGCCATTATTCACGCGTGTCACTTTCGTTATCGTTGTTATTTTTATTATAACTAATTGTTGAGCCGCTACTAAGATATAATTGCATTATTATTATTATTATTATTATTATTATTATTATTATGTTGTTGTTGTTGTTGTTGTTGTTGTTGTTGTTAATGTTCTTGTTGTATTTGATTTTCAGCTTTACTTTCGCTTTCTTACAAACCTTCACCTTTACCCAAGACATAGCGTAAGGGAATGTAGTTATTATATGCATCCTATGTATTTGTGCCTTTTCTTTCTTCGTTTTTCTTTTCCTTTTTTTTTTCCTTTTTTTTTCTTTTGTTAAATTGTTTTGGTGTTACTTTTCCACTCATATTGATAGTTTTGCTTAAGGAGATGAGCAGTTTCGCAAAGTGCAATTTAATGTAATTCATATAGGCTGGGACTGTCAGGTATCTTTTTAATGCGTTTATCTGTATTTTTATTGATGACATCAGGGCTCCAACCATTACTGGGACGCTGATAGTTTTAAAGTGCCGCATTTTTTTCGATTTATTATTGTCTGAGTAACAGCAATTATTACTGTTAATTTTTATTAACTTCCTTGTGAGTTTTTCACTAGTGGTCTTACACTGGAGTCTGGGTGACAGAAAATCTCCCCTAGTTTCTAGGACTCTCCTGAGTAATCAAACAGATCTTGACAATACTGTGATTTGGATGGTCTCGATTCTTCCTCTGATTTCCATTTCCTTCAGTCTTTTTCACAAGCCACTGAGAATTACACCAACTACAATTACTATCAACGTTACCTCACGTTCTACAGACTTTGCAACTCTAGTTATTATTATTATTATTATTATTATTATTATTATTATTATTATATATGCATGATGGTCACTACTAAAAATGAAGGACGTACAGCGAATGGAAAGAAATAATTTTCTTCAAAATAATCCTATTGGCATTTATTCGCCTTATTCAACTGGTCGAACCACCTCAGAAACTTCTTCTGTACAATAATGCATAAAATAACTTTTTGGAAAGTATTATTTTGTTTCAGTCGGTAGAGCGTTCGGCTAGAAACCACGAGGTTCCTAGTTCGATACCGGCACTCACCAACTCAGCGTATGAATAGCACAAAAATCTGTGCGGTAAAGTAAGGAGCTGAAGATAGGTATGGCTCCACCTCAGACGCAAAAACAATCTCCTTGGTCTAGCGCTAGTGAAAAGGAGATAGAATCTCTCGCTGATTGGCTGATACCGACTTTAGGCCACCCGATGACCTTTTTATATAGGACCAACTTATTTTGCATACAAATATATATACATAACCAACTAATTTTGCATAAAAATAACGAACGTGTGATCTAAAATTCTTTCCCTGGGATTTCTTCATTCCATACTAAATTTAATTTCTTGAAACAAAATAAGAAAGAAAGCAGAACCTGATCTGTTTTAGTTACTGGAATGCAGAAAGCCTTTTCAATTTATTTCAAAGATTTGATAGAGTTAAAAGAGATTCAATAGTGCTGTTGAATTGGTTTGTACATTCGCGACGGGGACTTATGTTTAACTCAATGTGGGAAGAAAATATCCCGTGTGAAAATAGGTTAGGAGGAATTCTAAGTACACGAATACAAATTAGACAATTAAACAACAAATACGAAAAAAAAAAAAAAAAAAAAAGAACAAAAGTAAACAGAAGTTCATGATTATACATCTGATCTCTAATAAAATAAAAAGATGAATTTTCAGCCTAGTGTTTTTTGTTTGTTTTGGGTTTTCATGTATTTTTTATATACTTTGGTATATTCACCTCCCAGCCTAATTTTTTGTCAGTCATCCCAGACAATTAATCACCTAACTAAATATACCTATCCCTCACACAGTCCCCCTCACTTCATTCAAATTTCCTAGTCTTGCCCCTTTTGACCTCCTAAACTAAGACCCCCCCCCCCAAAAAAAAAAATTGAGAGATTTAAACCATTGTTTGGGAATTTTTTCAGTAATATCCCTGCTTTTGCTCATGCTTGAAGACGTTGCACTAATCCAGTTGAAATAAATTATTGCAAGGAAGCAAATTTAAAGTTTTTTCCTTCATTCATTATATATATATATATATGTACTATTGTATGGTTACATCACTTAAACTCTGGCGAAGCGCTTCAAGAAAAAGCTACATAGGTATTGCAAATACGATAGTGCGTGCTGTTTTGAACAAACACTAAAAGTAGAACTCTGCAAAAAGCAGTTGTGCGGACATTTACACTCATCTCACAAACCATCAAAGAAAGGGGAACAAGACAGGCTGGCCACTGCTGGTGAATGAAGGACGAACTCATAAGCGACGTTCTTCTATGTACTCCTAAATATGGACACATCAGCAAAAACTTAATTTCATCAACTCTGTATGGACACTGGGTGTAGTCTAGAGGACTTACCAAGTGCAATGGTATATAGGGACTGATTGAGAGAGACAGAGAGAGACATAGAGAGAGAAGGGAATCCATTCAGTTGGCACGCCTTGATCATGATGATCTTGTTGATTATAATGTAGCGTAGTCTAATGACTATGCTGATGATAGCTAATCGTCGGATTAAGAAGGAGAAACAAAAACCCGTCTAAAGCGTTAGGATATCTCTCCGTTCATTCTTTGAGGCCATGGAAGCAGATTGAAATGGCTCAGAAATACATTATGCGAAACAGTTTCTTCATTTTGGTTGAGACTGACACTTCTCATGTCTTTAATTCATTCCTCATTCTCCATTCATGTGAATGTTTGTCTCCTCGTGTCCCAGTCACCAGAAGAGAGAAAATAACGAAATCCGTTTTCTTATACTAGGTTTCACAGAAAATCCATCCCCAATTCCATCTAAATGGGTGACAACGTCTGACCATCACCCATCACCACTTAGATGACGATCACAGGTGATCTCAGCAAGACCCGATCCAGAGTGTTAGATGAAACATATATTGTTACACCTAGTCCACTGGACAAGGTGTTAAATTTCGTCAACTCGTCTTTCTTCTGAATACTGGCTTTTAAAAAATGATATATCTATTCGCGCCCCGATACAAATCGTTTACAATATTATACTAAGTGTCGTTTTTTTCGGATGTAGGTATTTACTCAAACTGTTGGCCACGGGTAGGATGTGACACAAAGTCACAAAAATGGGACACCCAATGAGGATCGAATTCACTTTTCAACAGTAATCAGCCAAACAAAGCTTAGTAAATAACACCAGTTCCTAATTGATGACCATGGAGATGGGTATATATTACACATGGACTCGTATGACGTGAGTAAGGAGGCTGTGGTACCATCAGCTAAGGTACTCTCTTTTTTGTCCCAAAACTTGTTGATCGCGTGACTCTGTTCGTAATTTTTGTGTTCCATTGTCATAACACACATAACGAATCTCATATATAAAATGTATTAACAGTGGGCTTACAACAAAGAGTCAACCAAGAGAACTCTCGCAGTAAGTGCGAGAAACGTTCCCACGAGAGTTGGGGATTTTTGAAATAGGTCAGTGCCCCAGTCCGTTAGTAAATTATTGAGGTCAAGTAAGAAGCATAAATTCCATAGCTAGCGAGATCATTCAAATACTCAGTGGGGGATGGGGGGTTACGATTTAGCAAGGCAATAGAAATTCGATTATTGACTCAAAAATACCATTTCGGTCTTACTGACTTGAAAATGGCTTAGAGTGAAGCAGAAATAAAGTAAGCGGTATTCTTTGGACTACCTATCTGACTTTTTATTTTATGGTGAATGAGAGAGAGAGAGAGCTGTAGAGATAGATAGATAAAGATAGAAGAGAGAGGGGGAGTAGAGAGAGAGAAGGGGTAGAGAGAGAGAGAGAAAGTCTAAGGAATCGTACTATCAGCTCGCTTGATGATGATGATGATGATGATGATGATGATGATGGCATTATAACTGTTGTTATTATCAAAAGGTTTGTTCTCGCATTGCTTTTATCTTTCTTTAATTTAATTTTTTTTTTTTTTAGATATATTCAATCTTAATTTAGACGTCAGTAATAACACCAGCCTCGTCACAATTTTATATTTCTAGGGTTAGTTGGGTTTTTTTTAAGCACCGTGCAAATATTCGTCCTCCTCGTCTTCTAACAGACATTCATTGTTTTCCATTTTTCTCAAAACTTTTGCACAAAAGGCAAAAATCATTGCGAGAAAAAATCAGTTATTATTATTTTTCATTTTTTTTTTTTTTTTTTTTTTTTTTTTTTTTAGTCGAATGACAGTTTTAGATAAGAATGATGAGGGAAGTCACAAACACAAAAGGAGAAATAAAAAGAAAAATAACTGTAAGTGAGGAGTTTGAAGAAATAGAAAGGGAGAAAAAAGTGGGGGGGGGATAAAAAAAAGAAGAGGTAAAATCTGGATTGGCGTTCGTTAAGAAAGAATGAAGGAGTGAATAAAGTGCAATGATATAGATAAGGATAAATAGTTTCGAAGGAAAAAAATTAAACAAAGAAACACTTCTTTAATCTACGTAAAACAAAAAGATCTATCTGTTAATTTATCTATCTGTCTGTAGTCTGTATTCTGTCTGTCTGTCTGTCTGTCTCTCTCTCTCTCTCTCTCTCTATATATATATATATATATTATATATATATATATATATATATATAACCTCAGGTTGTTCATATTTATCGATTTCACTATATATATATATATATATATATATATATATATATATATATATATATATATATATATAGTGAGGAATCTATACCTATTTACTAGCGCTTGGCCATGATTTTTTTGGCATACAATCAGCCTCCACTTTACCGCACATCCGAGCTGTGCTACACATGCGCTGAGTTGATGAGGACCGGTGTTTAATCCGGAACAAGTGTGCTTCTTCGCTGGATGTTTTACCGACTGATATATATATATATATATATATATATATATATATATATATATATACAGAGAGAGAGAGGGGTTGATAGATAGGGAGATAGATAGATGGAGAGAGGGAGAAAATATATTTCTTAACACTGGTGTGCAATTCATTATATATATATATATATATATATATATATGTGTGTGTGTGTGTGTGTGTGTGTGTGTGTGTGTGTGTTGTGCTAACCAGAGAGACTAGCCATAGAAAAATACATGTAAATTAATCTTGAAAATACATTTTGGTGTATGCTTCCCTTTACAGTCGTGTAAAAATATTCATATCAATAAAAGCGTATAGAAATTCTGAGTCACCAACATAAAATTTCAAAGTTTCTATAACACACACACACACACACACACACACAAACACACATATCTCTCTCTCTTCTCTCTCTATATATATATATATATTATATATAATATTAATATATATATATATATATATATATGCACAGTTCATATACACATACATACATATTTGTTAACTTAAACATATTGTGACTAATACTGATACACATATAGAATAATCTTTAAGTACATTTATACGTTTGTTTTCAAATTGTGAATAAATAAATGACGTTATTTTCTTATCTGAAGGAAAAAATGCATTTTGGGTTTTGTTTTAAAATACTCATTCTTCGGCTTTCTTCTGTGCGCAAACACGAGCATACATATAATAAAAAAAAAGGGCAAAAATAGAAACTGATGTGAAATATTGACAAGAATCTAATTAAAACATTGCTACAATAAATGAATGAATAGCAAGAGGAATATATAACCATATAAATAGTTGTATGTCTGAAAATAGGAAGGGAAGAAGTTGAAAGCAAGGAAAAATTGAAAAAAAAAGTCAATAATAAAAAAATATTGAAAAAGAGTGAATGAATGTAAATCAAAGAAAAATAAAGTAAAAACTAAAAGATCTTTGTAATAAATTGAGAAAAGAACACGAGAAAAAAATAACTAGAAAGAAAAAAACAAAAAACAACTACATCAAAAAATGAAATGAAAATATAGAGGACAGAAAAGGAAGATATGTTTTATGAAAGAAAACTAAAAGAACAAAAAAATTAAACATGGAACGGCTGTTTAAAAAAAACGGAATGAGGAGACGAAAACGAAACTGGAAAATTTGTAGTTTAAAAAAGAAATGACAGGAGTAGGAATAAGAGAAAAAAAAAGACACATTGGAAAATGAGAAAGAAATAGAGTAAGAAAATAGGCACGAGAAATATGAAATGTGCAAAAAGGAGGGAAAATTTCTAAATATTGAAAAATTAATGGACAAAAAAAGAGTAAAGAAAAGAGGAGAAAAAGAATCTTTGAAGTGGAGGGAAACAATTCGAAAGGTGGATGAAAATGGATAAAAATGTAAACACTTGGGAAAAAAAGAATAGAAATAAATTATGAAGAAACAAAGGAGTAAATAATATATATATATATGTTTATACATGTACAATAAAAATATAAACTTAAAGAAAGAAAATAAAAAAGTACAAAAATAAAGGAAAATAAACAAAGAATGAAAAATTAGATAAAGGAAAAGAAAGAAAGGAATATAAGCAAATCTGTTTTGGCATGCATACATATATACATACGTATGTGATATAGAGGCATGCTTATGATAAGGGTTATTGTCATAGGATATTGAATCGGTGATCCGAGTTCAAATCCTGGACGAGACTGTTTGTATTTCACTTCGTACTAATGCTCTTGAAAAATACATGCCCCCATTTGTAACCTCCCTCCAATTCTTGGTAAATAGTAAGACAGACCGAGTTCTTTAGCCTTGGTTAAGCAACCAGTACACGTGAGGAAAAACTCTGAATTCAAATCAGCTTTACCTCGCTTTCAAATGAACTTTATGTCACATCCTGTTTGTGACGGAGGGGTTGGGCAAATGCATACATATATACATGCATTCATGATGGACTTTCCAACCGGTTACGAAGTATGAGGGTTCAACACAGCGATTATACGATTATAAATGTATATGTTTATGTCACTCACAAGATCTTAATTCTGCTCGTGTTTTTCAATCCCGTCCATGGTTAGTGCACGTAGCACCACTGTTGGGTAATGCAGCAGGTGCATTAGGTCTTGTTTACGAATTCACCCTCAGTTGTCTTAGATTATCAAGGTGCGACTTTTTAAAATAAATTATGACCTTGCAGCATTTAGTTCTCTATTTATTTCGTTCAATTGTGTCGTGTTTAAGAGACGACATACAAGGGGAGAGACAGCTAATGGGCTTTAAGGTTGTATTTAAAGTTAAAACAACGTACATTCTATGCACCACCGTAGAACTGGCTGTATAGGGGGACGTTTAGTATTTTGTGGTTGCACATTCTGATCACAACAGACATCTCATCTGAGTTTAGACTACTTAAGATAAGAATCAATACGCCCAGTATTACATATAGTAAACAGTTCAACATCTGAGACTTTATCATGTCATGAGTAGCCACATGTGGTAGTTGGTTATTTGGTTTAGTGGCATATCAAACCTTGGGGGTTATTAAATGCCAAATCTTTTTATACATGATATTGTTATTGAAATAATTTTCATTAACTTAATACGTATTAATAAATACTGTTAGTTGACCCTAAGCCTTCGCGTTTTGGCACCCATATATGTTAAAAAGGGTTGGGTGTTTGCCATAAGAACAATTTGAAGAATACGACCGAGACAATCATATAGGTTCTATGGCTTTAGAGGACCTGACGATTGATCGGGTGGAGCCTCTTTGACCACTAGGCTGTTTTAGTTTGTCACATTTTTCAGGTAATTTAATGCCAAATCGATTCATTTCGGTATCCGGTACCTGCTGTTGCTTAATTCTTGCCTACTTAAAGCCGCTAACAGTGAAATATCCCATCTTTCAGGTAAAAAATTGCCAAAAAATTTGGTACAACTGTGGGGGAAATTTGGTTGGCAAAAACTTAAATGATCATCTATCTAAGTATTGAACAGGCTTATCGCTGCTTAACTTCGGCGATCTAGCGAGAACCGGTGTCTTCAATGTGACTTGCCCGTAAGCTCAAGCCGACAGGGCGGAGCCACATATCGAACAAAGACAATGTTTATGAAAGACCTCGAGTTAGTTGATAATAATTTCGATAGGGGGGCCTATGATTCATAGAGGATGAGAAACACAACAGCGCGATATAAATTGATTTTAGTTTTTTAGTAATATCCCTCTTTCATCTCAGAGACGGTGATAAAGTCTTCCAAAAGCATTCGCTGCTTTTGAAATATGATTTATAATCACATCATGAAGAAATGCATTTGAGTTGACGTTGCATCTGAAGTATGGGAATGAAAAAAACAAAACAAATAGCACTGCATCATGTGATGGAAGAGAAGTGTGCAAAGAGAACAGGTGCCATGGCATAGGTTTGTTTGGTGCGTGTTTTTACGTCAAATCAATCGTAAGACTTTCATTCCCTTGTCGAATGAGATGGTAATTTTTAGCATGGTATCAGGTAAACTAAGTTTCAACAGAGTCGAAAGTCTTAGTTAAGATCAACAGAAATCATACGAAGTCGGTTTACTTTGCTTCTTTTCTCGAACTATTTCGGTAGACTGTCGAAGCGAAAACATTATGTCGATGGTCCCGCGACTAGAGGAAACCAAATTTGGTAGATCAAGTGAGTGAAGATTTGGATACGAATACGTATATATATATATATATATATATATATATATATATAACACACACACACACACACACACACACACATACACGCACGCACACACAAGTGAGTAAAGATTTGGATGCGAATACGTATATATATATATAGACACACACACACACACACACACACACACACACACATATATACATATGTGTGGGGGCACATATTTATGCTTAAATATATGGAAATAAATATATTTATAATATATATATATATATATATATATATATATATATATATATATATACATATACACATACTCATATTCATATGTATACATATACATCTAATATATATGTACGACTACACATGCACACACAATATATATATATATATATATATATATATATATATATATATGTGTGTGTGTGTGTGTGTGTGTGTGTGTGTGTGTGTGTGGAATGAGAGACACATATGAAAAGAGAGAGAGATAAATATGAACGGTCTGATAAATAGATGCTGAACAGGCGTAGATATATATATATATATATATATATATATATATATATATATATATATATATATGCGTGTGTGTGTATATAGATACTTACATACATACATACATACATACATTCAGGAATACATACATACATACATACTCACACGCATAAATACTCTCTCTCTCACACGCACACACACACACACACACACACACACACATATATATATATATATATATGTGTGTATATGTATATAAGACAAACGCATGAATTCTAATGTCTATATCTTAATTTAGCTTTTTTGTGATGGGGAATGGAAATAAAGAATGTGTTTGTGCTGTGTATGAGTTTATGTTTGTATACGTTGGCGCAGGCGTACATGTGCCTGAAAAGACAGAGGGTATATCTACATGAATAAGCGATGAAACAAGAACAATTGCAGTTGCAGGGAAACAAATCGCTCACAATATGATGTACAACAACGTAAACAGATAACAAAAACAAGCCGTCCCCCATGTACGATATGTGAATAGAGCAAGGACGAGAAAAGCAAAGGAAAACGATTTTCTTTGTTAATATCATTTATTATTGTTTGCCCTGTAAGTAGAACTGAACATTAATAAGGAAGTGGGTGGGGGAAGAAATCAGACACAAACTGATAAAGAAATCTATATTGTGTTCACCTGATGTTCAAAACGAAAATACATTATTCAATAAGGATATCTATTGAAACTGCCTTAAACAGCGCACCGAAGATTATGTTGCGCCAGTCTTTGCTTATTTAGGAAATCTGAAAACGCTGATTTTACTTGACTTTAAGAGTTGTTGGAAAGAATGCACGTATCTCAGCCAACAAATAATGTATATAATTAGTTAATATTTATAATATAGTATACCATATTTATAACTAAATAGAGCTCAATATCGTAGATAGAGCCTTTATATCTAAATTAAGGTTGCGTGGACATGAACTCAACAGCACTTGGTTGTTGCCAGTTACTTCCCTGTGCAATTTTCGAACCAAATTTCACGCCGGAATAGTTTAAGAGGTGTTTTGCTCAAAGGAAAACTCGCTGGAATAAATATGTTGAATGCTAAGGCGATTACTTTGAAGAAAATAAACGTTTCTTTCATTGTTCATTTCCGGATTTGTAATTATAGCTTAAATCTTGATACTTTTTGAAAACGCGTTATATCTTAAATCCATTGTTCCTTTCTGTGATGGTAAATAAAAACTCTAGTTTCTAAACTTTTTGAACACACTTCGTATATACACATTATTGGTTATGGATTTGAATTTAAAGATTTATTTGTGTATATGTTCTGATGTTTATAGAGATGAGCGAATAATAATGTTCAACAAATAATTAATATTTTGGATTTTTTGTAAGGTATTTTGGAAAAGAATATAAAGGCTGTGAAAGATTGTTTCATTAAAAAGAAGCATTTTCTCAAAAGATTTAATACTTTTGCGTCTACGTCAGCAAACTCAGCAACCTTTATTTATTTATTTATCTTATTTTTTTTTTTTCTTTGAATCATCAAAATATCCTTCTTTTTTATTTCTATTTCTTTAAACTTCATCCACTTCAACTTTTCATAAGAAAAGGAAAAAAACGTCCATTTCATTACAGTGATTTCAAATGAATTGCTTAATTGATCGATATATCGACACTTCTATATCAATAATTCAGAAAAGTCTTTGTCTGTCCTCTATTGTAAGCCGAAAAGGTTTGACGTAGTGCTACCAATATCTAGACCGATGAGAAGGTTTTAACTCTCTTTCCACACAAGTAACAAGAATTGTTACTTGTGTGGAAAGAGAGTTCACATATAAAAAAAAACAATAATCACCAGGAAGACATGTTGCTGCAAGACGTAACTAATTGCGTAAAATTTATAGCTCCAAATTTCTAAATAATAACTCACATTTAATTAAATGTTATTATTTATACTTATGTAACTCTGTCGGTGCGGTATAATACGATCACTGTATCCCTTGCAGAATGTACCTCCACCCCCCAAAATGGGTGTATTGGGTACAACACAAAGGATGAGGCTGGTGGTGATGCTACAGTTCTGGAGATCCGGAGAATGTAGTATAGCCCTTTGTTGCAATTAATCGAAGGTGTACTCTAACCCAGAGTAATAGTACCTATTGTGGTCTCATCTATGCGTTAAATAGACCCGTTTAAAAATGATTTATATTCAATAGGACAATCTACAAAAAAAAAGACTCTTCAGAAACAACTACACAAAATATGTAAATATGCATGTACAATGAACGCCATGCCCTAACCTCTAGACATCAGATTACCCTACACGTATTGACATGCCATAAAAATCAACTAATTAATCATTAAGCTTTACTAAGTGTAGTATACATATTGCTTATTGTGCTTGATGTTCCTAAGTGATCACTTATTTAACTCTCCCACCACTGTCAACCTGCCGTAAAATGCTGACTGTGGCTCCCGCACGTATCACCTATTTACACTGAAAATTACAATAATGATAGGACTTTATTTGAATAGAATAAGTTCTGAGGTGAAGGGAACTTTGAATTATCCCATACAGGTAAAAATATCAAGATAATTTGGTACCCATCCAAGTACAGTGTTACTGCTTAACTCTTAGGATCTAGCGGAATCCAATTGTTTAAACGTGATTTAATCGGTTAAATAGTAGCACAATCGGGACTCTTTAACCGATCTAGGAGAATGAAAAAGCTGAATTCAAACTAATTGAAAATAGACGTAGAGGGGAGTGGGTTCTGCTAGGCTATTACTGCCAAGACATGCTATATGCGTAGCACCTCCATCAGCGAGATATAAATATAAAATCATGTGGATTGGCGCTAATGATACAAAATGATCTAAAGTCTTTACAATCATCAAACTCTCAACAAAACAGAGCAATTATTAACTTTCCTATTTTAAAATGGCAATCAAAAATAAAAATAAAAATAAAACAACGCAATTCTGGAAAACCATGTTGTCTACCACTGTGAAGCGGCCATTTTAAAACGGGAAAGGTAACAATTGCCCAAAATACAAGGGACTTACAAATCAACAAATCCGCACACATTAATAATACATAGATAAACCGTATCATTCATCAAAATAAGCAGTTTGTCAACACACCCACACATTCACCCCCGCAATCTATCCCCCTAGAGACTAGCGATTTTAGCCTATATAATACAATAATCTAGGTCCCACCTTATGATATTACCTTTTGAACCTAATGGAAAAATAAATTGCTAAAATTTCCGCCGGTCACTATTTTATTAATGGACCCTTCTGACTCTAAAACCCAATAATACATTTTTTTTTGTTTTTTGGGATTTTTTTTTAAACTTTATTCTTGATTCCACTCCCTCCTCTTCAGAACAACCTATTCCCCTGTTCCTGACCGATAAAGTTAATTAGTGTAGCCCGTAGTGTTCGGCGACTTGGCCTTCTTTTGATTTTTGTTGAAAAGCGCCGACAAAACCGCTAAACATGGCCGCCATACCCACAAAAAATGAGGTCAGTTTTTTAGGCGGATTGTGTTGGGGAATGGTGGGGTTTATTGGAGAGAAAGTATGAATGGGCTTGTTGTCTTCGTCACAGTAAAAATATATCTTGGTCAGAGAACGTGTTTCCTTCACATCTTTAATGTTTTTATGAAAATATTATATAAAGTATATATATATATATATATATATATATATACCTAAACTCTCTGCCACAGGCAAGATACGACACAAGGTCAATTTTTAAGTGGTGTTTAATAAGTTTAAGTTCAGAGTTTTCTTACCCTTAGACTTACCTGTCTGCCCGACTATTTACCCATAGCTAGAGGGAAAATAGGTGAATTCATACCTTTCCCAAGGGTATATAATATATATATATATATATATATAATATATATATATATTAGTTGGTTGGTTGGTTGGTTTTTACAGCACGTCAACCCCTTCTGGGTTAATTTATGCCGAGGTCAATCTATTACACAGAACTAGTGTTTATTACAGTATCATCTGGTCTTACCTGGTCAACCATTTAAGTACTGATCAGGGTCGTCCTGTATATATATATATATATATATATATATATATATATATATATATATATATACCCAAGCTCTCCGGCACAGGCAAGATGCGACACAAGGTCAATTTTTAAGTGGAGTTTATCAAGTTTAAGTTCAGAGTTTTCGTACTCTCAGACCAATTGCCATATCTGTCTGCCCGACTATTTACCCATAGCTTTTATCAGGTATTTTATTCGTGTTTACCGGGGGGAAAAAGAAAAATACTCACCAAATAACTATCTAAGTGAACAGTCCACGGCACTGAAAAAATTCAATTCGGGAAAAAAAATTATAAAGCCAGGGAAATTAAATTGAGAGAAGCCCATTGGCTCGATCTAGTGAGGGTGAGCATAAAACTGCGTCGAGCAAAATCGTAGAATCCAGTCTGTCCTAATATTTACCCGTAGCTAGCAGGAACCGATGTATTCCTGCCTTTCTCAAGAGTATTAACACAAAGTGTAACACAATCAGTTTCGTCCAGGATTTGAACTCAGGACACCGATTACATTATCTGTGATAATAATTCCTACACTAAGCGTGTCTCTTTAGATTCAGTAAATATGCACACAAAAATTGGGATCTTTATATCAAAAAGTTCGAACATCGATAGAGTAACGTTCCCTTTTTAATTATAATTCTCTTTTTTATGATACTTTGTACGCAGAATGCTATATACATACAGGTATACATATCAACAATGTATATACGTAGGCCCTCTCTTTTACCCATTCTTAGGCGTGCAAATGTTGTTGACAAACCAATAAGCTACTGCGTCTACCCCTTCACGGTAAAGTTTTTATGTGAGGCAGATACAGAGTCTACAGTTGTGTGACCCTAATTAATCACAGGGTCCCTACCCTCTTAAAAACCATAGTACATTTGTTATTATTTTTTTTCTTTCACAAATCGCTTTAGAACGACCACCGTCAGCCTGGCCTCCGTCGAATGTTGAATTTGATTTCACCTTTGTCTCTTGTCTGGGCATAAGACACGTGTCCATTGCCGAGGCCACAATAAAAACACGAGTCACAATAGACAAGTCATTGTTTGGAAGTCGAGCCAGCTTTCAACTTTAACCTCACATTTTGTAATTATCTTTCCCTAATTCCTCAAACTTTTTCCTTTTTTTTTTTTGTCTTCTTGTTTTGAAAATTTCCTCGACCTTTTCATAACTTTCTACTCTCTCTCTCTCCCTCTCTCACTCTCTCACTCTCTCTCTCCTCTCTCTCTTTCTCTCTCCCTCTCTCTCTCTCTCTCTCACACACACACACACACGCAAACACTTTTCATATTACTGTTTACTTTCCCTTGTTCTTGCTCCATTCTCCCTTCTCCCCTCTCCCTCTCTCTCTCTCTCCTCTCTCTTCCCCTCTCTCGATTCTTTGTTTTTGCTTCGTTCTTTTCCAACTGTTTATTATTCACTAGCTCTTACCCTTAAGAAAGTTGTCAATCCCCCTCATCCCCCATCTATGGGTTAAATAGTACCCCTACTGTTCTTCTATAAGGGTGAGTTCGGCATTAAATAATCCTCAAAGATTTACATGCCATTAAAAGAAGAAGCCAAACCAAACCATCTAATAGCTCTTCTTCTCTCTCCTCTTTCTGTCTCATTCTTTCTCTTTCTCTCAACTTTCCTTCGTCTATATTTTCTCCTTCTCTCTCTCTCTCTCTCTCTCTCTCTCCTCTCTCTCTCTCTCTCTCTCTCTCTCTCATTTCAGTTCTTTCTATCTTTTCTTCTCTTCTGCATTTGTTGCTCGGTATTTATTATTCCACTGATTTTCTTTTAATACTTTATTTATTTTTTAAATTGGTCTTCATCCTTATTATTCCTCTTCCACCTCTACATTGTTGACCTTGTGTCAGACTAAGTTAAGCTAACTAAATACTTACCTACCTTATTTATTTCCCTTTCTTTTCACTGATCTATTCCTCTATTGGGTCTAGGGCTAAAATAGCCTGGTAGAGCTCATCCCTCTCCTTCAGAGTTTTCTTTTCCTAGACCAGTTGACAAGGTTAAAGAGCCCACTCTGGAGGGAGAATAGCTTGATTCATGCCTTTCCCAAGGGTATTAGCACTATATGAAACACAAACAGCCTCATTCAGGATTTGAACTCGGATATTTGGGTCCACTTCCTATGTAGATAACTGATACGCAACGAACGCTTTTATACTGTTGTGTATTTCCCACCTATGGTGTTTGTTGTTCGAGCCCAGTTAAAAAAAGGCATTATTAAGAATGGTAATATTTTAAGGCTAACAAGTTCTTACCCCTTGGAGGAGTGACGCAGCACAGTCTTCCTGAACGTCCTTTGTTTTTGTTTTTTTTTGTTACAGCAAACCAAACTTAATTATGTACAAACACAAAATAGTTGAAAGAAGAGAGAGAGAGAGAGAGAGAGAGAGAGAGAGAGAGAGAGAGAGAGAGAGAGAGAGAGAGAGAGAGAGAAGAGAGACAGAAAAAAATATATATAAAGAAATAAAAGCCAAAGAAAATAACCGAGTATTTGATATAAAAATTGAAATAAAATTAGTTTTTTTTAAAGAACCTTTTTTAATTAAAAAATGGAAAAGAATTAATCTTTCTAAAAGGAAAATAGGACAAACGTATTGTTTTGTAGATTTTATACTTCGACAAATTTGAATTGTTTCATTTTTCGTTTCTTGCCTTTTCGTTCGGTTGAATTGATTTTTAGAGATTTGCTTTTATAATAATAATAATAATAATAATAATAATAATAATAAATAAATAAAAATAAATCAGGTAAAATATTATTTTACTCCTTGTGAGCTTTTAATATCAGTCTTAACAGATGGTTTTTCACAGGAGTCTGAGTGACAGCAAGTCTCTTCAGGTCTCCAGGACTCATTCAATGATCCTAGCTGATTTTAATAGGGCTGTGATCTGGATGTTCTCTACGATCTCCAATTGTCGAATAGCGAGTACTCTGAATAGCGAGTTCGATCCTCAGTAGATGCCCATACACGTGATCTTGTGCTACATCCTACCCCGTGGTGAAACCGGGTTGACGATAAATCTACCTTTATTCTTGCTCAGACTCGACTGGCGAAATTTATATTTAGATCTTTGCACAATCCCATTTGATCTAATCATTCGCCACTCAGCCATGTTATACTCTTGTATTCTTGGTGCTTCAATATTGCTAGTTTTCCCTCATCTATTGTGCCATTAACAGATTCGATCGACAACTCTTAAATATGTGTTTGCTTTTTTCACCCAATGTTAGCTGATGGACTTTCACTGGAGTTTGATTGACAACAGATCACGTCTGCTCCTAAGGTCATCCAAGGGCAGTTACTTCCTGACTATCTTAGTCATATCATACTGATATCCCGAATCTAATCTAATTCTATTATATTTATTGCTTTGATAATTGAATATAGCCAAAGCTGATTTACAGACACCTTACGATATCACCTGTGATCGACAGGTATCCGAGTTCATAACTAATATCGTTATATCCATAGCTTTTCTCGCATTTCACACAATCTAACATCAGATCCTTGATTCGCGTGCTAAGCATCCTACCTAACGAATGCTTATAGAATTTACGCACTACTCTTTATCAGGACCTCGACAAGCAGCCACTTTCACATCAACGAACATGTATACTCTTCAGAGAAATTCTGTCTTTGATGATTACAGCTCTAAGCGGCGTGCCGCACTGTAAGCCTGCTAGTCGACTTTGATTGAGTTTACATGAATGTCCCAAGCTTACTACATTGAATCGTATCCTATGTTTATGATATCTGTAATTTTTTCATCCAATCAGTCTGAATCGGTAGCATCGCAACAGATATAATCAAACTCATTTGCTAATAGTTTCACTGCTTTAATGAACTATCGCATCTATCCGATCTCCCTCTACATAAAAACACAGTTCCTTACAAGAACATGCTCTGCGCAATCACATCTCATATAACAACGCGTAGCACAGGCCTGAAGAAAAAGAAAAAGAATCGCAAAAAAGAGAAGAAAAACCAAAATACAAAAAGTGAAGACAAAAAGTAAAACAGAGCACGAAAAGGAGAACAGATAAGTAAGACACATTGAAACGGCACAGAATAGAAAGAAAGTTAATCATCGGCAGAACAATTTAACAGTCGCATGCAAGACAAACAAGATAAGAAAACAGCTTAATGAATCAATGTGGATGAAATACATCAAGAAAAAAAAAGGTCTGCGACTAACTATAATGCACAAATTAAGCAAGCACAGAACAACATGATCCTACTCACTCCAGTACGATCAGGTGGAAAGAATCACCTAGGAAAAGTGAAAAAAAGAGAATAATAAACGCAAAGAAAATGGTTTACATCCAAATTCGATTATGATTGTAATATGTCCTTATAGAAATGGAATTACAACAAAGCGTGCATCTTCAATGTAAACTTCTACAGACGTGATGTGAAAGAATAACAATAAGTCATTATTATAGAAAACCTGAGACGAAACAAATCAAAAGAAAGACATACAGCTATGTCCTGCAGAACAATTGAATGAATCACAGCAATAGAGGCTTACGACTATATCACGGCACCACCACGAACACAGCAATGAATTGTACAATCTTCAATAAACAATAAGAGAAGGACAGCGAGAAGAAATGAAAAAAAAGAACGACAAAGCCGAGAGATTAAATGAGAGACGAAAGAAAAAGAAAGACAACAGGCAGAGAAAACCTAAAGCGACACACAAGAGATGAAAGTGATGTCACGAGACGATCATCTATCGCGCACAATAGACTGTAACAGAATGGTGAAATATTGTGAAGGGGGTATGGCATACACATAATAGAAAACAGGAAAAAAAAAACGAAGAAAAGCAGAGAAATACAAGTTGCTGAAGTAAGCACTGATACGAAAAATACGAGCGAAAGAAATGAACAGAAAGAAACAAGTGCCAGTGGATTAACAGCAAACACAAACACAGAATTGACTTGAAGATATTCGTCCCATAAGATCGGTAGACATCTATACGTGACACCTGCAAGCACTTACATGCTGATATGCGTTGCCTATAATAAGCACGCAATTAAGCAGTCACGAATACAGAGGATAATAACGATAATGAACAAGAAAATTCCGCGCATGCACGCAGACAAAATGTAAAATAAAAGAAAAAAGTGCAGAGAAAATGAAATCATAAACACAGAAAGACTCTTAAGTGACCAGAGACAAATTTTGATAACAAAACACCATGAACTCAAACAAGAATATGCATAGAGCCAGCATGACGATCAAATGCATATCTACCATGAAACAAGATAGAGCATAACGTTGCAATGATATAACCACACTCGCGCTGCGAACATAAAATGAATAAAGAAGAAGACTACCTAAGCAGACAAAATGAAGAAAAATCGACTAAAACTGACGCATCGCCGAGAGAGGCAGAAGAAAAATCTGAAAAAAAAAAGAAAAGACAGCCACTAGATACAAGGCAGAGTGATATAGAAAGAAAAATAGAAAGAAGACAGAGAAAATGAACTAAACATACAAAACACGACAAGACAGGCAGAAATAAAATGAAAAAAAATTAAAAGACTAGCGACGAAGCGGCTATATACAGTAAAAATAACGAAGACAGAAAAAGCACCAAGACAAGCTATAGAGACAGAAGAGTCGTTGAGAATAGAAATACTAAAGCGCAAAGAGCAAACAAATTATATCGATATAATAAAGAGGTAAAAGACCTAAGACTAGAGAACATCAATGAAGAAAAAGAAAGAACACATTCGTTCAGGTAAAAGAGAATGAAAAGAATACGACAACACACGAGGTATAAAGTCATAATCACCTACTCTCCTATTCGCATTAAAAAATAATAGCAAATGCTATAGCGAATGAACAAGAAAAGCGAAGCAACAAGAGGTTTACAAGCTATCCAAAGAAACAGTACAGAAGCTGATACAAGGCACAAAGGCCGTTCTGACATAAAGGCCGAGCCTGCGTCTTATCATATCGACCCACATGACTCTCATATACGGGCAAACACCTCCTCGTATTTTCCTGTGTGGCCCATACTGTATCCGACGACGATTCTCAACTTCTAGTAACACAATATATAATAAACAGCGTAGATACATGATAATCACTTAGGCATTACACCATCACTCGTATATACATCGATGTAGCGTTGTAATTACTCGGTCCTCCTCCGTGCCGCTACCGTCCCTAAAGGAAACCTAAGCCATCGAGTAATATAGAGGGCGTTTAGATTCCTTCTCCCGACAAAATAGATAAATAAAAAGACACCGTTAACGAGTGAGGTTTCAGTTCATCTTCTTATCTTCTTTAAAGTTACAAATCTGCGCCGTTATACTCAATAAGGACAAACTGTACGTGATGACATTTCCTGCGGACGCTTGACGAGCCTCTCATACATTCTCACATATGTGAAGACCCTTGTGTGGTCGGCGACGCACTTGCCGAGTCGCTAGGACGAAATTCAGATACATTTCCTAAGCGGACCTCTAACAGCTGAAGACATGCATCTTCAATACAATGCAATTGGACACGGCTGCCTCAACTGATAAGTCGATCATATTAGACGACATAAATTACATCATGCAGTGCAGCAGAACTCATTAAGACACAATCAGCACTCTTTATCCTCCAGGTATATCTATTCACACTCCTATGCGACTACACGAAAAGACCGTACCTCCCTTATATACATGTTCTGAATGAAGTATCTCACATCATGCTCCGTAGTGATAGTCGATACGGTCTCCACAGCATCGTCATCACTCGTCCATACGAGAGTAAATCGCATTCGACTAATACATATATCATATGCTCACTAACTACCTCGCACCTCTACATTGATCATCGCCCATTGAGACTCGAGATGCGCTTATCTCTTTCTATAGTACCGACCTCTACAACGATAGTATAACAGCGATACCGATATCGACCCATTTTTTATCTCTATCGCTCTTACATCCCAACTTAGTATATCGAGCCCGTAACTTGAACATGCGCTCATCGAGTGACCAACTCCTCCATCATATATCGTATACTATGTGTGTGTGGTGTGTGTGGCTGGTGTGGTGTGTGGTGTGTTGTGCGCGCGTGCTCGGCCATTAATTTCTTTGATAAAGCTTTATGAAACACACATATGGGAGTTGCTTTCTTTATACTATATAGTATATAAGATATACTATAACTATATATGATATATATATATATAATATTATTAGCACGAAGAGAGATAATGAGAAGAGAACGAGAGCAATGTATATTAACCAAACAACAAGGCCAAAATACTGGAATTAGCCCTATATATATGCATACTACAAGTATACATAACATAAATATCATACATATATATAACACTATACATACATATATACATATACATACATATTATAATATTACTTATTTACCATGACATATATAAATATAATATGCGTGTGTTAGTTATGTAATGATTCTAATGTAGGATGTAAAGCTATAAATTGCTTTACAAGACCAATTGAAAACTAAAGTAGCATTAGGATTGTCTCTTAACTCTGCCATTAACAACACCAAATTAAAGATTATATGATTGAGATGATAATCAGAAACAACACAATAGCAAAACTAATAAAAAGATAATAGCAACCGCTAGCAATACGCAACAAACCACAATATAATATTAGAATAAACTGTGACAATTAGTTACTTAATTAAAACAAATAATCAACAAACGCCGCTACAATAATAACATCAATAATCCTATCAATCTACTAACACTGACTTTCACACTACGTGGAGTCTACACTATATATTTTATTACTACGTACTACTGGACACTTTCTACTACTACTACTACTAATAATAATTGCTATAAATTATACTGACACACTAATAAGATAGACTTAACATCCGCATAATCAAATATCACATCAATAATAACTCTAAGCTATCTTCAGCTACTCTAGCTTCACATCATACGATACAATTGCCATTAATCCACGCAAACACGTATCAAGTCCATATCGAATTCCTACGACACATACGATAACTACAGACAACCGCTCACGAGTGCTCGCGCCTTCACAGCACTTCAACTACCCGTCAAAACATGCTCTAATCTTGCGTACCCCTTACCATCACGACTAGGCAGCCACCTGTCTCTCAGCCGATTCATTATCTAATAGACATTGCCTCTCCACTCTTCTGCTACGCCGCCACTTACTTGATGCTCATCAAGTGCTATCTGAACGTCGTGATAATCTACTGAACGGCGCCAACAACAGTATACAACAGAACATGATGTGATGATGATAACAATACGCCATAACAACAACAACAACAACATAATAATAATAATAATAATAAATAATAATAATAACTAATAATAATCGAAAGAAGAGGAGAAAGAAACCAACAACAATAGCAACAGTAAACAGGATAAATAACAAAATAATAGCATAAAGGCAACGATAATGATAATAACAACAGAAATAATGATAATAACAGATATAAAAAATGTCATGATAATAAAAATATCATAGTAATAATAATACCAATAAATATAATATAACTACACACACACCACACACACACACACACATATATATATATATATATATGTGTGTGTGTGTGTGTGGTGCGTGTGGGGCAATAGCATTATATTTATAACAAAACGAAGAGCAATAACAAAAACAAAAATAGGAGTAATAATGATTAATAATAGTAAAAAATAACAATAACAATGTTAGCGACAATGCCAACGGTAGCGATAATAATAATAATAATAATAATCGTGTCAAAAAGAAGAAGAGGAAGACTAAGCCAAGCGGAAGAGGTAAAATGAAAGACAACAGGGTGATCCATACGATTTGGGCTTCGGGGGTCAATGCTGTCAGTATAAAAGGTAACGGTGGAGTTTGGAAGGGCGCATGATAGGGAACAAGTTGTCCCTGCACTCTTTTCCTTTCTGTCGTTAACCTCTTGAATAACAACCCCAATTCACACGACACTCTATTGTTCGGCAGTCCCCCTTGTACAGGGGGATTTCATATTAGATTGAGTAACGAGGGCTCCTTTGTCCCCAGCGTCCAGAGTCAGACAATGGACACTCAACTCCTCTGTTCTCCATTTACTATAACCCCCATGTTTTACTACTACTACTACTACTACTACTACTACTACTATCATTTCTACAACCTCTCGCTTTGCTGGTTTTCTTTTTGTCACTCTCTTCCTCTTCTGATCTCTTCTTTTCTTTCTTTCTTTCTTTCTTTCTTTCTTTCTTTCTTTGAGTGGCAGGACTTATCATTACTCTTTCGTTGGTGACATGTATTACTGGAGAAAAGGGACAGAATGGAAGTTACTGGCTCAAACAAAAAGTTATAATTAAGCAAAAAATATGAGAAAAATTGAAGAAAAAAAAGAGAGAGAAGAGAGAGAGAGGGAGAGAGAGAGGAGAGAAAGAGAGAGAGAGAGAAGAGAGAGAGAGAGGAAAAGCGTTTGAAGTTGCTAAAGATGAAGAACAGGAAAAGAGAAAGAAAGGTAGCAAGGGAAAAGGTGTTGGATAAAAGAAGGGTCGAAGAAAGATGTATTTTTTTTTAAAAGAGGGAAAAGAGAACAGAAGAAGTGAAGTATGAGGTAGTAAAAGTAGGAGAAAAAGAAGAGAAAGAGAAAAGGGGATATTGAGAAGCAAAATAAATGTGCAAAAAGAGGAGGGAGCTGCAAACAGAGAAATAAAATAAAGTGTTATGTTAGAGAGAGAAAGCAAAGGAAAGAATGGGCGTAAAAGAACTGGAGAGAAATAGGATAGTTAGATCGCCATAATCGACTGTCATCGGATGATCGAGTCGTGAAACTCACAGCTCTGATTTACTTTTTTTTACTTCACATATATGATTAAAAAAAGGTTGGGGTAGCCATAAGGGCAATTAGGTCAGGACAATCATATAGGTTCCTAGGGCTTAAAGTGGTGTGTTGCAAGTCATGGACTGCTCAGCCACCAGGATTCCGTCCTTAAGCATCACGGATCGTCACCCACGACTAACAAGTGCTCTAGTGGGGGTCAGAGCTATGATTTATGACTATTTGATTTTGATTTTTTTAATAGTATTATATTTGCTCAACATTCTCTGTCTCTACATTGAGCTCATTTTGTTTATTGATGGACTTTAATGGCATGACAACTCATCTGGGGTTATTTTATGCGTATATCCTAGGGAATCGCATTGATTGTACATTCATATTTACATTTTTGAACGTATCTATTTGATCCATTGATAACAGGTACTTCCACTCCGGGTTAGAGTAGATCTATGAGTAATCAAAGGGAAGGAGTATTCCATACCCAGAGCTTCATTATCAACTGCAATTTTGCGCCATACTCATGATACCCTCTTTGTGTGGGAAGGTATTTTACGCCTCTACAGGAGATAGAGTATCCTAAGCCTCACCGAAAAAACGACTATTTTTATGTATTGAGCACATTTTTCTTACTGACATTCAAATTCTAGCGAATTGTGGGGGCTCTAATCTTAATTTCATTATATATATATTATATATATATATATATATATATAAAGATAAATCTAAGTTGGACTTTAGCCCTGAAGAGCTTTATGCGAAACTAATAGTAGGTTCGTCTGACTCATTAGATTTATCTTTATTACTTGGCTCTACTTAGGTATCGAGCACTTTTTACTTATTAGTTTTCTCCTAGCGGTTATATGAATATATATATATCTTATATACATATATATACATATAAATTGTTTTTTCTTTTGGCCAAATACTGTACCAATAGATTATTTTTTGTTGGTACGACTATCTTGGTCTTTTCTTTTTTTCTAAAATTTTTTTCTCCCTGGTTGATGTTTGGTAGTATAATTTTACAATCAAACTTTCTGCTGGGTTTTTTCTCACCGCAAGGATTTACCATCACGCTTGGTATATTATATATAATATATATATTGGTATATATTATATATATATATATATATATATATATATATTATATTATATATTGTGTGTAGTTGTGTGTGTGTGTGTGTGATTTAGCTGTGAATTACAGTCATTACAATGTATGTGTATGTATGTGTGATCTCTCTGGTTTGAATTCCAAATTTTCCTTCACGTAACCCGTTGCCGTTCGAAGGCAAAATAGTTTAGTCTGTTCGGCTATTTAACCATAAAGGGGGAATGAATGAATAGATGGATTCATGCCTTTCCCATGGTCATTAATAAGAAGAGAAACCTGTTGGGCATGCATTACGTAAGCAGTACTATATAGTTTTAATGGTAATAAATATAAAATTTATGAATTCAAGTCTATGTGTGCACGTATATGTATATATATAATTTCAAAGATCTATATGCATATACATACCTGCCAGTACTCAAGTATACTTAAGGTAGTCCCTGTAGCGTAATGGTTAACGTGTTTACCTGCTACATCTTAGTAAACGTGTTTAACCTCTAGTCTCTGTTACGCTCACTTTCGGGCTAATATACTTGGGAAAGGTATGAACCGCCTTATTTTCCAGCTATGTATCCCTGATTTTCTTTTACAGGGATGTCTTTGGCATTAGATAAACCACAAAGGCTGATATGCCATTAAACAAAGAAACCAATCAAGTGTACTTGTAGCAGTATTTATAGCTGTCGCCATAGGGGAAGATATTTTCGTGGATTTTCTCCTTTTTTCCTTTTTATGTTTCCTATGGTCAGTGTTGACAATTCGTTTTTATCGTTTCCGAGCGGCAACAGGACAGGTGTGTCTCCATTTCAAAGCGCACCTGACACTTGTATCCTCATCCCTGAACTTATTGACCTATTGCTGTCAAGGCTCCCAATAATGATCCTCTTCGTCTTCCTTACGATTCCCTTGTCAACTTACGTTAAGCCGTCCTTTCTCTCTTTCTTTCTTTCTTTCTTTCTTTCTTTCTATCACTGGTACTTTTTTCTTCTCTTTCATTTTTCAAGTTTAGTTTCCTCTTTGTTTCTGATCTGTTGTCAAGGCTCTAAAATTAACCGATATAGCAAATCTCTTCCTGTTTTTTTTATTTCAAACATTTATATATATGAGTGTATTATGTATTTTATTACACACCCATATATATATATATATATATATATATATATATATATATATATATAAAGGCCGGGTTAGTTCAGTCGGTAGAGCGTTTGGCTAGATACCATAAGGTTCCTAGTTCGATACCGGTCCTCGCCAACTCAGCGTATGAGTAGCACAGGGATCTGTGCAGTAAAGTAAGGAGCTGATGGTAGGAGTGGCGCTCCACCTCAGATGCTAAAACAATCTCCTTGGTCTAGCGCTATTGAAAAGGGGATAGACTCCCTCGCTGACATGCTGATACCGACTTTAGGCCGCCCCGTCGACTTTACTTATATATAGTATTGACCAGAATGGATTACTTTTTTCCTGTATTTTCCATCACACGGTGTCCATTCATTTCGATTTTGATACCCATATTTTTTAGAACTTTTAAAAGTATTTATTGATCTAGCAACTGTTAGTTGTTTTAATCGGAATTTAGTCGGAATACGCGAGTTCTGTATCCTTCTTTATTGAGAATTTCGATCTGCGCATGCATCTCCGAAGAAATTATCTTTCCATGCATTGTTACTATTGTCACACTTTTTATGACTGTAATTCACAGCCAAATCACACTTCTAATCACTGCTAAATCCCATCTGAACGGGAACGTGCAATAGAAATGAATACTCTTTGATCTGAAAAACTGGTCAAATTTGTCAAATCGAATTTCATTCAAATTTGTCTGATACATGCGAAAAATCATGTGAGTCATCCATTCTGGCCAATACTGTAGGTTTGGTTTATTTGTTTTAATGGTATCTGAACTTTGCTTATATCGTGTCAAAACGGAGGCGCGTGGTCTAATGGTATGAGTCGTAGGAAATGGACTCGTCAACGCGAGTTCAATTCTTTGACGAAACCTATTGGCATTTCACATGGCGCTAATACCCTTGGGAAAGGTATGAATCCAACTCTCCCTCCAGCTATGGATAAATAGCAGGGCAGACTGAACTCTTTAACCATGGCTAGGTAACCAGTATAGGAGAAGGAAAACTCTTAATTCAAACCTGTTAAACTTCGCTTAAGAAATTGACATTGTGTCGCATCCTGCTCGTGCGGAGGGGTTGGTATATATATATCGTGTCGAAACCTTTTTGAAGAACAATGGTTGTACTATTGAACCACCGTTGGGGAATGAGAGGTTTTATAATTTTTCAAAAGGTATTAGTCCGAAAGTGAACGTAAAAGGGTGAGTTCGAATTTGCATATTACGATGCCGCGGGTTATGGCGTTAACCACTAAGCAGCTAATATATATATATATATATATATATATATATATATATATATATATATGTTGGCATCGAAAACCTTTTTTACATAGTGTACACTTTTTTTTTTTTTTTAATCTCATTTTTGTCGGTCATTTTAGTGCAGTTTGATATTTTTCAAACCATTCGGCTTTTTTTTTTGGCTTTTTTTTTCTCCGGCTAGCAATTTGTAAAATTTCTTAATTTGCAAATTGGGTTATCCATTTTTTTTAACCGTCCGAGTCATAAAAATAAAAATATTATATATATATATATATATATATATATATATATATATATATACACGTATGTGTGTGTGTGTGTGTGTGCGTGTGTCTGTGTGTGTGTGTGTGTGTGTGTGTGTGTGTTAGTCCGACAAATAGAGACAACAATGAACGAAAATATTCTATACCTATGCAAATGTTGGCAACGCTTTTTTTTTAAACCACAGACTGTAGACAAATGTGAAAATCTCTTTTCCGCAGAAAACAGCTGATAGAAAGATACATGGGCATTTAAGTTTCGACTAGTATGACACAAGGCTAATGAAAGTGAAATCCCATAATTGTACATCAGTTTCAATGCACCGATTATAACAATCTTTTATTTTAATTTTTAAAAGTAGATGAAAATTGGAAAAGGAATTTTTTCACGATTCTAAACCCGACTCCCGAATAAGAAGCTAAATAGATATAAGATATATGGACATTTAAATTTCGACTAGTATGGCCCAAGGCTAATGTCAGTGAGTTACCATAATTGTGCAACACTTTCAATGCACGGATTATTAGAATGCTTTGTGTGATATTTAAATGTAAAAGAAAACTTTTCAGGATTCGAAACCCGACCCTTGAGTAACAAGCTAATTCACAAACTCTGGTTCAACGTGGATACCCCAAGAGAAATTGCCAGGAATATTTCCATTTCCCTCTTGTAATACAATACACACTCATGACGCATGCTTTATTTCTTTTCTTTGTTCAGTCATTCGCTTATGTGTACCCTTTATATGCACTGGCATCTGTTTGCTTTGAGCGATTTTCTCTGTGGATTTCAGGCAAATACGGCTTGAACTTAATTTATATATATATATATATATATATATATATATATATATATATATATATATATATATATATATATATATATATATATAAGAAAAGAAACTCAACAAAATACATCTTCACATGCAAAACTATCATGAAGAACAACAATATGTAGTAAACATAGCGAAAATACGTATTTTATGAAAGCAGGTAAAAGCATTTTGACATATTTTATTCATTTGTTCGTGTGTTTATTAATATATTTTTGTCACCGTTGTTAAGTTCAAATTTATTTCCTTGTTTCTCAGATCGTTGCGTTTTTTTTTTCTTTCTTTTAGCAATTTTCACGAAGAAATTGGAAGAGTGAAAGAGAGGAAGAAAAGTAGTTTGTGTATTCATTTAAAGTTATTTATGAAAATACATGTTGGGAAAGTCGAATCAGATTTACACCTGCATATAACAAACGCATTAAGGGGATATATATATATATATATATATATATATATATATATTATATATATATATATATATATATATATGAAGAGTTTGCAGAGCATTATATCGTAAACAGAATAATTTTAAATTTAGAATTTAAAAAATCATTTTGCTTAACAAAGTTATACTTTTTCGAACACTAAAATGCATAGATATTTGTAGAATCTGACTCAGACAACCTAGTATATATATATATATATATATATATATATATATATATATATATATATATATATGTGTGTGTGTGTGTGTGTGTGTGTGTCTGTGTGTGTCTGTGTCTGTCTATGTGTCTGTGTGAGTATGTGAATCTTTGAGATCATCTACGTGTGTCTGTATGCTTATGTGTGTATCCGTTGTGAAAAGTATATATTAAGATAAATATGCGAAATATATCCAGAAATATCCAGTTATTCCATTTGTTGTTAGTAAGAAATACCCTACATTGGGTAACAGTGCCTTAGTCCTATTCAGAATTCTCATTCCGAGCTCAAAATATTTCTTATTATAATATCAAAATGGTCCCTATTCAGAACACCCCCCCCCATTCAAATCCCACACACTTATCTTCTTTCCTATCTTTAATTACCTCTTTCGGGATGTCCATTAGCTGTCTCGTTGCGTTCCCTTTAATCTTATCAATAACATATTTACGATGATCATATTTTTGGAGAAAAGTTACAGGAATCCATACCTAGAATTGAATGGAGTTGGGTCTGACAAAACTGGGCGACGCGATTTTTTCCCCACCAAACTTGGACGCCTAATCTATTCTATTGGTTACATAGTAAATAAACTTTTATATTATGGTCTCACTGCTGGTTGGATAACACAGTGAGACGAAAACGTGCTAAAGCTTTTTTATTGGTTGCCAAGTTAAATCAATGCCGAGCAACTGGTTCTTGAGATATTGAAAATGGTTGTATACGTTCGAATATATTCAAATGCAAGCTAAAATCAATTCAAACCTTCTAATGAGTATAAAGTGTATCTCTCGTAGACTTTTTTTCTGTCTGTCTGTCTGTCTGTCTGTCTGTCTGTCTGTCTCTCTCTCTCTCTCTCTCTCTCTCTCTCTCTCTCTCTCTCTCTCTCTCTCTCTCTCTCTCTGATTTTATTTACCTTGTTTGTTAGTTTGACATAAAGATGAGCAGTTGGATGAAGATGAGGTAGTAAAATGTTACATACATCTCCCTTCTCCACACACTCACTCGCGCATACACACCTCCACACATACATATAAGTTTGTTTGTTTGTATGTGAGTGTGTATGTGTATGTGTATGTGTAATCCATTGTAAACAAAAAGATGTTTAAGGAATATACTAGAAAATATGTTAAAAAACAATGCTAGTGAGTATGATATATAAACTGATTGATAAGATAATTAAACTCAATTTCTTTGCTTTTAAGAATATTTCGGTTGGCTGGTATTTGATGACATACCAACACTTGTGGCTTATTTGATGCCAATATATATATATTATATATATATATATATATATATATATATATATATATATAGAGAGAGAGAGAGAGAGAGAGAGAGGGGAGAGAGAGAGAGACGAATTGCAGACAAATTAAGACCTAATTTACATTATTACATTGTTCTTTTAGACTGACTTCGCGCGCGGATTTCACGGAAATTTTCTTCTATTTGCGTTTAGTGTAATCTTGTCAGTTGATTCAAATTTTACAGCATTTACTTCATTTAATTAACGTTTCGTTACTGAACAGTTGTGAATACAACTAAGGATTATACGAAGTGGCTGCATCGTGATCTGACATTTCCACGATGTGACGGATAACCGATAAAGTCTGGTGGTATTTTAAGATACTGCTGGGGTGATTGGGGTTTAGTGATAACGATGTCTTGCCACCGAAAGTTTACCTGGTCACAGTATCATCATCTGATGAAGGCTTTGCTCTTTTTTTGCAGCATATATATATATATATAATATATATATATATATATATATATATATTGGTTAGGAGGTTGATTTAGAAGGCTATCACAATGCAGTTTGGAATAAATAAAAAAATAATACGGTAACAATGGTGTTGTGTGTTGACCTGTATTTTTTTATTATTTCTTGAATTTTCGAGGTAATACCTCTTATCAAAAGAATTGACTGAAGCAGTACAGCTATGGCATTTCTTCTAAATGAATTCATAAATGAATATTTATTTATTCCAAACTGCATTGTGATAGCCTTCTAAATCAACCTCCTAACCAATACATACACAATGGTTCAAGCAAATTATGAAACTCTTATATATATATATATATATATATATATATATATATATATATGTGTGTGTGTGTGTGTGTGTGTGTTTGGTTGAACTCGACTGACAATTCCTGTCGTACGAGTTTCTATTCAATCCTTTCAAGGTGTCTAGCCATCTTTTTGGTGTCAGAGTGGAACTGGTGTAGCAATCCACCAAAGGTGTCTCTACGACCGCTTTCGGCATGGCGATCTGCCATCTTCAGGTTGGAAACTGATGGTATGTTTCGGGGTGTCTCGTTTTAAAAGAAAACGAGCAGTGGCGTAGGAATTGGTAGTGGGAGGTAGTAACAAGTAGTAGGAAGGAGGGAGTAGGAATTGGTAGTAGTTCGAACGAACGATGCAGTAGAGGTTTTGTGGGAGGGGGTTCACAAGTTTCTGAGAAGGAAAAGGGAATAGTGGAAGGAGGATAGGCGGGAAATTATAGGCATTTGAGGACATGTTGACTTGTTTCAAAGTTTATTTTGTTTAAGGTGGATTTTTTGTTTGATATATATATATATATATATATATTATATATCGCAGCTATAGGTAAAATAATAATTCAGACTAGAGTCTCAAATTTTAGAAAGGCAACCGGTCGAAGAGAAGGAAAAAAAACAACTGAGGAGTATTGTTTGGAGAATCTGTGTTACATTGGAGAACTGTTCTTCTGTTAACAGCTCATCAAAAAAGTTTGGCTGGTTCTACTCAGGAACACACGTTGCGTTTATCGTCTTAAGAAATGGACACGGCGACCCGAGTTCAAATCCTGGACGAGGTTGTTTAGCTTTCACATAGAACCGCTATCCTTGGAAAAGGCTTGAATCCAACTATCCTCAATCCAGGTATAGGTAAATGGTAGGATGGACTGGGCTCATGGTTAGGTTAACAGTCTGGGACAAGGAAAACATTGCATTCAAATATATAAATTCGATGTAAAAATGAACATTCGGTCTCAATAAATATATGTATATTTAAAGTCAACATCCTGCTCGCGTCGACGAGTTGGCATGTATATATATATATATATATATATATATATATATATATATATATGCCCCACTACAATAAACACACCACATGTGTAGATAGTCCAACGGGTTTTATCTCTAACTGAACTGTTTTGCCCTCATACATCGAGATGGGTGATAGATTCATTTATATATATATATATATATATATATATATATATATATATATATTATATATATATATATATATATATAGCTTTTATACATGTGAATGGGAAATGTGAGATAGAAGAATAAATGTACACATAAGGCTTCACTTGCCTCTGTTGAAAACTCACGTCTGGATACGTGCGTAGAAATTATCACCTTGGAAGCAAATCGCAAGTATTGCCATATTCTTCCAGACAGCAAATATTCTGTGCCAGCGACTCATTCTGAGATTCCCAAATTCAAATATTTCTCTTATTTTTCATCTTCATTATTTTTTTACATCATCCTCATTATCATCATCATATCATCCGTTTTCTTTTCTCTTTACTTCTTCTTCTTCTTCACACTTCTTCTTCTTCTTCTTCTTCACACTGTTTACCCTTACGATCTATAACATTTACAGCTTCCTCGATCCGATTCGCCAGTTCATAATTTATTTCTTTTTTAATCGATAACACAACTCGCTAAAATAATAATAATATAATAAATATAATAATAATATTTATTCAAGTGATAGATTTGTGGACGATTTTAGAGCAGAATGCTCACTCTGTGGGAGGAGTATGTATGTGTATCGGTGTATAAGCGAACTAATTCTGGCAATATCGCTTAGTTGCGTGTTTGTCATAGGTAAGCTGAGAGTTATCATGGAAATATACAGTGAGAAAGAATAAATCGATGAAACAGACAGATAGAAAATATGGTCCAGAATATATATATATAGAGAGATAGAGAGAGAGAGGAGAGAGAGAGGAGAGAGAGTGAGAGTGTCAGTCTAGAAACGGGGGCCCTACAATGTGGTTGTGTGGTGTGTGTGTACAGTCAGACTTCTGGAAGTGTTGTGGGTGTGTGTATCTCTGTCTGTCTTTCTGTTGTGTGTATGTGTGTGCGTGTGTGTGTGTGATACAATTCAAAAGTTCTGAGAATTTGAACAGAGTGATTAATTCTTTTTTTCTTTTTAAGTTCCTATATCATTTATTAATTTCAAGAACCGCTTAGAGTTTCAGCTCTGCTGTTATCCCTACAAGATAGACTATAACCAGCTTGGTAACTGACAATTTCTCACCTATGTGACAGTCAGCGCCGTTGACTCATGTCCTGCTACTAACTTAGATATACATCTATCAACAGTATTGAGCACTATTTACTTATAAATACACAAACACATACACACACACACACACACACACACTATATATTATATATATATATATATATATATATATATATATATATATATGAAAATTTGCTTTTTGGAGCATTGTTAAGAAAAGTATATTATTGTTTATATTTTTTGATACACCGCCGATGAGACTTAATAAATTTGAAACAGCTGTACGGTGTTCCAAGTCGCGCTCGCTATTTACCGAGTTTACTAGTTATGATTATTTTCAATAATTATCAAATTTTATACGATATACGCATTGTAATTGCCTTCAAAAATATAAATTATATATATATATATATATATATATGTTTAAGAGTGACTTGGAATTGAATGTTGTAGTATGTAGCGGAAGTAGAAGAAAGGAAGATGGGTTATTGATGATAATAGAATCTACGATTTGATGGATGGCGGAGCCGATTATGGCGATGGTATATGATGCGCTACAAAGAGAAGGGCCGATAAGAAAGACGACAGAAGAAGCAAAAAAAGAAGATTCTACATGGCAAAAACTGAATCTAAATAGAAACATTTGGGAATAAAAGAAACAGCTGTCGTCTGACAGTTTCTCGCATGAATATAAGATCTTGTTACCGAGACTTTTAGATATAATCTGTTCCTATGCATTCCGTGTCCAACGTAGACCTGCAAACGTTAAAAAAACTAGAGAGACAGGAACTTTATGCAAAAAAATCAATAAGTGCGGGGATACCAGCCCGAGCATGTATTTAGCCAACACATCCACAACGGACAGGGTGCGACACAAGGTCGGTTTTCAGCTGAGTAGTACTGGTTTGAATTCAGGGTGTTACTTCTACTAAACCACTTTTTCTAACAAAGTTAAAGGGTTAATATATGCTACTATTTACCCATAACAAAAAGGAGCCGAGATGGATTACTCTCTTTCCTGAGGGTATTAGCGCGAAGTGAAATGCAAACAGGTTTGTATTATTTTGATATTTCGGATTGTCCTCATTTTTTTGGCTGTTGTACCCTCCGGTCTCCTTCAAGTGGTACTGTTCGAAGAAAGCCACAGTTACAGCAGCCGAAACGTTTCGTTTTTATATTTCATAATAAATATGAAGACAACAATTCGAACAATCAAAATAATGCATATCAAATCTCATCTAAAAAAAAATCAGACAAGCAAACAGAATGGCCAGAATTTGAACTCGAGTCGCCGATTTTATTTCTTACGAAAATAATTGTTATGTCACACAGCAATGCGGAGAGATATTAGTCCCAGTAATCCACGATAAACCGAATGATTTTCCCATATATTTAGGTTTCCTTTCTTTAAAAATGTTCTTACAAGTTCAAAGAACTATTTCTTTCAAACTGAACTTCTTGTTTATTTTGTCAGAAATTGACCATATGCCACACCCTACTCGGCGGAGGGGTTGGGTATATATAAAAATTCTATCAGTAGTGAGGAATCAGTTAGCTGATGTAACAATAGATATAATTGAGATAGACAAATACATACTGTAGGATATACATACATAGATAGATCTAAATTCTACCGCTGATGTACTCGCAAGCACATGTGAATTGTAAACCAGGAGTGGATTATGCTGCGTCGACGAGTCATACGGTAAAACCCATGGCTACATTCCCTAGAGGCACGTTGTCTCAACGGGAATTACTTTGGTATTACCGGGAAGAAAACAGAAGTGAATCGGCAAGTGAGAAAGTCATGGAGGCGTAATCGTTGGAGAAGTGAAAATATCACGTGAACATGGAAATTCTTAGTCCATCTTATCCTCCTAAGACAGACGCGCACTCTTTACTCTCCTAATACAGACGTACACTCTTTACTCTCCTAGATGCACGCAAGAAGTATAGGAATAGAAGGAAACGACGGTATACATCCAAGTAAGTTTATAACTTTATAATATATAGTTGTGTACGCCGACTTGGAGGTCTCTTTCCTTATCAATTAGTAAACTTGTCTGGCTGGTCATAGCTGCTGTACTATAACTGTCATATAGTGCTTGAAAATTGTTATCTTAAGACAGACTAAGTTAATAGTTATAAAGGAATAAAGAGACTCTTTGTATAACGAATATTATTAGCAGCTTTATGACAAGTAAACTTTTTCTGCTTTAATGTCATTATTAGTTCTATAGGGAAGTCTTAAAAGTTAAGACCTGTCTTCCACCCCCAACGAAAAGGGGATTCATTGGTATAACACTAATCTGCATCAGAGAGCTGAAAAACTGTGGAACATAAATGTGACAGGGGTGCCAATTTTAGCTGGTGCCCTTGGAACAGTCTCCAAAAGCCTGAATAAAATACTAGTGGTGGGGAATGGTGAGCAGATAATTGAGAGCATCCAGACCCCTGCAGATTTAAGAACTGCTAGAATACTTAGAAGGGTCCTGAATACCTCAGTAAAAAAAGAAATGGTATTGAACTCGGAACCTTGTGGTTTCTAGTCGGACGGTCTACCGAATGAGAATAATAATAATAATAATAATAATAATAATAATAATAATAATAATAATAATAAATAGAAGAAGAAGAAGAAGGAGGAGGAGGAAATGAATATGAATAAGAATGAGACCATAAATAACAATGAATAATATGAGACCATAAGCCATGTTCCTCACATCGAGTGGGGTTCTCTTGTAATAAACAAAAATACCAACATTAAAACCTTCCAATAGGTCCAATTTTTATACGAACTAGAATACCCGTTATCATATTTTTTGTGTGTGTGGGGGGGGGTCTTAGACTTTTGCAACTGATGACAACTGAGTGACATTTGGGAAGCAAAGTAGTACTTCAAATCAAAATAAGGGCACTATTCTTTTTTCATGGACTGATTTTTTCATTTGTCTGGCAGCACCTTGCAGTGAAAGTGAAAGAATTGTTTTTCTTTCTTCTTTCGGGCAATAAGTTCTCTAAATCTGATATTATAAACTAGGGATATTTTGTTGTTGTTGTTGGCATCCTTCCGTCTACGAGAGACGATGGAGTAGTGTCCAAAAAAAAAATGTTTAACTACGGGACATGGGCGGGTTCATATGCAGGATGAGCTGTTGCCCAAGCAGCAAATCCCCCCTCTCCACACTACCGCTGTGATCCAAAGGAAAGGTAAGGAACCAATGCAGTTTAACAGCGGTAGTGTCACGGGAGTTGCTGGGTAGCATTAGATTTCAGCAGTTGAACGTGAAAATAAGATGCAATTTTTAGCAAAGCTTGCAAACATTATGGTTTGCATGATTTTAATAAATACTATTTCATAAGTCCCATGACATTTATTAGTATTCACTTATATACTTATATCCTTATCTTGGTTGTTATTATAGTTAGACATTTTTCAGCCATTGTATTCAGGGTTGGTGAACAAGGGATATATTGTTTCAATAAATCATAGATTTTATTTTAAAAAAGAAATATTTATATTAAAAAAAAAACAACTAAGAAATGGTGCAAATAAGAGAAGCATTTGTTCATTGGTCTTTTGCTCAAAACCCTTTTGATATTTCATTGTAAAATTCTTTCTGTGAGTTTAGTCAGTCAGGTGAGTGTTCAAAGAGGAAGCCGTTTATATTGTGCACAGCAGGATGTTTAGACATGATCTTATTTATATACACAAGGAAAGCATTTGAAATCTATTCAGCAAAAACAAACAGGACTTCTTGATACTTTAAGCTTAAGATTAAATCACGTAATGGACCAAATGTTGATTTTCATAGGTGAAGATTTAGTGAATCTTATCTATCTATGTATCTCTTTATATATATATATATATATATATATATATATATATATATATATATATATGGAAAATGGAAATGAATCCAACGTTATGTAAGTATAAAAATATGAAGAAGAAATTCAGAGAATGTGTTTATTTATGAATGAATAAATAGTTATGTCTACGTTCGAACGTGTTGGGTTTTGTTAATATGCATTTTGGATACATCAACCACCATCAGAGCAATATTAAGGAACGATGTCATGAAGCTCCTTCATAAATGCTATTTTCAGAATAAATGAAATGAAAATGAGACTAAACTATTTAGTTATCATTAACATTAAACCGCTCTTATGTGGTTATCATTAACATCAAACGACTATATCTTCCATGAACTGACATAGTAATGCACAGTTTATATATATATATATATACATACATATATATATATATATATATATATATATATATATATATATATACATATATATATATATACATACATATATACATATATATATATATACATATATATACATACATATATATATATATATACATATATATATATATATACATATATATATATACATACATATATATATATATATATATATATATATATATATACATATATATATATATATATATATATATACATATATATATATATACATATATATATATATACATACATATATATATATATACATACATATATATAATATATATATATACATATATATATACATATATAATATATATATATATATATATATATATATACATATATATATACATATATATATATATATATATACATATATATATACATATATATATATATATATATATATATATATATATATATATATATATATATATATATATATATATATATATATAGAGAGAGAGAGAGAGAGAGAGAGAGAGAGAAATGAGAGAAATAGAGATTGATAGATGGACTGATAGATTATTTAGCGCTAATACATAAATGTATAACTACGTAAGAATTGTTAGTAAGAGAAAAGAGGTCACCTACACTTGATCATTGTTGTTGTTTTTTCTACATAAATTATCGCCCAAACATGAAAGAGCATGGCCAGTATAGACACTCATTATTCACATTCCGACAAAAGTACCCGAAAATAGGCAAACGTGCGTTCCCTTCTTTCGTCTAACACACACAGTCGTATAGAGACAGATAAAAACTGAGTAAAAAAAACACATTGAGATCTGATAGAGTGACACCTGTACAGAATAAATCTTCTGTCTTCACCTGAGTTGCTTAGTGAGCTTATGTCACCTGATATCGATGTCCTAAAAGGACAAGAATGGCACTATTCAAAATCATACTTTATAAAAGTCTTTATGCATATATGTATATACAGGTACCTAATTCTGTATATGTTTGTACTAGCATACATACTAGTCAACGTTGGGAAAAGATTGAATAGAAAAAGACAAATTGTTTGATTAAATAATTCTGATTAGTGTTGCATCATGAATAATATTCTGGGGTAAGCAAATAACACGGTTATGATCTTGGATTAAAGTTCTAGCAGTGTCGACGGGGCTTGGAATATGCTCACTGTATTTCCTCACTGTGGGGTAAGACTACCCTCCCAAAAAAGGTGTCCTGAGTATTACAATAAACTGTATCTGATGGTGAGGCTCTAGATCTGGAAATCTGCTTAGTGTAGAGTACCCTTTTGTTGCCATTACTCCAAAGTCCACACAGACTCGGAGTCGTAGTACCTGTGATGGTCCCATCTATGGGTTGAATATATTTGTTTAAAAATGATGCGTATTCGTAAAGACCTTTAGAAAAAATATGTAAGAATAAACAAGGAACGCGATTCCTTGAGCTTTAGACACGAAATGACCCTAGACGGGTTTACATAATGTTAAAATCATCACTAGATGTAGTTTAGTGTCAACACAGGAATCCTCTACAGGGGATGCAGTCGGCATATTCTGAACTCTGCCAACATAGTGGGAGCGGAGGGTATGCTCAAGTTTCTATCTGTTGAAACTTATATTTGAGATAAAAACGTTTTTATCTAAGTGTTGCTAAAATTTCGGTAAGAAAATGCTTCCCTTTTATAAAACTTTTATAAAAAAAGATTAAAATTGTACATTGACAGTGATTTCAGTTTAAAGACCAGAGACTAGATTTACATATAAAAACATTTTCTCAGAATTTCTTAATTATTACAATAAAATAAATCCCATTATAAATACAACTTCTTCAAGGGAGAGAAAACCAACAAAATGCGCTATTTTGAGAGATACAGAATTCAATTTATAAAATTGTTCAGTTTTAAAGACAATGGAACTAGTAACGTTTACGCGTGATTGTTTAAAACCATCCCTCTTCATAATACAGTAAAAATTATGTTAATTTGAATTCATTTTTCTAAGTTGTGTTGAATTTTAATTCATGGAGGAATGTTAAAAACAACGTGAAATTTTGGTTATACGTATATTTATTCAATATTTCAAATATTAAATATATAACCCTGCTTACCAAGCTGATTATCGAAACCAATGGAGACTAACCTTGAAGGTGTCAGTACATTTGAACTTAGATCTACCGGTAATACTTTTCTCTTGACTGTTTTTAGGGAGACAGGTGATAATAGGACG
>CM042137.1:76992930-77005430 GCA_023376005.1 Doryteuthis pealeii | reverse complement strand
AGAAATAACACATGATATCCTAGAACAACATTTGTAAAACATTTTATAAAGGAATAAATGACTGGAATTATTTTGTCACAGAGAAATACCCTTAATGCCTTTTTCAGTCTTTTGGGTGATTGCTTTTAACGGCATATCAATCCGTCTAGGTTTATTCTATGTCTAGACATCAGAGAATTGCGTTTATTGTACGTTTATCTTTACATTTTTTGTGAAGTTTTTGAAAGTTTTTTTTCATACTGTCCTATCAAATACGAATAATCTTTAAGCAGATCCATTTTATTCGTAGGTTGAACACTAATAGGTACTACCATTCCACGTCAGAGTGAAGCTGGGAATAATGTCAATGAAGGGGTTTTCAACTTGCACCAGATCTTTAGGGGGGGGTCTCATCCATCTGTAGGGAATACAGTCAGTATATTCTAAGCCCCACCGAAAGTCTTAGGCAAAAATCTTTGTCTTTGTTTAAATATTTATGAGAAACAGTTAATATCGGGATTGTGAACAGTAACCTCGTGAACGTATGAGTTAAGTTAAGATAGATAAGATAAGATAAGATAATAAAAAAGACAGAAAAAAAGAAAGAAAGAAAGAAAGAAAACGAAGGAGTGCGAAATAAAAGTGAAGTTAAAATACTCGAAGAAAAGGATTATAAAAGAAAGAAATGTCTACTATCAAAGAATCAAAATTCAATGGAGATACAAGTCAGGTGGGAAAATAGAAAAAAAGAGAGGGAAGGGGGAGAGAGAAAGAATGAGGAGAGAGAGACGGAGAGAGTGAGAGAGAGAGAGAGAGAGAGAGAGAGAATAAAAAGGAAAGAAAATGAAAGGAAAAGAAAGCACGTTGTCTGCAACAGAAAAGGAAACAAGTTACCGACGTAGACACACACACAAAACAAAAACAAAAAACAAAAAGCCTGCAAAACGCCAGGAGAATGTAGGTGGTTTTCGGCAAGGGTCTCCTGACAGGGAACCTTGTAAATTTGGCATGAAATTTGATCTTGGCCAACTCAAAGGACATGGAGACGACGAAAGGAAGAACCGACGGTTCTCGAGGAAAGGTCAAAGCGATTTAGATGTTGGCACATTAGAAAAACGGAGGACCGGACTAGGGTGGCGGTGGCGGAGACCACCATCAAGGAGGTGCGCTGCTGGGTTGGGGTGGGGGGGAGTGGATATGAGGGTCTTGGTAGTCGAAGGGAAGATGATGTTAGTGGAGAGAGTGGTTCGTGTTGCTTCTAAAGAGTAAGGTGGAGAATTTGCAGGTGGCGGTTGTGGCGGTAGTGAAACTTGGCGACGTTTGTACTAAAGAAGCAAAAAAAAAAAAACAAAAAAAAAAGTAAAGAAAAAGAAATCCTAAGCCTAAAAGGTCAAAGTGAAAATTTTGTGGGACATTTTGGTGGAGCTCTTCTTTTGGTTTTTAAGGTTTTAGTAAGACAAGAGGCGCTCATTACACGTGGGTGGGGTGGGTGGTGTAAAGTCTGGGTTCATAAATGGTTGAATATTGTCAGGGAATGTCTGGCTGGCGGTTATAAGATTATCATTATGATGTAGAGTTTTTTTTTTATCTGAACTCATATTTTTATATACGTAAAAATGATTTAATTCGAATCTTGAAAACTTATCTATCTCACTATGAATAAATAGATACACCCCATACCATTTTAAAAAGTTAGTTTTCTTCTAGAATCAAAGATACCAGGATTTTATTATATCAATTGAAATATACAATCAAAACGTATATCATTGGTAATTATTATTGCTATAATCAACAGCATGGAAACTAGAAAACGAAAAGTATAGATAAATATGTAGCGGTCCAAAAATTGTTAGAATTACATAAATAGAAACTAGAAAAACAAAGACCATCTAAAAGAACTGCTTGAGTAGAATTTGGTAATGAATAATGACTAATGATAAACGTTTGCAGTGTATATTGTTCCTCGAAACTCCGGGTATCTTTGAACTAGAAAAAATATTAGTAGGGGTGTACATATGTATGCGTTATTCAGTATGTATGTATATGTATGCCTCTCTCTGTCTCTCCTATATATATATATATATATATATATATATATATATATATACACACACACACACACACACACACACACACACACCACATATATATATATATCCCAGTTTCTCTATCTATCAATCTCACTATCTCAGTCTGTTCATATCTATCTATATATATTCATGGATCGAAAATTTCTAGTGCTTATTCCACTGTTGAATAATTGTTGTTTGATAATTTTGTTGCCTGCTTGTTAATTATCAATCAATGTGTGTCTATGTATGTGTATGCTTGTGTATGCTTGGTGTGTCAGTTGTAATTTTCACTTTTGTGGATTGAGTGAAGAGTTAGTTTTAGTTTTGTTTTTGTTTTGTTTTTTTTCTTTTGAAGCCTGTAGGTATTTACCCAATCCCTCCCCACGAAAAAGATGGGACACAAGGTCCATTCTTTAAGCGGGGTTTAATAGGTTTGAATTCAGAGTTTTCCTTCGTCTAGACCGGTTTCTATACCAAGGTTAAAAAGCCCAGTCTGCCCTACTATTCAACCATAACTGGAGGCGGAATGATTAGATGTGTACCTTTGCCAAGTGTAATGTGTTCGATCGAGGTGTAATTGTTAGCAAATCCAATTTTACTGAGTAACGAGTTTGATCCTCGCTCGACGTACCATACTTGCGACCTTGTGTCATATACCAACCGTGCTGAAAAGGTTGGATAAATACTTACCTTTCTCAATGGTATTAGCACTATACGAAATAAAAACAACCTCATCCTGAATTTGAACTCTGGGAACTATACGCAACGATGACAACCGTTACACAACGAGCGCCCCCTATCCTGAAACCTGTATGCAAATATATATATAAGTAAATAAGAAGTCATTTGCATATATTTTACTGGGTCCAGGTTTAAAGTCAGAATTGTAATTTCTGAGTTTCAAACCAATCAGGTTAGTCTTTTCTCACTGCAGAACTGAGGCAGTTGAAATTAACTATCATCTCGCTGTCTATCTACTGACTCAAACTAGTAAGTACTAGGAATATGTGTGTCAGTATTTATGAAAGGAATTGGACAAACGGAAGCCTAGGATGAAGAAGCAAACTTTTTTCGGTGGTGAATAGGGGGTAGGGAGGTCGCAAAAATGTGACCTCCTCCCTATCATTTAATTCCGACGATTGCACAAAGTAAAAAAAAAGAAATAAAAGATAAGTTAAAAAAATGTAAAGACAGGATGTGGTTTTCATGGGCTGGTCGGGAGGTGAAAAAAACTTACCCATCTTGAAGTCTCCCTGACCTTCATACGAGAGGTCCCACTGTACGTCACTGTTAAATTGTACCAATGTACTATGGTCTGTGTTGCAGGAAAGTGATGTAGTCTGGTAACATTCTTTAATGTGGGTAGGGGTAATGATTTAGGCAGAGAGATCTTGAAGGAAAAGTGATTTGGGGTCAGGAGTCAGAGTTTGGGAAGAGCGGAGATAGACAAAAATAAAGGGGGTCCTTGTTGTGTCGGCCTGTTTTCTTGTCTATCGGTCTACTTTACTTGCCGGTAAGAACAAACCGAACGGTTTTTGATAAGACATTATGGGGTACGGAGCGGGGTGGACACGGAGCAGTGGGAGAGGGTACCCCATGGTTTGAACAATAACTCGTTTGTATCAACAATCTTTCTCTTTTTCTCCTGTTATTCCACCTTCTCTGACATTTTTCATAACCTCTCTCTACCCCTCTTTCTTGTTCTCCCATCTCTCTCTCTCTCTCTCTCTCTCTCTCTCTCTCTCTCTCTCTCTCTCTCTATCCTAGCTTCTTATACCTCTCTCTGTCTTCCCTTATTTGAGATTTCTTTATATAGCAGTGCCTCCCTTGATAATAGATGCCGAATTCTGTTTATACTGTGCACTGTTTTCAGGAGAAATCCCTTCACATCTTCACGTTCTTATTATTTACTGATCTAACCAGACGAGTGTCTTCATTTTGGTTGTTGTTATTGTCACAGCGTTTCAGTGACGAATGTGTATTTTTAGAAGCATGAATTAGGCCTCTTAATAGTTAAAATATATTTCAACTAGCTTAAAAGACGCTCTCTCGGGCAGCAATTAAGCTAGTTACTTCACTACAAAAATATTGGTTGCAAAAATAGCCGAAAACAACCGCAGAAATTAAAACTTGGGAATCCAAAATTTCAGGATTGCGGTTTCGGACGCTACTTGGAATTATTTTAATTTGCTTATGGGGTCGGCCTGATTCCAAAAGTGTATGATATGCTGGGCTACAGCCTCTAGGAGTAATTTTCAGAAAATGTGACACACTGACACACTTACATTCGCCTTTATTATTAAACATAAGTAAAGTCGTCGGGCGGCCTAATGTCGGTATCGGCCATGCTACGAGGGAGTCCATCCCCTTTTCACTAGCGCTAGACCAAGGAGATTGTTTAGCGTCTGAGGTGAAGCGCCACACCTACCATCAGCTCCTTACTTTACCGCACAGATACCTGTGCTACTCATACGCTGAGTTGGCGAGGGCATGTATCGAACTAGGAACCTTGTGGTTTCTAGCCGAACGCTCTACCGACTGAGCTAACCCGGCCCTTTTTATTAAACATAAACATAGGTAAAATTCTTATTATTTACTGTAATAGTATCATATATTTAGTATATCTAAAGGATCTTATTAGATCAGTCACGTATATAAAAAAGAATATACCTAAATGTTGTCTTTACACAAAAAAACATAATATGCTTTCATTTTTTCGATTGTAATTAGGCATAGATAAATGGATTTAATTTAATGCCAAATGCTAATAGTCTTTTTGATTAACACTCTGTCGACATGGCTTCCGGGGCTTTCTGGATATGACAATAAACTGCTTCTGATGGCGAGGCCCCAGTTCTGAAGTGTTAAGTACTCCTTTATTGGATTTACAGCCAAGTCCACTCTGAACTTGGGTGGTAGTACCTGTTAGGGTCCTATCTATGGGTTGAATAAATGTCTTAGATAAGTACCTGTTAGGGTCCTATCTATGGGTTGAATAAATGTATTCGATAAGAAAACCTGATGTCATATTGTAGTAAGAATGTGGGTGTGCATGCGTCTATGTTTGTCTGTCTACGCGCACAAACGCATATATATATATATATATATATATATATATATATATACGTGTGTGTGAGTGCGTGCCTTTTTGTCTATATATATTTTGTATATATATACATAGTTGGAGGCATTTCGTTTAAAGGTTATTACTGTGGGAAATTGACTCAGCGACTCGAGTTCAAATCCCGGACGAAGCTGTTTGCATTTTCACATAGCGCTAAGTCATTTCTCTGAATGTTTGAGATGAGGCTTGATGATTAGTATTATCTGCGTTATTCGGACCATTGTCCCCATCTTTATTGTTATTTGTACAGCGTTTCGGCCGATATGCCCTCCAGCCTTCTTCAGGTATTTTTTGTCGGACTCGGGAAACTTCTTTTCGGACACGAGTCCGACAAGAAATACCTGAAGAAGGCCGGAGGGCATATCGGCCGAAACGTTGTACAAATAACAATAAAGATGGGGACAATAGTCCGAATAACTCAGAAAATATGTGTCCAACAACCCTCCCTCCATCTTTGGTCAAGACCGGGCGCTTCAATAATGGTTAGGCAACCAGTAAAGGAGAAGGAAAACTTAAAGCTGTTATATTCTGCTTAAGAAATTGATCATGTGTCATATCCTACTTGTGCAGAGGCGGTTGTTATATATATATAGAACATATAGTATATATATATATATATATATATATATATAATATATATATATATATATATGTGTGTGTGTGTGTGTGTGTGTGTGTGTGTACATCAGATTATTTGTGTGTGAATGTTTGTACATCAGAATGCTTGTGTGAGTGTGTAAATGTGATAAGGAAAATATGAAAACTAGAAAAGAGAAAGCAGAATGTTTTTCGCGTTCAAATCCTTGATAATCTCCCGTTCTTCATGACATGCGACTTGTCTACTTGATTTCAACTCGAAAGTACACACAGACTATTCTCATTATAATAATGAATGCCAGTATTGAGGGAAAATCATCAGTGTTACCTCAACGACCGATTATATTAAAGAACCGTAATTAATGTTAATTTCATGCATACCCCCCCTCTCTCTCTCTCTCTCTCTCTCTCTCTCTCTCTCTCTCTCTCTCTCTCTCTCTCTCTCTCTCTCTCTCTGAAACACACACACACACACACACACACACACACACACAATCCTTTCTAAGTTAAGTCATACTCTTTCCCTTTTACATACTTTGCTTAGCTCTGTTTTTTGTTTTCCCTGAGAAAGCTATGTTAACAAAATCTCAGGGTTTCTTTTTTCAGTCGGCTTCGGTTTCTTTTTTTTAATGCTATATCAACCTTCTTAGGTTATCTAATTCCAAAACAATCCTTGTAGGAGAACATTAGTGGTAATATTTAGCCCATACATGAGTTCTTTCTTTCCAGCATTTGGAAACATCCCACCCATACATTTTACATAATTGCGAATAGTCCTTTCGTAGAAATTTTGGACCTTTAGGCACCCCTTTTTGATCTCGATTAAGAAAGGACATGTTTTTCATTGACGTCAATATCTGGTTGTTTTAAAAGACGATTTTTAGATTTTTTAAAATGATAAAACTAACCCCTAACCTAAACCTAAACCTAACCCTAACCCTAACCCCTAACAAACAACCGGATAATTGACGGTGTAAATGAAAACATGTCCTTCTGAATCGAGATCAAAAAGGGGTGCTAAAGGTCATATGCTCCAAAATATTATACATACAAAGGATGTCCGAAAAGTAGTTATTTACTGAAATTAACTTACTTTAGCACGAGTAGATATTTACAGAACACCGGTGCGAATCAAACTCGGTTAAAATAATGTTGACTTAAGTGAGGTGCTCAAAGAAGACAGAAAAGTAAGTAAAAAATCTACTAATCCAACATGTTTACTACTACACAATAGAATATTATGTATATGTTACCAGCACTACTAAGCTACTTTTCTTCGTAGTTGGCATAGAGATTGATGCACTTTTCACTTGATTGATAAGTAATGTACAACAGCATAATTAAATGCTTCATTAAAGCACACACACACCACACACACACACACACATATATATATATATATATATATATATATATATATATATATATATATATATATATATTGATTTTAATGAAAAAGGTGACTTGAAATTGGTCACAATGGTGAGTTGATGCAAGTTTCCAATGATGAGACAGCGATATAACAAATTAAAGTGGTCAATACGTGAGTAGAGCAAAAAATCCTGTATACCATTATGATAATAATAATAATATAATATAATATATAAACATATATATATATATATAATATGTGTGTGTGTGTACATACAAACACACACAGTATATTATATATATATATATATATATATATATATATGTGTGTGTGTGTGTGTGTGTGTGTTGCTAGTGCTATTTTTGAGAAACTACAGATTTGATCCTGTATACCATTATAATAATAATAATAATAATAATAATGATAATATATATATATATATAATATATATATATATATATATATATATATATATATATGTGTGTGTGTGTGTGTGTGTGTGTGTGGTGTGTGTGTGTGTGTGTGTGTTGCTAGTGCTATTTTTGAGAAACTACAGATTTGATACGGGTTGTTCGCTGAAAATCGTTGCCCTCACCCAAAATCTAGGTTGGCCTTTCTCTTGATTATGCCACTATTTTCGTCGTTTTACTAAGTAATTTTTGAAGATAAAACACAAGAAAATGTTATCATTAACAAAGAGCAATTCCACAGAATTATCCTGTTTTTCTCTTTCTCACATGGTTCTCCTTATGTCATATAATGGCCAGCAAAGTGGAAGAAATTATGTACCTTCATATGAGGGTGGATCAGTAATATCTTAACATTTTTAAAATAATGGGGATCACTGATTTCGGGATTGTTGTTGGTTGAGGTAGTTGTGTATTTAACTCTGTGGTTGTGACTGGTATTTGAGCTGAGTCTAAGCTAGCAATCTAGATGTTGAAATAAGATATTGCATCTTCATGTGAATCTCAATTACTTTACAGTTTATGCTAATAAACTAATAGATAAATAGATACATTATATATATATATATATATATATATATATATATATATATATATATATATATATATATGAAAGTAAACAAACAGTCTGTTTTAAGATGGCGATAGTCGACAATTTTGGGGAGAATATGTGCTTAATTGAAATCATACCTAATTTGAATTATCAACTAATTAATTTCCAAATTAGGTATGACTTCAATTAAGCACATATTCTCAAATATATATATATATATATATATATATATATATATATATATATATATATATATCGAAGAGTGGATGAATCGAAAAGGAGAGAAAAATCGAGCGAGTCACACAGAAGAAAGTCGGAATGATTAATTCATACACAAGTGCTCAATACATAGGTAGAGTATGTTATTTTTCTTGTATTTTTTTAAATAATTGTTATTCTCATATTAATATGAATATAACGTATATATATCCCTGTCTCTTCATATCTATCTATCTATATATCTATTATATATCTATCATCTATCACAGTCTCTTTATATCTATCTATCTATCTATCTATTATCAATCTATCTATCCCAGTCTGTTCATATCTATCTATCTATCTATCTATCCATTTATCATAGTAATGGCATATCAGTCTATCATACATTCTTATCTTTTATATTCTGCTTTCACTTTCAGTGATTCTGATTTTAATTTTCTTTGTCACTTTCATGATCTCATACACCGTAATTATACGTATCTTCACCTACGGCCTCATCTCGCTTCCTCTTCTGCTTCAGGAATTTATTTTATTCTGTCTTGCAGATAGAAAGAAAAAACAGAAAGAAAAAAATATACACTACTCACTTAGTTTAGCATATGCCCAACCCACAATAACCAGTATGATCTTTAAGGCCTCTGGGCATCTTTTGCTACGAGAAAAAAGAAATTGTTCGACTTATCTTCATCTTTCCAATCCGATTTATAAATCAAATTAAAATTATCATAACATCTTCCGACATCTTTCTTATTAATTTCTCTGAAAAGTGAAATACCCGATAAAAAAAAACATATTATACAACCGGTAAAGAAGTAAAGAATGTTCTTTAGAATTTTGAGAAATATGTTGAAATCTGAATCTTTATAAATAATATTTCGCTCTGTTGGTGTTTGACTCAATCTGAAGAGAGTAAAACCTTTAATACGCGCTTGAAAACTAAATAGTATCTCACTTTCCTTTTAATTTAAACTTTTTTTTATATTTCATTCTTTTTATCTAGTAATCTGTCCTGGTGTATCCGTTGTCATCGAATATAAATTCCTTGATGAGTTGGGTTCAATACCTATACTAGGTTGTTTGTATTTCACATCGTGCTAATAACTTTCTCTCTCTCTCAGTTTTCTCCAATGTAGGCATTTACCCAACCCGTTCGCCATGGGTACGCTGTTACACAACGTGGCAAGTATTGGGTACCCAGTGAGCATCAAACTCGCTATTCAGAAATAATGGATCTGGGAGACTAGCATGCTAACCATTACACCTCAATGGGATACCCCAAACATAACCAAATTTGTTCACCACGGGTAGAACATCACAAGCTCGCATATATGTGACATCTTGCGAGCATTTAACTTGCTGTTCAGTAAGTAAAAGTATCGTAAAGTCGTCGGGGCGGCCTAATGTCGGTATCAGCTAGACAGCGAGGGAGTCTATCCCCTTTTCACTAGCGAGATTACTTTAGCATCTGAAAATGGAGCGCCACACCTACCATCAGCTCCCCACTTTACCGCACAGATCCCTGTGCTACTCATACGCTGAGTTGGCGAGGGCCGGTATCGAACCAAGAATCTTGTGATTCCTAGCCGAACACTCTGAATTGATTTCACCAGGTTTTCTAACCAATCCGTTCACCATGAGTAAGATTTGAAACCAAGTCGCAAATATGGAGTATTCAGAGAGGAACTAACTTGCTTTTCAGTAGTAATGAATCTGCGAGACTAGCTCGCAAACCATTACACCGCCACGGGACGCCCGGGGTATTTACATAACTCGTTCACTATGGGTAGGATGTAACACAGGGTCACTAGTATATGAGGCACCCAGTGAGGAAGGAATTCACTATTCAGTAGTAATGGATCGGTGAGGCTTGCTTGCCAACCATTATACCACGATGGGACGGCCAAGTTTTCTACAATGAGTCGATCAATATATATATATTTACCAACCCCTCCGCACGAGCAGGGTGCGACACAAGGTCAATTTTTTAAGCGGAGTTCAGCAGGTTTGAATTCAGAGTTTTCCTTCTCCTAGACCGGTTGCCTAACCAAGATTAAAGAGCCCAGTCTGCCCTACTATTTACCCATAGCTGGAGGGAGAGTAGGATTCATACCTTTCCCAAGGGTATAAGCGCTAAGTGAAATGCAATTAGCATGTCCAGAATTTGAACTCGGGTCGACGAGTCATTTCCCATGACTTTAACCATTACACCACGCGCTGAGTCGATCAATATATGTTCTTTCTTCAATACATCTGTCTCCGTCCACACATTATCTATCAGTGTCGATTGCTCATATCTAATAGCTTATTAAACTTTTTTTTAGTCTGCTTTACAGTTATCAGATTATTTACAGTACCTGTTTTTCTAAAGTGTATGTATTTACTCAAACCTTCTACCATGAAGATGATGCACGATCAATTACTTAAGCGGGGTAAAGCTTGTTTGAATTGAGTTTCTTTCTCCTATACTGGTTGGCTAACCAAGGATAAAGAACCCAGTCTACCCTAGTATTTATAAATAGCTGGGGGGGGGGTAGAGAACAGATGGAACTATCCCATTCTTTTGACGAGAAGCGATACGTTAACCATGTGACGCATCGAAGTAGCTACCACTGTAAAACTAAGAAGGGAACGAGGATTTAAGTATATCGAGTATAAGACCTGTTCATCTCCCCCTCTCTCTTTCTCTCACTCTCTCTATCTCTCTCTCTCTCTCTCTCTCTCTCTCTCTCTCTATATATATATATATATATATATATATATAATATATTTGAAGTGTGCCACGTATGTTTCTTACTTATACTAGCAAATATATGCCCCTCCGGGTGCAAGTATTTAAGTTTTAATATAATAAAATATCATGTTAAATTAGAAAGGCTAATGAAACTGAATAAGAATTCAAATAAAAATATTTGGAACAGAGGGGGTATAATCGGAAAATAGAACAACTTTGAAACTAACTGTTCCACCATTTTCCCTTACTCCCGTCTTTCAGTGGTAAATTTCCCTAATTTAACTATTTAGTTAAAATAGGAAGAAAAGAACAAAATTACAGTTATTTCTTTATGTTAATAGATTTCTCCCCGAGATTTTTGCTCATATTTATTAAGATAAAACCAAACAATTAGAAATCAATAATACTAAGCATATATTTATTAAAATCAAATTTTTTAAGATCAATATGCAAATTAGCCTTCCCATTCACATTGTAAACCGCTATTTCGTTGTATATATAAATATAATTGCATGTTATTAGTATGTAGATATTGTTAACAGTCTTAATGATGTAAAACAATTTTACTAATAATTGAGGTTTAAATAAAAAATAAAATCATGGAGAATGTGATGTAAATAACTAAGGGAATTGTGATTTGAGTAGTAATATAGTTTCGGTTACAGATATACAAACACACAATCTCCATTATAATAAGATGTGATGAAGATGGTATGGCCAATAATTTTTAACTAACGTTAACAACTAAAAGAAAGCGTTGACAAATTATAATCTACTTACGATTAAAACTGTTGGAAACGAAGTTTCCGAAAAAATAAATGATTCGGAATAGTTTGGGAAATTCTCTCTCCTTCAAATGGCATTAAAATGAAATGCTCATATATATATATATATATATATATATATATATATATATATCAGTCTAATCGAATCCATCTGTCTCTCTATCAACATCTGTTCATATCTATCTATATCTCTATAAAAATACTTTTCACTTCTAAGTTTTCGTTGACGTTCACTTCATCTTAAGGGAAAGCTGCCAGCAAATAAAAAAAATGAAAATAAATACAATTTGATTCTCAAAGGATTTGGCCACGATTCCTGCCCCAAACGAAGAGGGTAACCAAGAGAATACCCATGTCATAATGCGTTTCGAGACTGACAAAACCTCTAGAGATGCTATTTTTATTCATAGCACCTGATATTTTCGGCGTATTGAACTGCTGCAACGTCATCTGGCTCCGCTGCACTCTTAAGGTCAAAATGTCCAGATCAAAAGATTGTTTAATGTCTTCTCGCAAAGTTCTGAGATAGAGTTGGAGGCGCGTTTGTAATGGGTATCGTCCTAGGAAATGGACACGGTGAGATAAGTTCAAGTCCTGG
>CM042137.1:76982930-76987930 GCA_023376005.1 Doryteuthis pealeii | reverse complement strand
CACAAATATGCAAACACATATAAAAATCGATTGATCGTTAAATTCGGGCGCATTCAGATTTACATTCGAACTCTGACTCACAAACTCTCACACCCAGCAATATACACAAAATATTTTTCTATACATGCAACAAAAAAATGGGCGCACGTTGCGTAACGGTTAGAGTCATAGGAAATGGATGTGGTGTCCAGAGTTCAAATCTTGGACAAGTCGCTTGCGTTTCACTTTCACGCTAATGCCCTAGGGAAACGCATGAATCTATCTGTTCCTTGTTAGCCTTGGTACGGCAACCAGTCTAGAAGAAGGAAAAGGTGTACACCTAACAATTCTTCCCCAACTATAAGTACATAGTATAGTAGATTGGGCACTTTAACCTTGGTTAAACAACCACTCTAGGGAAGAGAAAACTCTGAATTAAACTCTGTTAAACTCTGCTTAAGAATTAACCTTGTGTCGCAAGCTCATGCGGAGGGGTTGGTATATATATCTATATTGACTGTTTTATTATTTGTATCTGACCTGATTGCTCTGAGCATTAAATATTGGGCTTACGGTCTATTGTAAAACACTGTCCATCCCGCAATATAATCATGTAGATCCGGGAATTAAATTGATGCATTCTTTTACACAATGTTAGGTAAATCTTAGAAGTATATGTGAAGTTTACTGATTTCTTGGTTGCTTGTGTCATTATCCAACTGTTGTAGGTCGTCAACTTACTGTTAAAGCACATTTATAACATATGTATCGCTAGATCACTGAAAGAAAGTGTCGATGAGTCAACTCAGTATTTCCTGGATAAGCACTTAGGAACAGGTGGTACCGTAAACTATGCAAGATTTTTGCCAAACTAAATAAAGTTAATCATAACTAAATATTTCATTTACAATGCTAAGAAAATGGTTTTCACGTGAATCTTATTATAATAGAGATTCGATGTCTGTCTATCTGTAATTAAAACTATGTCACTGCTTAGGAATTGTGTAAGTTTATCAATGAATATTTGATTTATAGTCACAATCATTAATACAGAATAATGAATCTTATTTATTAACGATGTATCTATGAAAATCGGAGTCAGATTTGCCTCAAAACAACCCATGTTATTAGTGCATTTAAATTCCTGCAATGTGTCATATATATCACTAAGAAATAAAGGTTTACATGATATATGGTATGGTTAATTTGAATTATGGTTTTAACAAAAACCTGGTTTAATAAATAATTACTTGGTGTTATTGATCTCTAGTATTAATGTTTCATTCCCCAACGTATTAAAATCTATCATATGAATGATTGTATGTAGCAACCAATTAGAATATACTTAAAATAATTGTAGTCCTTATATAGGCGTTCTTATTTAATTTCGTTAATCCTTCTAATGTAATACATTTCATTGCATTAAAACTTAAATACTTAGGCCGAAGGGCGCATATTCTTTCTGATAATAATAATGATTAAAAAAAAACCCACAAAAGCAGTTATCGTTGCTGAAATGGACTCTGCAACCTTAGTTCAAATCCGGAACGGGTCTGCTTGCATTTCACATAGGGATTATACCCTTGGAAGAGATATGAATGAAAATATTGTAATTATTCGTGTATAACACGTATACCTAACATTGGATTGCAAAATTCTGGAAAAAAATTCCCGTGTATAATATTCACTGACTTTTAGAATTGGTAGCAGCTAAATTTAACCTTGTTCATTTTTTATCGGTTCGTATTGGCTAGGAATTAGAATTGATATAGTTTACATTATGTTTTGTAACATAAAATTCACACACTACTTAGGGCCAACAGACGGAGATGTTCACACAAAGATGCAAGAAGCTCGCGGCGAGAATAAGCACACATTAGGAGAAACAAAATTAGCAACAAACACATATTTCTTTGAAACGGCATAAAACACATTAGTTTGGGCCATAGATATAACATACTTTCGATTTGTCAGTCCGGAATATGGTGTGGTATGTGGCCGGAAAAAAATTAATTGCATAGTTCTTGTTTATGATATGCACCCCTAACTTTTCGGCTAAAAATCTGGAATATAGTGCAGCTTCTGTACAAATAATGATGGTATTCTCTATCCAGCTATGGGTAAATAGTAGAGTGTGTAATTTAACCCTGGTATGGCAACCGGTCTAGGAGAATGAACATTCTGAAATCAAACCAGTTGTAGACGCGGAGAGCGATGGACTTCGCCAGGCTATTCCCGACTTGTAGAGTGTTGTATGTCATGTACTGCTCAGACACCAGGATTCCGCCCTAAAGCATAACGGGATGCTACCCACGACAAAAGGTGTCCCCATTTAAGGATTTTTACCCCTCTGCAAAGGTGCAGTCTGTGTATTTTACTGCCCCAGCTGACTGGGTGGTTTTGAAGCAATAATCACTGGTGTGATAAAAATATTCAGAGAATCCATAAGGAAGGGGAAAAAAAGCTAGATCTAGAAAGGCCTTAAATAATTTAGTCTAAACGTAAAATATTGAACAAAAATGTTTTCTTTCTCTGTGCTTAGTGGGGTTTAAATAGAATTCTTGTTATGCCTCGGAATGACATGGACAATATGTTACAACAAAATGTTACACCTAAACAAATAGCACACTTGAATGACATACTGAAAGAGAAAAGAGTTTTCCCCTTAAACTAGGAAGTCGATTAGTGATGGTGCTATATGACAACGCCCATCCTGTTGCAAGTCCGACGCAACAAGGGATCTTAATGTCTAGATGATAAGCGCTTCAACACACAGCATAATCACCAGAAAAAGTATGCTTCATGAAAGACTACTTGCCTGACAAGTGGTTGAAAATATTTTTCTTTAAATAAATCAACTACTAGTCCCAAATTTGTCTGAATTGTTATAGATGAGGTTTGAGGATGTGCATTATTTTTTCGAAGTGAAACCTTTATTCAATGCATTTTGGTTAACTGTTCTTATTCCACTAACCATTGCCGGGTGAAAGTGTTAAGCTATGTTAAGTATTCGATGTTATTATCAACCGTGGTCAGGATTGACTGTGCAACAAACAAATGACTGTCACGTAGAACTCTATTAACTCAACCCCTATATCGGCTGTGCCATGTGTCTTGTCAAATACTTAACCCTCAACAGGACACATGATCCGAATTATCCTCTTACATACCGGGTGGACGGGAATCAAATGCACTCCCACATACATTGAACGGCATTTCTATACCTGAAACGAAAAAAAGACAAAACATTTAAAACAGAATGTTGGGTTGTATGTACACATGTTGTTAAAATCTGAAATTATTTGCACGAGAATTCGTCAACTTAGTTTTCGAAATTATATCAACTTTTCTGAAACATCCTACACACACACACACACACACACACACACACACACACACACACACACACACACACACACACATATATATATATATATATATAGGGGTCGGTTTAGCTCAGTCGGTAGAGCATTCAGCTAGGAAGCAGTAGGTTCCTAGTTCGAAACCGGCCCTCGCCAACTCAGCGTATGAGTAGCACAGTGATCTGTGCGGTAAATTGTTTTTCTTTTGCTTTTGCTTTTCTATTGTATACATTTAAATCTTTATTTTAAAATATATTTCATTACTATGGGTTTTTTTTTTCATTTTTGAGAAAATTTAACTCATAAATGTAACTGAATGAGGTTGATATAAAATAGAGGTTCAGTTTAACATATATGTATGATTCATAATTAGACACTGACTTTGTGTCAAGTTTTATGACACCTGATGTTCAATTTACAATGTAAAATGTACCCTGACTTTATGTCCATTTAGAATTTTGTTGGAATTTTTTAATTTAAATTTTTTAATATCTGATGTATCTAAAAATGACTTTCAGTTCTTTCAGAAATTTTTCATTTTAGAGAGAAATTAATTTTAAAAGTTTAACCGACCATTAAAAATTTAACCGACCATAAATTCGGGGTTCGGTTTACAATAGATATATAATACATGGTTTGATACAGACTATATATCTAATTTTATGTAGTTCATGAACTTACTATTTGTTTGTTTGTTTGTTTGTCTGTTTGTTTGTTTTTGTCTTGTTTTTTTAATGTTTTTTTTTTTGCAAATGATGGTTGATAGCGCATACCGCCTACACTCTACTTTTCAAATATAGGCCTACGGGTACATCAAGCATCGGGTATAGATCTTCAGGGTCGATGGAGGATTTCAGAGGGTCAAAAAACCCTTTGAGGTTTTGGCGCTTCGATAGAGGGTGCGTATAATCTTGGAAATGAAAATGTCCAATTTAACTCAATCATTCACCCGAGATAAGTCCGTAGGTGTATATACAATCCAACATCACTCAAAATCACACCGAAGTTCACATAGAAGCTCTCTTTAATCGTTAATCACGTTCTTTCTATTAAATTTATAAAAAATGATGAACAATATTATACTTCTCAGCTACTGGAAATTAGTACGGCAGTCTGGGCTGTCTAGCCTTGGTAGGAAAAAGATTACAATGAATTAAAACTTGATAGGTTTAGTTTGGTTATTGTCTAACAAAACAAAACAAAACAAAATAAGACAAAACCAAAAATGAAAATATTCTCATCCATTCTCTTTTTAAAATAATTCAACCACCTTTTACTTATCACTTCATAAGACCAAATTACACATACGCAGATACATTCTGATTGTTTCCAATCCGACTCCATGTTTTTCTCTTTTCTTTCTCTCAACAACAAAAATGGCATCTTCGTATAAAACCAACCGACTTAAACTTCTAGCTGTTCTCGTTTCTATTTTCAAACGAGCACATCTTTCAAATTTTCGTACCTCCATATCACTCTTCGATCCTTCTCCCCTCTCACAACCACCGTGGTTCCTTCTCAGCCACTGACCGACTCGACTGGCTTCTCTTTACCGACGAAGTCTACTACACGGTAAAAATTCTTCTAGGCACGCACTGGTTGAGTCCCTCTCTATCAACTTCATCTCTTTTTGCAGCTATCTTTCGGAAACACAAGACC
>CM042137.1:76927930-76972930 GCA_023376005.1 Doryteuthis pealeii | reverse complement strand
GTGGATTACGATCAAGTCACGGTGGAAGCACCAGTTACCGCTGGATCACCGAAGTTAAGTAGCGATGAGTCTGTTCAATACTTAAATGAATTATTACTTGAGCAACAGCAGTCATTGTAAGCAACCTGATTCCTTTGTTTATCAAAATGACTTGATTTGGCATTAAATGATCCTAAAAGGGTTGATATGCCGTAAAATAATACTACCAATAACACACACACACACACACACACACATATATATATATATATATATATTCAGAAGATCTTCCAGTAGTGATGGCCGATAGGGACGGATGACGAGGAGGGGTCATGGACATTCATGCTTTCGGAATGTCCTGATGATGATGATGATGATGATGATGATGATGATGATGATGATGATAATTCTAGGCGGCACATCCTATGACTGAGACGTCTATTGAATTCCTTATTTTCTAAAATTTTATTTATTGAAAATAGCGTTTGTTTTAATGATTGTCACAGTATATCTAGTCAAAGATACCTTTCTCCCATGGCTTGAAAGCTAACATGGGAATGACGCCTCACCGTAGAATGGTGATTAACAAGATTGTCTCGCAGATCATTATGACTTAAGAAAATTTCAATAGTCACAGGGAGACGATACACGTGATTTTGTGCCGTACTAAATCTGTGCTTAGTAAATATCAGGACTACACGCCTCGGAGCAATCGTTAGCTAGTCACGTACGCTCACTGGGCACCTGACACTTACGGCTTTGTACCATACCTTGGTAAATACCAGTGGCTGGTTGGCTAGTCGCGAAGACACAATCTCTTTCATTGTCAATGCACTTAATACATTGGCGAATATTATTAACACTAGATGGTGTGTTGACCAACATATGACAGTATTTTAATGTTGCGAATAGGAATTTGCCTTAATGGTTAAAATCATGTTTTTGTACGTCTACACTTTAACTACCCCATAAGACTCTCGTAAATTTAGGCATACTTTCAGGATAGATGCACAAAGAAAACTAAATACATAGCGTGACAGGTTTTTGTACGTTATATGACACTGACTTTCATACAGCTCGGTAAATATAATTCCGATGACTATTTAAAAACAAAATTTAGCTAATGAATATATATTAATGTCACATTCTTTGATATCTTCTTTGTATATAAATAGTTTTATAAATAGGTCTTTATGTTTTGAGTTTTATAAATAGGTCTTTATGTTTTGAGTATTTTGTATTTTGTGTATTGGTAAATATATATATGCATTTTGTCTTTGTTTTTGTGTATTCACTGTATTGTATCGAATCAAATGGTTATGCCACCCTCGCTCGTCGTTCTCTCAGTTATCTGACCCTCTATGAACAAGTTTGGTGACGAATTAACCATTCTCCCATGCTTTCTTTACCTAGCAACCAGAAAGCAGTCATCTACATAATCAACCACACAGGTGTTAGTGATGTAATAGTTACCGTCATAGGATATAGATACGGCAAACCGAGTTCAAATCATGGATAAGGTTGTTTGCATTTCACATAGCACTAATACGCTTTGTACTGTTTGAATCCAATTATTGTCCCTTTAGTTATGGGTAAAGAGTAGAGTAGAGTGGGCTCATTAACCTGTATTTAATGAGAATTTAAGTTATCGAGTTTTTTTCTCATGGATTCTGATACGTAGAATATACTGATGGAGAAAAAAGTGCTCAATTTGGAGTTTTAGGTGAAATTTGAGGCCTGATAACCCCCTGAGAGTGGGTAAAAATGGCCAATTTCGTGCAAAATTAAAGAGCCAATTCAATATGATTTTCTGATCGAGTTCAATGAGGAGTATCACATAGTAAAAGATGGCTGAATTCTGTTGAGAATTGGGGGAGATATGGGACTTCAAAGATGCCCCCAAAATGCAATTTTTCATTCATTATAAATCTACGTATTTTGAAGAAAACTTAAGTTATCGACTTTATTGTTTTTTTAATGGATTCTGATGCGTAGAATTTACTGATGGAGAAAAAAGTGCTCAATTTGGAGTTTTAGGTGAAATTTGAGGCCTGATACCTACCCCCTGAGAGAAGGAAAACTCAGAATTCAAACCTGTTAAACTCCGCTTAAACGTTGACCTTGTGTCAAATCTGACTTGTGCGGAATGGTTGATAAATACATAATCAACTGCACAAAAATGGTCACTTTTCCATTGAGATTGGTAGCCTTATTCTGGAATTGACTATGTTTAGCAAATAGCTGCGTGCGTCGAGTTATTAGCCATTGGCTTCCACACCGGCAATAGCATCTTTAAGGTGTCCATCACCTTTCCAAAGAGATTCTGACAGCCGACGTGTCCGTCAGTCGATAGTGACGCCGCTAAAAATGCCGATGATAAAGCCCAAGCGGTTCATTGGCTCGGTCATCAGCTGTTGACCTGTTTCCTCTCAGATAATCACTCATGAGTCACTGATTGTCTAATTACTATTCTTAATCAAAGGCGTGATCAGTCACACCTCAGAATGGACAGCTGGGCCTTTGATAGACTAGGATCGAATTATTTAAGCACCTTTGACTGAACAAGTCGAACACATCAAAATTTCATGGGTATCATGTAGCAATCTTCAGTTCGGATATGTAGCAGTGGGATTCCAGGGTTCTGGTTCAAGTCCGTGTAGAACGTGTGAGACCCCGGGAAAACAGGTTACGGTTTATTCGCATGTGTCGTTTCGAAAACGAATGTTGAGTTTTGGAACTCTATATTGAAACCTGTTAGCAGACTGTTATATATGCGCCTCTGTGTACGCGTGCGCACATGAATAAGAACGAAGATGGACTTCCAGCTGTTCAAATGTATGAATATTAAATGTCCAGTGGGAATAGCTGAAGGGTTAATGTACACAAAGTGTATGCATATTGATATACGCCACCCCACCACTCAATGACATGAATGCACTCACAAAAACATACACACGCACTCACGCACAAAGAGGTGTTTTGATGTACAGAGACATACATATGTGTAAACGTTGGTTTACTTGAGTGATGTATATATATATATATATATATATATATATATATATATATATATATATATATATATATATATATATACCAGCATAGAAATCGTAAAAAGAAAACTGAATTATTTATGGATGACATGACCACTTCTAACTTAAAACAGAGTTTATGCCTATGTGTTCTTCCAGGGATCAAAGTTTCACTTTTCAGTACTCTGCCTAAGATTAGAGAATAGTAACCATGCCGGCTTGCACAGCGTTACAAAGAAACACATAAGCTCAGAGACAGACATACGCTGGTTTCGCGAGTACCCATCCCCATATATATATATATATATATATATATATATATATATATATATATATATATATAGAGAGAGAGAGAGAGAGAGAGAGAGAGAGAGAGAGAGAGAATGAATAGAGAATAAATGAGAAAAGTATTGGCATAAAAGGTGCTCAATGCTAATAAAGCAGAGCAGATTTATAATCAATAGTAATGGTATTATGGATGATTTAAACTTATGATAACGCTTCGCTTTTATATAAACACTAAAAAACAACTGGTTTTTAAAATCTCAACCATTTGACTCATCTGAAGATTGCATATGCATGAAACTTAAAGTTATGAGTTTAAATCATCCATAATACCATTACCATTGATATATATATATATATATATATATATATATATATATATATATATATATAATATATATAGAGAGAGAGAGAGAGAGAGAGAGAGAGAAGGTGTGTTTGCCATCAGAATTATGAAAGCGATCAGTTATGATCTGTGTCAAAAATCACCTATGACCAATGCACCCAAAGATGAGACCATAAGCCACGAAGAGAGTAACAACCACTAACACTGAAAGAACATTGTCGATCATTATTTTACAAGAATGTCAAACATACTAATAAAAAACTAACTATATACACTTATATATATATATATATATATATATATATATATATATATATATATATATATATATATGTGTGTGTGTGTGTGTGTGTGTGTGTGATTCATTATGCATCCGGTAAATATTCATGTATATATGTGTATATTTTTGTGTATGAAAATTGATAAATCTCTCCCAGTTTTCTGTCACCCCCCTCTCTCTCTCTCTCTCACTATATATATATATATATATATATATATATATATATATATATGGGTGGGGTTATACTCTACAATGTATTCATCTCAAAACATACACATATATATAAGTGTATGGGTGTGGGTATAATTAATCGACCAGTCTCTGAACTGTCTCGATGCTTTTACATCAATTTTTTAGAACTACCTTCAATCTCTTTCGTATGAATGAAACATTGATGTAGATATTTTTCTGTAAACAGAGTGATCGCTTCATTGATTCCAGTTTATATACATAATATATATATATATATATATATATATATATATATATATATATATATATATATCGACCTAATGAGAAATATTTCGTTAAGATGATCGATTGTGAGATCATTAAATGAGATTGACTTGGGCATTAGATACACATAAAGATGAGTAGAAACCGTAACATCAAATAACGAAAGTAAAAGAAAGTGGAAACCTTAGTGCAAGAAAATAAGATGTTTTATTTATACATTATTATGTGCCGTAGATCCCCATCATGGTGTTTTCGAATAAGTAGATATTTAATAGGATAGTGCAGTGTGGTACAAGGCTATTCAAAATTCAGGACATGTTCTCGCTGGTCTATAGAACGATGTCTTGGTGTGATGATCGCATAATTCATTGAATTTAAGTCTGCTATACTAACCTTTAACTGAGACACCCCGTGAGAATCAAACTCACTTGTTTGCAAGAAAAGTTATCACTGCAGTATTTGTCCAGATATTTTCTTTTTCAAATTTTATTTTCACATCGTTAGAATGGTCAAGGTCTCAGCAAGAATCGAACTCACTATATTAATTATCACTCTACGGCAGTTTTTTTTTCTATTTATTTTGTTTAGCCTGGTCTGGCACAAGAGCTCAATATCTGGAGTTCTATCTAGTGTTGCATTCATTATCCCAGCCATTGTCCGTGAGGCAAGATTGAAAACGATCCATATACGATAACAGCTTGTCAGTGGGGGTTGGAATACTCTTAGTGTACCCCTGCATATGGGGTAACCCAAAAAGGGAGTGTCCTGAGTAGGGCAGTAAACTCCATCTGATAGTGATGTTCCAGTTCTGGAGATCTCGGAAGTGTGGAATAAACTTTCATTACCATTACCCCCCCCCCAGCTCTATTATGACTCGACGTGATAGTATGTTATGGTCCAATCTACGGATTTCTGTTTAACAATTATTCCAATTCGATAGGAATACTTGATGGCATATAACTGTGAATAAGTTGTAATAAGGGCAGTTAATATTTTGCTAAAGATCATTATTATTGACAAAGGACTAGTATTAAATAGAAATAATTACTTATAACTATATAAGAATGTATATTAGATAGAGATACTTGATAAATAACTGTGTGCAATAAACTCTTAAGTAACTTTACAAAAATGTAAATATAAAAGTACAATGAACATGATTCTCTAACCCCGAGACATAAAAGTTACGGTCAAATCACCGGTTTCCGTAAGATCATCGAAGTTAAACAGTGATGAGCCAGTTTAATACGTAGATGGTTGATCACTTAAGTAACTTTGGGTTCTGTAAGCAATGCCGTTGATATATATATATATATATATATATATATATATATATATATATATATATATATATACGGCAGGCATCCGTTGATATTAACTATTTACATCATTTTTTTAAAAACACTTTAAAGTCACCTCATTTGCTCTGAATTTAAAACTCAATATAAAAAATGACATTTTTGACAGAGCAGATCAAACCAAAAGGAAAAATACGTTTTCCAACGAAATTACGATCGTTCACGAAATCGAACTCACCACCCTGGCAATGACTATATGATAATTTTGCTCTACATCACGCGTCCTAGTGTAATAAAATGTATGGTACGTTAGCGTCCATTTGCATCTGCAAATTCAGCCTAACACAGCGCACTACTATAAACACGCTCTTTAGAAGCGCACAAGTTGTGGACAAGCGCGCTTTCACATCGAACTCTATTCAAATGCTGTTGCCACTGATGAAAGAAAGGACAAGGAGAGAAGGCAGAATTGCCAATGTTTGGCGGGAACTGAGGAAAGAGGAGTGATCTTTATTGGATGAGGCGTAAGTGCCCTGAACTAGAAAAGCTGGCGTAAAGATGGCGATGGTATTATAACGCCCAAGTTTTCGGGGGGAAATGGATATTGGTTGGAAGAGTGGATGTCGCTTCCTGATCAGTTGGCAGTTATTTGTAATTGATATATCAAAATGTATTATGGATTGTCTATTTCTCCGACAACTGGCCTTGGCTTTGAACCCGCTGTAGATGTGACAGAAAGCATCAAGAAGAGGTCACCATTAAGCTTGTGACATATTACCCTTCTCTCCAACCTAATATATATATATATATATATATATATATATATATATATATATATATATATATATTGAAATAAATTCTAACATAACCCACAGTTGTTTTAGATTGATAAAGATTTAAAAATCCAAAATACGTATCGCGCCTACTGTAAAATCGAAATGAATAGAAAAAACACCTACCAAATTTCAAACCATTTGCGGACTTATTTTTGGATTGCCACATATTCATATTTTTGGGTGGTGATAAATAATACCTAATGATAGCCGTTTTGATTGTATGTATTTACCCGACCTCTCCAACACGTTAAGGATCTGAAATGAGATCAGTTTTTTTAAGCAGAGTTTTCCTTCTCCTCGACCGATTGTCATACCAAGGTTAAATAACTCCGTTTGTCCTACTATTTATGCATGGCTGGAGGAAAAATTATTGAATTCATACCTTTTCAAATTTTTTTCAACTACGAAATGTGTAGAGAATAGTAATAATGTATCATCTTGGAAATATAGACAAATAATAAAAACAGGATATCTATTATTATACTAAAGCAGAGTGAATCAATGATTGTTTGCTAAAGGCATTTTTCCTATTTAGTTTAATGACAAAATTCATGTCAAAATATTCCTTAGTTCTAGGATTGAGTTATGTTTGAAAAAAAATCCATTTTAATTAGTTCTAATTAGTCGTAATTTGCAATTAAGTTAAAATAGACCTGTCTCTTATTCTGCCTATCACTTTCGCCTTCTCTATGTATATCTTGATTACCTCCTTGCTATATATGTTAGTTTTTCTGAGTGTAAAGAGTTTTTTAGAGTGTGAAATATATTTGTATGTTAAGTTTCAGAAGCAGCTAGCCTATAGCTTAAATTAGGTCAAACATTCACTTTCATAGAAATCTTACAAAATGATTTTAATGTTTGTTTTGAAAAAAAATTCTCCGGTTGTATTAATTTGAAAAAAAAATTATTTTTCAACTATGTGAAATTCAACCAGCTTCGTCCAAGATTTGGGCTCGTGTCACCAAGACCATTTCCTAACGATTACTCCACGGGTGCCTTCTTTTGATTCTATTCTACAACAAGTAATAAAAAGCTGGTATCTTTGGTTTAGAAGAAAATTAAATTAAATGTTTATAAATATTGCCACGAGTAGAATGTGACACAAATCGCAAGTAAGGGGCATCTAGCGCGGATCGAACTCGAACTGATCAAATTGAAGGGAATGTATTTCTTTTAAAGTTTCAATGTTCAACATAGTGATATACAGTTTCCCTGAAGAAAGTTTTATGTAAGCAGAAATACTTTTGATCATATATTCGGCAGTCTGTAAAGTTTTGGCCAAATGTGCATAATGCCAGTTCGCTCTTGGACGATAATTGCGTTCGTTAGTCATGAGGACTACATACAAGTTACGTATAAAACAGCGATCAGAAAGTTTTCGACACCAGAAAGTTACGTGTCTGTCTCAACGATTAATGGTAGCAGACTTTAGTTATCAATTCTCGTATAGAGAGTTTGTTTCCTCAAATATTGGAGACAAATGGGAAGTAATAGGTGAATTAAATAAGAAAATCCTCTACACAATTTTTGGCTTTTAACGGAATATCAGATAATAGGTATGGTTCAGTTTTGAAAGAAGGTGTTGAAGATAGCAAATTTGATTCTTGGAAATTAAGTTATTGGTCTTTTTTTTTCGTCGTCTATAACTTACTGTTAATAAACATCCTGACTGAAGATTTATTCTTATTGTCAATAGGTCAGTGTTTCAATTATTGCGATGTGTCCACCAATTGATTTCTAAGCATTCTGTTTTGCAATTACTCAGAACCTTATTTGTTTGATTAAATGTCATCATAAGTGCCAAATAATTCCTGACTGTTGACAAAACAAAACTTATATATATATATAATATATATATATATATATATATATATATATATATGTGTGTGTGTGTGTGTGTGTGTGTGTAAAGTAAGTAAAGTCGACGGGGCGGCCTAATGTCGGTATCAGCCAGACAGCGAGGGAGTCTATCCCCTTTTCACCAGCGATTATTTTGGCCTCTGAGGTGAAGCGCCACACCTACCATCATCTCCTTACTTTACCGCACAGAGCCCTGTGCTACTTATACGCTGATTTAGTGAGGACCGGTATCGAACCTGGAACCTTGTGATTCCTAGCCGAACGCTCTACCGACTGAGCCGGCCCTTTCTGGGGAAGGGGAATATGATACGAATTCTGCTAGTCTGTAGCACTGTAGAGCATGAGATGCAGCATGGTGGATGTAAAGTAATGCGGATGAACCCAAGAAGCGAGTCAATGGCGCGCTACACCTGATGCTGGGCGCGTAGTTTCAAACAGTTCAGTCAGGAAACTACTGTTACTCATCTATAAGGGTGACGTCTATTGATGACTTCAAAAAATAGCCACCGAAAGATTACCATGTCTCTCTCTCTCTCTCTCTCTCTCTCTCTCTCTCTCTCTCTCTCTCTCTCTCTCTCTCTCTCTCTCTCTAATATATATATATATATATATTTATGTGTGTGTATGTGTGTGTGTATAATTCTGACGTGTGCTAGATAACCAGGTGATGCGCAGATTGATTTTGGGGGGTAAGGTGACCATTTCTTCTCCTTTTCTTCTCTGGCCAACTAATCCGATTCGTTGCCTCAGTTACTACATTGGCATCAATGACTATGTGACTTGTTCTGTGGTCTGTGTATCAGAGGAGAAAAAGGAATGATAGAAGCAAGATGGAGGACGACAGAAAGCAGCTCTTCCGTTCCATCTCACATTAGGTCATTCGCAGGCTGTACCTCTTTATCCAACCCTTTCAGGTTCTGACCATCACTTCTCTTATTGTCCGGTCCGGGCTTTCCCTTGAGCCAGTCTCAGAGGGAGGATGGCGTTGAGTGAACGGACGATCTGACCGCTATTACCCCGTGAACGCTATGGCTTTATCGACCTGTCGTCTTCCTTAGAAGTTAAGCTGTCTCCATTCTCTTTCGTTTTGTTCATCTATTGCTGTTACTATCCGAAAAGCACATTCTCTTTTGCAAATTCATACTCTCTTGACTTCTGTCTTTCTATAAAGCGTTATTTTTTCTTTCTTTTCTACTTTCGTTTTTTTTTTCCTGTAATTTTATGGAGAGAATTTCGTTCTAACTTTGGCTTTTGAAGAGTTATATCCTTCTTTTTATGGTTGATAACTTTCTTAAGTCTTTTCTTTTCTTTGCCTTCAATGTTTCAATATATGCTGATGTTTTATTTGTTTTTCATTTGTCCTTCCTTTTCACCCATTCTTATATCGACCTATGTATTTCTCTGTTGCGCTGAGCTTTTATTTTGAAAGAAAGAAAATGGATAAAGAGCGGGAGAAACTTCCGCACTTTTCTCACTTTCCTTCTTCTTTCTTTCTTTCTTTCTTTCTTTCTATTTTTCCTTGCCACTTTGTATCTTTCTTTGTGACTTTTTTTTCTTTTCTTTTACTCCTTTTTTCTTTCTTTGTTTTTTTTTTATAAAAAAAATCCTTTGTGCCTTTCTTTTTGTTTTTAATCCTTTCCACGTTTCTTTCTTTTTCCTTTACTTCTTTTTACACTTCTTTCTTTCTTTCTTTCTTTCCTCTTTTGTAGCCTTCTTTCTATCTTATTCCTTCTCTTTTACCCCTTCCTTTCTTTCTTCGTTACTCCTTTCACCCTTCTTTCTTTCTTTCTTTCTTTCTTTATTATACTTTTCTTTCTTTCTTTCTTTCTTTCTTTCTTTCTTTAATCTTTTGTAACTTTCTTTCTTTTCATTACTCCTTTTTACCGTTTTTTTCTTCTTTTTCTTTACTCCTTTACACTTTAGTACTCTTTCCTCTTCTTTCTTTCTGATTTATTCATTTGGACATTATACTATCATCCATTTCTTCATTTTCTTATTTTTCTTTCTTTTTTTTACTTTTCTTTTTTACACTTTCATTCCCTTTTCTTTTTATATTATTTTATTTATTTATTTTCACTCTTTTAATTAATGTTCTTTTCATTTCGTTTTCTTTTCCTTTCTCTTCTTTTTCTTCTTCTCCTTTTTCTTTTCTCTTTTCATTTTTCGTTCTTCTCACACTTTACCTTATTTTTTCTTATTTCTCTTTCTTTTACTTTTCTTTTTCCCTCTATTCGTTCTTTCCGGGGGTTTTTCGTTCATTTCTCTTCGCTTTTTCTCTCATTCTCTTTCTTTTAGCTCCCCCTTTCTTTTTCTTTTTTCTTTCTTTCCGCTCTTTTCTTCTTTTGCTTTTAAATTCTCTTTCATTCCCTTCCTCCCCTTCTTTTCCCTTCTTCGCTTTCTTTTCTTTCTCACACCTTATTCTCTGTTATTTCGTTCCTCCTATAACCTCTTCTCTTTCTAACAATTCTGCAACACTGTACCTCTCCTAATCGATCGCAGAGCCTGCCTTCTGGTTACTATGGAGAACTGACCCAGCGGATCACCACAAAAGACACACACACACACACAGAGAAGGAACGTCAAAATGCTAGAAAAATTCGCGTCATACCTGTAACTCGCCAACAGTGACTGCGCCAAAGCTACTACTAAAACTACATTTACTTGTGTTGTTGACATCGTAGCTATTATGGCGACTGTCTAGTTAAAATAGCCAGAAAGTAACATCTACTTATGAACAAAATATCGTTATTGGCAGTTTGTTTGTTTGGTTGATTGGTTGGTTGGTTGGTTGGTTGGAGGGTTGTTGTTTTTTTTTTTGCCCGATTTTAAAAACAAATATTGGGGAAACAAATTGGCGGCTGAATGAATTTAACAGAGATTCGAATTTGTTCAATTAAATATCAAGACATAAGTTATGAGATATATTAAATAAGTTCTCATCATCATTTTATTTGAAAACTACAGACTGAATAAGCAGTTTAATTAATGCTGGAAACTTTTGCATATATCTAATAATTAAATAAATTGAATTCCTTGAATGATTTAAACATCGGAGACCCATTTAAAACTTTGTTTTTGTTTGTACAATATACTATAACTTCTAAACTCTTATAAACATACGAAATATACAAATAAAAACAGCAACTAAAACTAAGATGAAGAAATATAGAAATCAAAATCATTATATAATTAATAATAATAATAATAATAATAATAATAATAATAATAATAATAATAATTCAGATTTTCTTAAATCTATTACATAAATGGCAATTTCTGCCTGTGTATAACCAGTTGGGGCCTACACCAGGGATTCGATCATGATGAAAATATATACACATGTTAAGCTTATATTTAGGAACGAACCTGGTGAATAGTATTTTAATAGAAATTAATAATGAAAACCCTGAGTGAACATCTTTACAAAGGAAGAGGAAAACGAAGACGTTTCAGAGAGGAAGAGAGAGGGAGGAGTATTAGTAACGTTGAAATCAAGTAACAGCGAGAAAATGTCACCTACGCCACGAACGCTTAATATCATTGCTTTTTAAACATACTCTTATGATATGAAATAAAATGATCAAACTCTGGATATTGCGAATAACCCCACCTTTCCCGGGTGTTGTCAGTTACTGCATCTTGTCTCTTTAATAAATGTATTCTATTTGGAAAATAAAAATTAATATCACCGTCGGGCTTTGAATACTCCAATTAAATCTTCTGCAAATGGGTAGCCCCCCCCCCTCCACCGAAATTAGTATTCTGAATATGATACTAAAATCCATCCAGTGGTGAGATTCCAATTCTGAAATTCTGGGGGTATGGTGTCCCTTATTCATTGTCATTACTCCCAGGTCCATTCTGATCCAAAGTGATAGTAGCTGGTAGGATCCCATCAACAGGACAAACAAAGCTGTTTGAAAAGTATTTGTATTGGATAGGAATACTTGATAGCATATAACTGCATTTTACTTGTTGTATGAAATGTTACTTAAAGCCATAATCCATTACAAAGGATTATTTCTAGTTACACGAAACCACATGATTGCTTGCAATTCATTGATATTAAAAGATTCCGGGTTCGATACCGGTCGTCGCCAACTAAGCGGATGAGTAGCACAGCTTGGATCTGTGCAGTAAATTAGGGAGCTGATGGTAGGTTTGGCACCCCACCTCATACGCAAAAACAATCTCTCTGATCTAACGCTAGTCAAAAAGGAGATAGACTCCCTCGCTTTCCGGCTGATACCAACTATAGACTCCGCCAACTTTACTAAAATAAAAAGATAGGGATAAATGGAAGTATATAACTATATAATTATTAATATTAAATAGGAATAAACTAGATCATTTTGTATAAAATATTAGGATAATAATACATGAAACCATACAACTTTCTAAAAATTGTTAGGATTAGATAGGAAGGCTTGATACACCATACAACTGTGTGTAAACAGTCAAATTTTTTAAAAAGTGTAATTTTTAAATAGAACATTGAAAATGTAGTTCTAATAAAAATCAAAATATGCATAAGGGAATCAAAGGTCGGCATTAAATAAACCATATGGAGTTGATATGCCGTTAAACAAATAAACCAGACAAATTTTAATATTTTCTGAAGTGTGGATACAATTTGACATTCATTTAATCAACTCGAACATACCGGATGTTCCGAACCACAGTCATTGGTGTTATTTTGTATCTCGTCTTACGAAACCGCCATATCAATGTGGAAAAGTGGCCCAGTTAATTGCCCCAAAAGACACATACGTGTAAAATCAGCTTAGATGGTGAAAATAAATAGAGACTTGCTTGGTGAGCTATGCTATCAACAAATTAATAAGTAGGCCTTTTTTTAAATAGTTCATATTAGTACAGAGAAAATTAATAGGTTTCGGTTAAGATCTCGGTTAACTGAAATTCTCGTTTTTATGAATATATACAAACTAGGTCGCATTGCACTTTCTCAACCTTGGTTTGTATTGGAAGTGGACTCTTTTCGTTGACGGTCCTTAAGAACTGCGCATTGCACCTGTAGCTTAACGCTTTCATTGTCATAGAATGAACATTCATGTCTTGTGACACATTGCGCATTGCTTCTAACACACATCTACGTCCATTCCACAATTTTATTTAAGAGCAAACGGTAACAACTATGGCAACGCGCTGTACTCAGTTTCTGTCTTGTGACACAGAGACGAAGGATTGCTTATTTTGACATATTGGACAAGTTCGTTTACAACGTAGTGAAACTGGAAGGATTCATTGATTTTTAACGGCATATCAATCCATCTAGGGTTATTTTGCGCCTAGAGCTTACATAATCTTGTACTCTTTTGTTTTGTTTTGTTTCACGGCATATCAACCTCAGTGGGTCATTTAATGCTGATAAAGTTTCGAAATAAATCAATTCTTAATGGATAATAAAATTTTGTTCATAAACTCATGTTTTCTATTTAACCCATAGATGGGACCCTAACAGGTACTACCACTTCGGGTCAGAGTGGAACAGGGAGCAATGGTGATGAAGGGGTGCTCCGTATTCCCTAAACCTCCAAAACTGGAACCTCATCATCAGGGAGTTTAACATAATTCCCAGGACATTCTTGTACTCTTATATTTACATTTTTTGTGCAGTTGTTACTTAAGTGTTTTTGTTTTTTGTTTCATTTTTTGCACATGGTCCTCTCGAATGTGAACTGTTTAAACATTTGACCTATAGATAGGTCCTAACAGGTACTACTCCTCCGGTTCAGATTAGACATGGTAGTAACGGCAATGTAGGGATATTTTACATACCCAATATATCTAGTACTGTAATCTCAGTGTTGGATAGAGTTTCGCGTAACACTTATAACAAACAATGAAACAGATTTTATAAGATCAAATAATTTAGTATCCCCTTCAATAGACAAACTGCCAGGGCTTTGAATACGACGACTGTATCCCCTACAGACGTTTAAGAACCCCTCCAATAGAACAAAGGATGTACTCTGAATTTCAATAATCTACATCCAGTAATGAGTGTTGATTTTAATGGCACATCAACTCGCCTGGGCTTATTTCATGCCTAGAGGTTATGAAAATAGCGTTTATTGTACATATATTTACATTTTTTGTGTAGATATTTCTTAACAATTATGTGATATCAAGTATTCCTATCAAATACAAATAATGTGTACACAGGTGTATGGTTTTCTATCTAATTCTACTAATTATATGGTTTCAAGAAATCATTTTTTATGTAATGATAGTTATTCCTTTGCAAGCAGTTATATTGTTTCAAGTAACTATTAGTAATCCTTAAGAATCTATTATAACTTCAAGTAACTATTCTTAATAGCACTAGTTATATGGCATGAAGTATTCTTATCGAATACGAATAATTTTTTAAAACATATTTTATTTGACCCATAGATGGGACTAGTTCATAGTGGACCTGGGAATAATAACAATGAAGGGGTACTCAACACTCTCCAGATTCTCAGAACTGAATCCTCACCATCAGATGCCGTTTACTTTTCTCGTGTCAAGTTTAACATTGACCAGTATATTTTCAATGAGGGTCGCTAATTTGAAAAATGAAAAATAAAATTCTTATTACATTCTATACCGACTTTGCATGTTAGGCTATCGGAGATGGAAGTGAAAAATTTTAATATATGGTGTTCACTAAATCAAAAGAGAAAAATAAAATGCAATACAATACAAATGTATGCGGCAAGACCCAACAGCAATTTAACGAAGTAGCGCCCAGTTAATGAGGCCGACTGGCAAACGCCATCTGGCGCAAGTTACAGTGAGTTGCTTTCGTGTGAGTTCAGGGAGTGGACGGTTGGACTTGTCGAGTAATGATTTGTCATGTAGGAATATAGAGAAGTCGTTCTGAAATTGCTTTCTGTGCATTAGAGAAGTCTTACACGCCTCCAGTTTATAGGATCCGTGGAAGGTTATATTGTCTGTTACACTCGGGTATTTAACAGTTATAAGATTAATCACTTTCTCTCGAAATCAAACAGTGTGTAGTTATTAAACCGAGAATTTCAAATTTGTTCTAATTCTTTTGACATCCTCAGGGATATCGTCCCTCGCTTTTTATTTGATACTCATTTACTTTTTTTTCTCTTTAGCTTATTTGTATTTATAAGAGTCTGCGTCGTGGCAAAATTAGTAGAAACTGAAGCAAGTGGTCAATTCTCGAGACTAATTTAAAAAAACAGGATTTTCATGGCTGATTTTCAAGTCAAAATGCTTGGCTTTCACCACTTCTTCTCAGATGAATTCTTTTGATGTCCTCTTTGACTTATTTACTTTTGTAGAAATCGGCAAAGTTATATATATATATATATATATAGAGAGAGAGAGAGAGAGAGGAGACAGAGACAGAGAGACAGAGAGACAGAGAGAGAGAGACAGACAGACAGACAGAGACAGAGACAGAGACAGACAGACAGACAGACAGAAACAGAGAGAGAGAGAGAGAGAGAGAGAGAGAGAGAGAGAGAGAGAGAGAGAGAGAGATTGTTAGGGAAAAGACCCAAAGGCATAAAAAGAAAAAAACGAACAATATAGAATGTCTAAAAAAAAGAAAAAAAGAGACTGAATGGGTCGGAATGTTAAATATAGAAAAATCGCTCCATACAAACTTGAAGAGCCGCTTTAGGGAGCTGAATCAGTGAAATAAATTATCTACTCAGGTTTCACTGAGAAGGATCTTCAGGACAATCCTGATATATATATATTCCCCCCTTCCCCCCTCTCTCTCTCTACATATATATGTATATGTGTGTGTGTTTGTGTGTGTGTATGTGTAGGTGTGTGTGTATGCATGTATGTAAATATTCTAGAAAAACGCGCAGTTTACATTAAAGAAAACTTCCAATGCAGGATATATGTGAGCATTTTCTCTACATCCAATTCCGTTAAATATATTCGTGTCTTTTAACATTTGACTTATCGAAAAGTGACTCTCTATGATAGTCCAATGTTGGGCCTCACGTTTCTGGTGATCCAATAACATTGTTACACAGATCAGCGGACACTGGTCAGCTCGCAATCGTGGCTGAGCTACGTTGGCCAGTGCAGTCGTTGACCAAGTGGATAAACTCCAAAGCTTATCAAGTAAGATGCACGTATAGGAAGGAGTGGATGAGTGGGGTGAAAAAACTCGGAAACGCGCGTTTGATGTCTGAAACGTTTGTGATGAGCACTGATCAGAGCCAATTCTCCATACAGATAGCGTACTTTTTTTTTTCCTTTTCTTTTTGTTAGGAGTTTGAAAACGAAAACTTTTTTTATCCAGTAACCTGATCCAAATGGCTAGGCCTTTGCAGTAAATATCGACATATACAGGTTTATTAGCATGGTAGCTAACTAAACAGGAATGTATACACGACGGACAAATTCAGTATCCCTTTACTTGCTTACGATCATTCTCTTATATACACGCAAGTCCGCAATGTATGCTGGTATGAATAAAAGAAGCCTAAATGAAATCGATCGTTGATTCTGGTTGAGGGCGGGGTGGGGTCTGAGTTGTGAAAAATGGACCAACTGATAAACAATCAAAATCAATAACATCTACGAGGGTTAATTGATAAATAAGGTCTTCAATCAAGTTTTAAACAAGATAAAATTATAAAGTTTATTTTTCAACATAATTACCATTTACTATTTTTTCTGAATGTTTGAGATTAGGCTTGATGATTAGTATTATCTGCGTTATTCGGACTATTTTCCTCATCTTCATTGTTATCTGTACAACGTTTCGGTCGATATGATCTCCGGCCTTCTTCAGAAGAACAGGATACCTCCGTGGACTGAATAAAGGATTAGGTTCCATGATGACTCGCGATTACGACAAGAAAGTTCCCGAGTTCGAAAAGAAGGTTCCCGAGTCCGACAAGAAATACCTGAAGAAGGCCAGAGGGTATATCGGCCGAAACGTTGTACAGATAACAATGAAGATGAGGACAATAGTCCGAATAACGCAGATAATACTAATTACCATTTAAGTACTACACATTTTTTTTCAAACGTTCTATGGGTAGGGTGAACCCCTTCATTACCATTACTCCCAGTTCCACTCTGACCAAGAGTGGTAGTACTTTTTAAGGTTAAATCTATGGGTCAAATAAATCTGTTTAAAAATATTCTTTTTTCGATAGGACCCTGAAATCTCTAAAGAAATAATTATGCAATAAATGTAAAGCCTAGCCCTCCTTATTCGTATGGTTTGTGATATGGGAGGCAGGTGGCCATACAGCTGCTTCTTTGTGGGGTGCTGTTTCCACGACTTATTCAGGACTGCTCGCAGCATTCTTGTGCAGCTCCCATCTAGCTTATTTTCAAGGCGCTTCGTTAGGATCCAGGTGGTACAGCCATACAGCAATACCGATTTGACCAGAGAATCGTCTCTTTAGCTTGTCAGGGAGGTCGGATTTCCATACGACTGATAGTTTATTGGTGGCCAACCATGCCTTTCCTATTCGTGTGTTAACATTGCTTTCTGTGGATCAGATATTACTACCTAGGTATGTGAATTTCTCCACTGGTTTAAGAGGCCTACCGTCTGGTGTGGAGATGTCTCCTTGCTTTTTGAAGCTCATGAACTCGGTTTTACCTATCTATCTATCTATCTCTTCTCTCTCTCTCTCTCTCTCTATATATATATATATATATATATATATATATATATATATAAACAATTTTTTGTGATGAAACAAAGAAAATACAGTGCTCAATCACAAATTGTGAGAGCTAATATTTATTTAATTTGCTGAGTTTTTATAGATCAATGTTTATTATAAACAGCTATATATATATATATATATATATATATATATATATATATATATATATATATATATATATATATATATATAGTAAGAGATAGATAGATAGAGAGAGAGAGAGAGATGTGTGTGAGAGATAGAGATACATAGATTGAAAGATAGATAGACAAACAGAGAGAAATCATACTTGTAAACACGTCCTTTCTTGTTTTTATCTCACAGTAACAATTTCCGTTCGTTTACAATTTCAAATACATCCACAACGTAAAAGGTTAAACAAAATGAGAAACACGAAAAACGAAACTGAATTTTTTAAAAAATAACTAAAGGGACAAAGTAAAACTTAATGAGACTTCATTGCAGATTTCTCTTTTAACCAGAACAGAATAGTCGAGTGTGTTTGTTTGTTTTTTTAAACACTCGAGCCTGTAGCATGTCTACTCAGCAAATGTTATGTTTTAATGGTATGTTTTTCATTCAGCGAGGCTTCTCAAGGAAGCGTCTCGAACAAAAACATGAATAATCGAAACGAAACATAGCACAAAATTGTTCAATGAGTGTATTTACCCAACCCTTCCGCCACGGTCATGATGTGACACAAGATCAATTTTTAATCGGATTAAAGCTGGTTGGAATTTTAGAGTTTTCCTTTTCATAGACATTTTATGTAACCAAGGCTAAAAAACAATCAGGTTATGTTAATGTTTATCTCTAGCTGAGGGGAGGATACAACATGGATTCGTGTTTTTATTCCAAGGGTATTAGCGCGAAGTGAAACACAAAAATAGCCTCGTCAGGGATTTGAACTCTGGTCACCGACTCCATTTTATACGACGACAACCATTACAATTTGAAGTGTTTGCCATTATTCCTTCCCACTTATCATTGCTTATTGGTCCGAGTAAATAAAAATAAAAAGCCATGGAAAATACATGGTACCCTGCATATTCGTCCTGCAGTTTGACATACTTGTCGCATTGGTGTGATGTCTATCGTCGTAGAAAATAGACGGCGATACGGGTTATAATTCTGGACGAGTCTGGTTGCATTTCACATATCATTAATACCTTTCTGAAGGGTATGAATTCAACTATTCTCCCACTAGATGTAGGCAAATAGTACGACAAACGGAGTCTAGAAGAAGGAAAACTTTGAATTCAAAAATGGTAAGCTGCGCTGTAAAATATACCTTGTATCGCATCCTGCTCGTGGGGAGGTTTTGGTAAATATATACTAAGCACATTGTTTCTGCAGTTTATTTCACCCTTACCCCATTTAAAAAAAAAAAAGGTTCGTCCCCTTCTTGATTTGGCCGAGAACTTTACAGCGCATTTATCAATTAAAGAAATGAAACAGTGTGTCTCTACGTAGAAGTGGAATTGCTTAGATATTCCATAACTTCTCAGTTTGATTTCTTAAAGTTCATTTCGGCGTTGTAAAACATGCGATACCACATGGTGCAGTTAAACGAGAAACGCTATTGTAACATTGTATTTATTGGCTCAGTTTTCTGTGTATTAGATACATTTGATGGGGTTTTCTGTGGCGTAGTGGCTAATGTGATGGACTTCTACATAGTAGTAGTCGAGTTCGAACCCCAATCGAGTTATTACGTTCACTTTCGGACTAATACCTCTCATCCCCATGCTATTGCTTAAATAATAGCACTACTGTTTTTTCTACAAGGATCACTTTGGCGTTATATAATCCAGTCATTAAACAAAGAAACCAAACCAGATACATTTGATAGCCGATTTCAAGTGACGACAAACCTTTACAAATTTCCTCGGTATACTGACATTTCAATAGCCTGAGTAATTGCAATACTTACTTGAACCCTTAAAACCTCTAACATTTTTGTTGTTCCAAGTCTTCCAGTGATTATAAGGACTACTTTTCTGTTATATTTAACAATTATTATAGTACGTCTATTGTTTCTTAGTATTTTCCCATGGTATCTTTTATATCTTTCGGCTCTTCTCTTTTTGGGCAGCTAACATTTACATTTTTCCACTATGATTAATGAAATATCTGGTCACCTACGATCGCGAAAGAGCTAATCTCTCGAATGAATCCAATAGTATAGTGTTGGACTCTACGTCACTTGCCTTTAGCTTTTCCTGTCTAATCTTACATTATAGGTTTCATCTTATTGCTTTGATGGAGGGATCAATTTTGCAGTTGAAACGCAATCATTTGTATAATTCCCACTAGATTATTGTTCCTACCCAATGGTGTATTTGCTACATTCACTTATGGTATGCCTGATGGTTTCATCTCTTTCAGAACAGGTGGCATTTTCTTTAGCTAATGCCTCCTGCACCCTCTGTCTCTTTTTCGTTTCCTACTTCTCGTTTCAATAAACTGACTCCTATATGATCTACTGCCTGTTTATTTAAAGATTCTCACTTAATCAGCATAAATGGAGACCCCCTCCAGTTAGTGATACAAGAAAGTCACTTTGTATCATCAACATTTTCCCCCTTTTTTCTGTTTTTCTTTCTTTTTTGTTTTTCATTCGATTTTTGTCTTTCTTTGGCTATTTGTCATATCGTGTTTTCTTTCTGTATCTTCTGGTCTTTTGCTTCTTTCTTTCTTTTTGTATTTCGTTCATATGACTTATCATGTTTTCTTTCTGCCTCTTCTTACATTTCACCTTTCTTTTCTTTCTTTCTTTTCTTTCTTTCTTTCTTTCTTCATTTTACTTTTGTCTTTCTTAAATTGTTTTTTTGTCTTTCTTTCTGTAAGTTGTGTGTTTCTTTTTTCTCTTTTTTCTTTTCTTCTTTCTTTTCTTTTCTTTTCTTCTTCTTTTTTTCTTTCCTTCTTCTTTTCTTCTTTCTTTCCATTATTTATTTCTTTCTTTCCCTTCAAATCGTTTTGCCTTTCTCTTACTTTTATCCTTCCTTTATTTCGCTTCTTCCTTTATTTTTGTGCTTCTTACATTTTACCTTTCGCTTTTCCTGTTTTTCTTTATCTTATGGTGATTCTTTCTGTATCTTCTTGTTTTTTTACCCTTTCACTTCTTTCTTTCTTTTCCTTTCTTTTCCTTTCTTTCTTTTGATTTTTCCTCCATTTTACTTTTGTCTTCAGGATATTTCTCGTTTTAATTTTTTTTTCTATATCTTCTTTCCCTTTCTTTTCTTTCTTTCTTTCTTTCTTTCTTTCTTCATTTATTTGTCTTCCCCACTTTCTTTTTGTCTCATTCTAGTTTTTTACCCTTTCGCGCTGTTGCTTGTATTTTTCACTTCCGTGCACCAAAATATTCAAAAATAAAAATGGATGAACTGTTATTGATGTCAGCTTTAGATTTCCAGGCTATAAAGAATGGAATAAAAACAAAGTAAACTACAAGTTGTCAGATATAGATAAAGAGGGGGGAGATAGGAAACATTGGAGAGCAAAATAGAGAATTGGTGAAGGGTTAAGGACATAATATAATAATAATAATAATAATAATAATAATAATATAGAAGAAGAAGAAGAAGAAGAAGAAGAAGAAGAAGAAGAAGAAGAAGAAGAAGAAGAAGTATGAGAAGAGATAAGCAAACTGGGTTAGAAGAAAATGAGAAACAGTGAAAACTAAAGGAACGAAAGTGAAGCAAGGACAAGAAGAAATTTAAGTAAGTAAAAAAAACAACAAATGAAATGAATGAGAAAAAATTAAAAGGAAAGAATTAATAAGAAGGAAGGAAAAAGATAGATAAATAGAGGAAAGAAAAATGAACTAAAATGAAGGAAAATACATAAAGAGCAAAGACAGAGACAATAGTAAATCGAACTATAAAAGAAAAAGTTAAAAGTAATGTGAAGTCAGAAAAACATGAAGAATGATAGACAAAAAGGGAAACAGAAGAACGAAGAAATACGAGGGGTGTGTTTAAAATGGAAACAAGATACCGAAAGATAATGAATTAGAATAATAAAGAGCATATAGGTGGTAGGTAAGAGAAGAGAGACAAGAGACACGATATAGAGACGAAAAACAAAAATAAAAGAAAGAGAAGAAAGAATGAAAGAAAGAGAAAAGAGAGGAGAGAAGAGAGAGAGAGAGAGAGAGAGAATGCACAAATAAAAGAAAAAGAAAAAAATAGAAATTAAGGAAAGATGTTGGGAAAGAATAAAGGGAATAATGAATACATCATAGCAGAAAAAGAAAAGGGAAATAATATGGGCGAAAACATATCCAACAGAGGAGAGAGAGAGGAGAGAGAGAGAGAGAGAAGAGAAGAGAGAGAGAGAAGAGAGAAGAAAGAGAGAGAGAGAGAGAAGAGAAAAACAGAGAGAGAGTACGAAATTAAGGCAAAGAACATAAGAGGCAAAAAGATAAAAGAGATATAAAAGGATCAATTGAAAAGGTAGAGAAGTAGGGATTGAGATGACGAGTCATGAGTAAGTATTGAGAGCAAGGAAAGCTAACTAGTGGATTAGAGGCAGAGCAGAGAGTAAAGTACAGATATGAAACGGAAAAGAGGACAGGTATGGACACATGGAATAACGATATTGATCGTGACAGAGTGTCGGACGTGAGAGTGACGATAGTAGATGTTATCAGTAGATCGAGGGATATGGCGAAGGAGTAGCATCAATGCAGTCGTGGTCGCATCGCATGTATGGCAGTGGGTGCAGTCTAAGAGTCGAGTACTCGGCGTGGACGACTGATTGTATCGGAGTCACTCAGCGGTATGGGACTAAGATGAAAGTCATGGGATCCAGTAGAACAGTGCAAGGCAAATCCAAGTACGAGTGAAAGGGTGATGATCAATATAAGAAAAGGTCTGAAAAGGTGCCAAGAGAGAGATGCAGGAAAAGCGATGGAGACATAGGTGTAGTGGAAGTGAATAAGGGTCAACGAGAGTGGAATAGAGTAGGAAAGAGAATGAAAGAAAGACGAAAGGAAGGATAAAGAGAGAGAGTATAAGATTTAGATGCAATAATTAAAGAAAAAGGAGAGTGCGATTATAGACAAGTAAGTGAAATACGAAGGAAAATAGAAGCAAGAGAAATCGGTTGATAGGATAAGCTAACACGCGGGTGATGAATATGGGTCGCACGCTCCGCGCGCACGCTACGCAGATCTTAGGAATGGCGTCTCTGGATAGGCGCAGGCTATTTATTGCAAATTGGGTGACTGCAGGTGCGTGTATCAGAGCGTAAGTTGAGTAATAGCTTATGGATTGCGCAGAGAGAGATGCTTCATAGACAGAAGAGGAGGGGTGAACCTATCGAGTGTATAAGATCAGGAGAAGAGAGACGTGGGAGGATGTCCAGGAAATCGAAGTAAAGGAGATGTCAGAAGAGTGTAAGCCATGGTCGAGGTAGAGTGCCTGAGCGCAGGATACGACGCATATTAAGATTCGGGACGTGAGTAAACGGTTGAAAGAAAGTAAAAAGAAAAGAATGTAAGAGAAAGAGAACGAAAGAAGGAAAGAAAGAGTGAAATCAAGAGAAAGAGTTAGAGCGTGGGGTGACAGCTGGAGCCAGATGAGTGATCTGATTGATGAATGAACGCTATCAGTGAGATCTAACGTGTGTATATGATACGTAGGAGTCGACGCGTTGGTCTGAGAAGGTTCGACAGATCAAGGCGCACAGCGCGTGTTGTCGGAGATGTGTAGAGAGATGAGCAAGGAATAGGACAAATAGTCAATCAAAAGAGTAGAAGAAGGCTGAAATCAAAGGAAGATGAAGAGAGCCTCCCGCTGTGCGCAATCCACTTCGCTCACAAGAACTCCCACTGTCACACTCGCGCTCCACACACAGTGGGTCGTATGCGGGAAATTGGATCAGAAGACAGCGCGGAGAAGATGGTAAAATTTGAAAACAGTGTATAAGGAATAGATTTAGTCAGAGGCTGTTGTATTGTGGAGCTTCCACTCGAATGTCCACATTATGGCGGAGTGACAGTAGTTGGCAATGTGAAGCACACTCCCCCCCACGCCACTCCACTCCACTCCCCACCGGAAGAAGCCTGTATCCAGAGGGTGGTGGGGAACAGGTATAGGATTTGTGAGAAAGTAGATTGGTAAGCATCAGGGATATGGATCGGCCGCGGTATGTGCACCTCGAGTGCAGGCACGCTGTGATTGAGCGGTTGTGGAGTTCGAAACGAAGTGAGGTGTATCGTAAAGTGGTGATTCAGTGTGGGAGCGCGTAGGGGGAGATGGTGGCGAGGATCAATCGAAAGAGAGAGGAAAGGTTAAAGTTGTGAATGAGGAAGGGAAGTGGGTGTAAAGGGTGAGAAAACAAGGTATTCCCCTAGGAAAGAAAATAAAATCGATAAACATAAGGCGTATAGACGGTGTACACGCGCGCAGAGTGTGAGGCGTAGGACGAGATGAGCGGTCGCAGTGTGATGTTCCCTCGCCAAAGGCAGCGGACGAGAACTCATGAGTAGTCGGCGATTTATTGTGCCTCGACCATGCGTCAGTCTAGATCACGTAGGGGTCCGAATAGGTGATTCAGAGCGAGTAAGACGGAAGACACAGGCTCTGGGCTTCGCGGGAGCGTCGCGCGGCATTCATTTCTAGAACGCAAACCAGGAATTAAGTTGACCGAAGATTTTTTTTGCTATGTGTCTAGTATTATTTCTTCTCTGATCTTTGTTTCTTATTGTCTTTTGTTGTTTTTTGGAGACAAGTTATGAATGAATTTAGGTTGTTTCGTGATTTTGGAAAGTAGTTGGTGTCTTTCTTCATTCGTAAGGTAGTTTATCTCTTTCATTATGATATTCTTTCAGTCTTTCTCGATACCTACTCAGTAAATATCGGTAATTTTCTGCCTTCCTGGATTGTACATACTTTATTTCACTCGTTACTTTTTTACTGTATTTTTTTTGTTTATGTATGTCGCGCATCACTGGGTATCTTCTGGTGACTCGTGTGGCCCTCTGTCTCGGAATGGTAAGGCGCGTTTTTTTCGTGGTATAATTTCGATTAGCCCAGTCCCGACTTATTGGTTCAGAACTGCTTGCTGTTCCGTCCACTTCTCTGGCTTCTGGTTTTTTTGCGATGCTCTCTCCTCATCTCGCTTGCTTATATAGTCCGGGTTAGTGCCCTTCGTCTTTCCGTCTGAGAAGAGCTGGAGTATGGGTCATCGTTTTTCTTCCTGATACGGATGTATAGTCTTCATTGGTCGGTCTCGCCAGACGTATGATGTCGAGAGGAAGAGGGATGTCTCTGCTCAGCGGTACGCTTTCCGGCAGATCTGCGTCACTATGCCTCATTACTAGAGTGTGGAGTTCGTACGACGATACTGATCCCGCGGTGCAGTCTGAGTACGAATAGTTCTGCTATCGGCTGCATAAGTCATGGCTGTTAAGACGAGAGGCGGAGGCGTGGAGAGTCTGCGCATGCGCCGAACCGAATAGGAAGATGTGCGTGGGTGGCGTAGCGGCACATTTACTTGTGTCGCGTACTCGGACTAATCTGTTCTGCGTATGATAGTGCTGTATGGGATAGGGGGCGAGTGTGTCCGGAGTCCGAATTATGATGTGTAATGACCTTGGGTAGCAGAAGAGTGGTCTCAATTTATTTTCATTAGCTGTCAGCCGTTACTGTCAGTAATGCGTATCATTGTGGTGAGTACTGGTGGGTGAGGTCCTGCTCCTTGACGGAAGCGAGCCTGACTTATCTATATGAGGCGTATACTGAGCCCCGGGGTCTCTGGATCTGTTTGGCAGTGTGAATTGTGGATGGTTTAGTATTAGTTCAGAGTATACGTGAGGGCTCTGGACTGCGGTTGCTTGGTACATGGTATAGAGCCTGTCTCGGAGTAGTGAGAAGTATTGTCAGGTGTTATGTCAATTTGCACAGACAGGTCCAGGGATGCGTTAATGACTTCTAGTGTGAGGTATTTGAATGATAGTCATGACAGTATAGTCCATGCATCAGTGATAGCCACGAATCGCAGTGCCGCAGCAACCCCGTATTCGAGTAGATGCGAGAGGAGAGGTAGCACACACCACACATGAGTACTAATATATAAATATATAGGTAAGCTAGGACTAGATTGAATAGGTACTATTAATATAGCTATAGCTGATAGTATGAAAGTTAAGGTAGCGTGGATGGGGAGTGGACACAACGCACGTGGGTTAAATAGACAGGTTTACATGCTACAATGATGAGTCTGGGTACGAGATCTTGTGATATGAATCGCAATAGGTGAAGAACTGCAGTGTACTACGCGCAGGCTCATCATGCGACAGTTCAATAGTCTAGCTTCTTAGATCTTACTTAGCTATACAATGCCCTATATCGGATATTGGGAGGCACTGTTGTTCTTATAAGATATAGCGACCACATAGTTATCTATATGATATATATTATAATATATATTTGTACACACACACAAGCGCAGACACACACCCGCAGCACACACACGACAGGAGTAGTATGAATGTGATTATAGCGTATAGCTAGTATAACGTAGATACATATAAAGATTAAGATATATATGAGAGTATGATGTATGATACGGAGGCCTGTCGTGGGGCTAGTGGTTAGAGTCGTCGCGTATATAAGAGTGGGACAACTCGTCGATTCGTCTGTTTCAGATTTCGTATAACAGAAGTCTCTGTTGGTCTGAGTTATGTCCAGCATGAAGGCTATATGACCTTGGGAGAAGAATATCGGAATAGGCCGTATATAATTCGTCCGCCCAGGGCTACGGGTTAAATAGTTGAGCGGTGCACTGGAGGTCTGTTCAGTAGGCTGCGCTTGGCTGGCTCACGCCACGAACAGTGAATAGGTAAGGCTGGTGATGTGCTTGTTACCGTCGATACGTGCCCTGTGAAGTCGTTCGTTCGGATCACTGATAAGGGCGTGCGGAAATGCGAAATTTAGCTGTGATGAATTTGCATAAATCAACGATAGGTTTCCTGAAGGGAGATTCGTGTGCGCTGGAGGAGATGCATGGATGCTATGTATGCAGGGTGTAGAATTTGACGGAGGATTGGAGAGTTCAGCCGAGTGTGTGATAGGTGGGGCATCTTGTCCCTTTGTATTATGGGAGCGAGTCATGCTGTAAGGTGTAGTGGTGAAGCAGAGAAAGAGGAGGTGACTTTGCTTCTACGATTTACAGTCACCTTGTATGAGACATATAAGCATAAGTTACGGATGAAGTTTGTATGGAGAGTAGGCAGTTTCTGGGTGCGGTTTGCTGTTAGAGTTCTAGTTGCGTTAGTTACCTCATTAGGTGATTGTGGATTATGGCCGAATGTGATTGGTGTTGTCCGGGATTGCGCGTCTTAGATTTCGATGCGCGCATGAGGTATGCAGGTGGTATAGTGGTTGAGTGCTGGTAGGTGCAGCGGCGTGTGGATGCTTCCTGATCTTCGATCAGCTATGAGGGGTCGGCTGGGCTGATATAGCTGAGTGCCGATGGGCAGTATCCTCTGTGAGAGGTTTGCAGTGTGGAGTGGACTGGTCCGGCTGGAACGTAGGGTAGAGGGAAACTATAAAAAGCGATGGGATCGAGAGGCTCTGTGGACATAGTAAGCTGTGAGAGGCAGCGATGGAGATTGAGGAGACGCAGAACAATGCTGTTAGCTATCCTTCACCGTATAACGGATCACTGTTGTGGATGTTCATTGTATGTATGAACCTCATCAGCGGTGTCGAGAAATCAGAATGAAGCAGTCCATAATAATAATATATATATATGTCACGACTTTCCGGGATTACCTGTGACAAAATGACATAGATAGTGTCAACAGGATTATATATACACACAATATAACCTGATATTTTCTCAAAGTAGGTCTAAGGGAGAATGGTGAGACATTATGTTAATTCTTGAAACAAAAAAGAAGTGTACTAGTTCACTGAATTGTCTTACTTTTTATGACAACAAAAGCTAATACCAGGCAACAATTTTCAGATCGTAAAACTGACTCACCATAGAAACTATGGGAGATATTAATGGTACCCATGATAAACAATGTACTTTGTCTTTGTATGTGGAGCATACACATAGAGATGAATTGGCGCTCCAACACGTGAGGCAGTGACACATATTAGCCATGGGAAAATTGGAGACCCTTTTATTTTAATCCATCCACTTTCCCTCTGAGATTTCTTATCTGGGGACAGCAAACTTTTATAATTAAATGGGAATCTCGCTAGGAATAATTAGATTGGGATTATGATTTATTGGATTTAACGGCATGTCACCCCGTCTCAGGTTATTTTATGCCTAGACGTTAGTGAATCCTATTGATTCTATCTTCATCTGGCTGACTTCTGATTTAGGTCGTAAAATTAAAACGGAAAGTTTTTTGGTGGTACCAATGACAGTTTAACTACTTCAGATGCAGTTTAGTGTCAAACCCAGGACATACCTCATTTTTGAGGAAGGGAATCATACCCATCTGCACAAGATGCAGTCAGCGTATCTTGAGGCCAGCCAAAGGGGTTAGGGGGTTATTAGAATTATAGCAGAACAGCTTCTCTATATTTTCCCTTTAATAAGATATTAGAATATCACTTTGATTGGCATTGCACAACGACGTTCCTCAGAAGAAGAATTGGTGTTCTTTGGTTCAGTTTGTGTCAGTGAAGAGACACACCAGGTAATTTTAGATTGTTGAAAATAACAACTCATTCACAGCTTCATTTGGATCTACAACGGTGTCAATAGATTTGTATCAGTGTTGACTCTAGGTCATCAATGTTACTCGGGCTCACATTTTTAAATCTAATTTACAATATATGTAATTATCCGTCGTCACTAGAATCTTTTTGTTTACCGCGCAATACCTGGGCCAACGAAACAGATCACAAACCCACATGGGGAACAGAAGACACACATGCTCACATACACAACCACTCACAATTACGGACAGAACTTAGATGAGGTTATAATCTTATACGCCCCATGTTCTATTATTAAATTTTCCTCATATAATATAATAGATAGAAAAACATTTACAGTCATAATTTAGATGTTAAATTAAAGCAAAAATATATTCTTTGAAGAATGGGGAGTAAAATAGATTTGAGGTTTTTTCAAAAAAAATTTATTATTCAGCTAGAAATCTATTTTGTCAGAGAAGGATTTCGTTTGTTTTTTTTAGGCAGGAGATTTTCATGGGCTCCCAAAAATAGCCACATTAATTTTTTCTTTTTATAAGATTTTGATAACACTGTCAGCAGAATGTATCTGCACTTTAAGACATGAAAATAAAACAAAGCTATAAAAATTAGTGAATTGAAATAATTGTGCAATTAAGGTCAAGGACAAGAGACGTTTTCTGCGATAATTTTATTGCTTCGAAATAGATTGACATGATAGAGAAGCTCTCCGGTCTGAGCCCGAAAGTCCCTATCCCCGGAGTTGCAACTTATTTTTATACTTGTCTACTGGGAGCAAGTAATATCCTCATACATGTGGCATCCTTCACCCTCCGCCTGGATCTCGACGAAGGCATAGACACAGTTTTTCTTTCATAGAAGAGCGGCTGTTATCCATACTGCAGATCTTCCCAACACAACACTGATGTTATCCAAGGAAAGGGTGACAATTTTGCACTAATGTCGCCACAGGAATTGCCTAAACGAGGTTGAAACTTTTCACATTGGCTATTGTGTAAATTACGTTGAATTTGGGGAACGACATTAGTTTTCAGGTGATGATCTCTCCCATTGATATGCTATCATCACAAAATGCAACGTATGTAACAATCATATGAAAGTCGATAGAAAAGACAACGTCGCATCTATTACTGGTCACTTTTTTTTATAAATGGGATCCAAGCAATGCAAAACCGATGGAAGCAGTAGAAATACGTTGAAAATAGATCTCATTTGGACACATTACATGGGAGTATCTTGATCAGCCTATAAACTTTTTAGCAACCCTCGTAATTATAATGTTAAAATATTACGAGATATCAGTGTCTCAAATAGAAGATTATGACTTCATACCCAGAATGTTGAGTTCTTTTATTTATTAGTTGTTTGATTTTAACGGAATTCCAACCCATATAGGGTTATTTTATGCCTAGAGGTTATGGTATCGCGTTCATTGTACATTTACATTTACATATTTTTGTGTAGTTTTCTTAAAAGTTTTTTTTTCACAATGTCCTATGAAATACGAATATTTTAAGTAGATTTATTTGACCCATAGATTGTACTGTAACAGGTACTATCTCTCCATTTCAGTGTAGGCCTGAGAGTAATGACAATGAAAGGGGTACCCCACAACCCCCAGATATACAGAATTCTTTTGTAAATAATGCTTAAAAATAAGCATATTGAAAATGAAATTGTTGATTTGTTAGATTCTCACAACATAAATTAAAAAGAGATGTTAACAATTGTTCACATGGGCTGTTTTAATGCAGATCATTATTATCCTAATCTCAGCAGTTGTTCACTTCTTTTATATACACACAATATTTAAGCTAAATTTCCAAGTCTTTTAAAAGATCAAACCTATTGACGAAGCATAATTATAATTTAGCAGTTTGATTATAAAAAGCTAGCCAAAAATACAATCGCGTATTCATAAAGTTCAGAAAAGTCCGAATTGCAATTGTAGGAATGAAAAACACAGTTCACTGTGAAAATCTGATTTTTAAAACTGAATATATAAATTAGCTATCCCCACATTGCAAGTGGCTTGCTGCAAGGCATAAAAAAATTCAAAAATGAAACCCCACTGAGGTAAGGCGCCAATATTTTGTTGAAAATCTACATAGACACACATATAGACAACTAAATTTGTGTATATATTGGAATATGAACAAACATTATCCTATTACATAGAGATACGAGTTTAAAATCCAGAACGAGGCTGTTTGCATTTCACATAGCACTAATAGCCTTGGAAAAGGTATCCAACAACGAGTAAATAGTAGAACAGACTGAGAAATTTAAACTTGGTTTGGCAACCACTCCTAGAAAAAAGAAAATACTGAATTTAAACCTGTTAAATTCTGCTTAAGAAATTGACCTTGAGTCACATCCTACTGTGCGGAGGGGTTGTAAATATGTGAGTGCGTAAGTATGTATATATGTGTGTATATATAAATGTGTATGTATATATATGTATATATGTGTGTGTATGCATATTATATATATATATATATATATATATATATATATATATATATATATATATATAACAAATTTTTGCTACAACTAATTTTATACAAAAACTGAAACAATAGCATACTTTATTAAATTACGATCAGCCATTTAAACTGGAGGTCTAAAAGAGATGAATATATATATATATATATATATATATATATATATATATATATATATATATATATATATATATATATATATAGTACAAAGAGGGGAATATAGGTCTCTCTGATTGTCTGATTGCAGGATATGGGAAACTCCATTTTCTGTGGGTATATTTTTTTTAAAAAAAGGAAAAAAGTACAGGTCTACACAAGTGCCTGGGACTAAAAACAGAGTCACTGACACAAAAAAAACTGAGAGACAGAGTTTTGCCTCTGTCTAAGTAACATATTGAACAACAATATCGATCTTTTGTTCCCGGAACCATGAGAAGCGAGTTGTGCTAGACGCCGGCCAATACCCACTCACAACGAAATGGGGGAAGCGTGTTGAGTCGAGTGGGGACGCTGTCTATTGTTAAAGCTGGATACTTATTTATTTATGTCGTCTTTTTTTTCTTTTCTTTTCTTTCTTTGTTTTTATTTTTTTGTTAGATTTTAATGCGTGTCCCTCTCATCTTACCGCGACGCCTAACAGCCCTGGGTGCGGCGATTTGAGAGACACAGGACACCAACGCCAGCTGGTTAATGCTTATTTATTATATATATATATAATATATATATATTATATATATATATGTGTGTGTGTGTGTGTGTGTGTGTGTTATATATAATATATATATATATATACACATATTATAATATATCATGCACATATAGAATACAATATATATATAATATTATATATTACAACACATAGAATTACACATGTATATATATATATATATATATATATATATATTATATATATATATATATATATATATATATATATGCATGTGTGTGTGTGTATACGTGTTGCTAACACCCGTTCATTGTGTAATCGGTAATGTGTTGGTTTTGAAGGCCTTTCGTAGTAATTTACATACTCATTGGCAACTGATCAAATATAACTACTTACTCTCACCTTCTCTCTCTCTCTCTCTCTCTCTCCTCTCTCTCTCTCTCTTCTCTCTCTCTCTCTCTCTCTATAATCTATATATATATATATATATGTATTGTGTGTGTTTTGTGTGTGTGCATGTGTGTGTGTGTGCGTGTGTGTGTGTTTATAGTACCTTGAGAGTATCGAACTCATTATAGTAGTAATTGGCTGCAAGAATCGCTTGTCCAACGTCAGTCCCTTACGAGGTACTAAGATAATTACGCAGTTTAGCATAGTACATTACATTCCGACAAGTGTTGGCCATCCATTGAGACTTCAATCAACAGTAGGTCTACGAGTCTAACTTGTTAACCACATCATGAAATAATGAATAATTACACACAGATTATACACACTCATATATATCTATATATCCGTCCCCGCGAGCCAGATGCGACACATTAACAATTCCTTAATAGGAAGTCAACATGTTTGAATTCAGAGATGTCCTTTTCTTCGACCGGTTTCCTAATCAAGTGTAAAGAGCCTAGTCCGCCACCCTATTTACCCATAGCTGATGGGAGAATGGTTGGATGCATACCTTTCCCAAGGGGATTAGAGTAATGTGAAATTCAAACAGATTCATCCAGGATTTGAACTCGACTCGTCGTGTCCATTCCCAACGAAGATATCCGTTACACACACACACACACACACACACATGCACATATATATACACACATATATATATATGGGGAGTACGCTACCCTAGACATAAATTCAACGGCACTTGGTAACTGTCGGTTTCTTGCAATTCACAAACTAAGTAGAATAGTTATCATAGTGATCACGATATAAATGGATCTAAGTAGATATATATATATTATATATATAATATATATATATATATATATATATAAAGCTGTTATGTATGTGTTTTTACGAGTCTGCATTCTATGTAAAACCGTGTCGCTTAAAGAACCACTTCTTCCTTCCTCAATCAATTTTTTAATAGAGTAACTTGAAAAAGTAGTGATTTTTCGTAATGCCGTTAACTAATTTGCATATTTTGCTTTCTTATTTTTACATTAAAAAAGAAAGCGTATTAGGAAAGATGAGGTTGAAAATAAGTAACTCTATATTATAGCACATGTACAATCTCATTTTTTAAATATATGTTTTAGAATGTTTTAATTGCGCCATTGTTTTCTTTATAATGTTTATTAGTATCCTCCAATTGAAATTATTTTAATCAATTTTACTCTTCTCGCAAACAGGTAACCGTAGTCAAATTTGAATCAAACTACTCTACTAAAAAACAATATTTGAGATACGTAATTCACACAATAGATAGGACAACAAATTCATACAACTGCTAACCCACAAAGGTAACAGGAATAGTGCCACCAATAAAACCTTCATCAGTTGATGACTAGAGTCACATAGTTTTAGCACCAAAACATCATTGCCACAAACCCAGAGCTCCCCAGCAGTGACTTACAATACAAACAGGTTTGCATTTCGCATAGCACTAATACCCTTGTGAAAGTTATGCATCCAACTACTCTCTCTGTCTCTGTCTCTCCCCCCTCTCTTCTCTCTCTCTCTCTCTCTCTATATATCTATCTATATATATATATAATATATATAAACTATGGGTAAATAGTAGGGAAGACTGGGCTCTTTAACCATGGCTAGGTAACTAGTCTAGGGGAATGAAAACCTGTTAAACTTTACTAAAGACATTTACCTTTTGTCGCATCCTGCTCGTGCGGAGGGATTTGGTAAATTTCTAGCTCATCCTGGAGCTTCAACATAATTTTATTTCATAATAATGACTAGGTAACCAGTCTAGGAGAAGGAAATACCTGTTAAACTCCGCTTAAGAAATTGACCTTGTGTCGCATCCTATTCGTGCGGAGGGGTTTGATAAATATATACAATACCAACAGAGGTTATGTATTTTACGTCACATATTCATGAAGATGCAGTTTCTGGTTGATCTTGGAGCTTCTTCGTAATTTTTGTCCCATTATTATGCTAGTGAGAATCCACGTTTAATCAAATAAGCAGTGGTCGAATTAGCATCCGGCTTCGACGGAAAGCATATTGCTAATTCTGCCATTTTGAACATATTGCTTTCACGGATGTTTTGTAAATTTACATCTTACAAATGTACAGCCAGCAGCCGTTTACTCCGTATGCTCAGTTTAATAACTGATTGATGATTTATTTTAACGGCATGTCAACCTGTCTAGGGTTATTTTATGCCTCAAGTTTAGGGAATTATATCTACATGTTTTGCAAACAGGTATCCAATATTAATAATTATATGCTTTGAAGTAATTATTTCTATTTGATAACGGCCATTTGTTTGCGCACGGTTTCAAATAACTAATTATCATCCTTTGTAAACAGTTATAGTTTCAAGTAACTATTCTTAATGCAAATAATTTACAGTTATGTGACATCAAGTAATATAATCTTACCATTAACTATTACCATTAACTATTACTTTGCAGAGGATACAGTTAATCATTATTAGTTACCTGAAACCATACATCTGTGTTGAAATTATTTGTATTAGATATGAATACTTGATATCATATATCAGTGTGCAAAAAACTATGTAAATATAAATGTACAATAATGGAGTTTCATAAACCAGTAGGCATAAAATAACCCCGTGGAATTTGATAAGCTATTAAAATGAATCAATAAATCAACTGTCACCTGTTTGGATTCAAACTTTCATGAATAAAAATACGTTGACTGTGTCCGCTGCAGAATATGTAATATCGACCCCGAAAGAGGTGTCCTGGGTATGACACTAATCTACATCTGGTGGTGAGGTTCCTGTATTTCAGCATTTTAAATAATTTCTGTAACGGCAGATCGGAAAGTAATTAATTTAGACTTTAATACTATTCTAATATGATAGCTAGCAATATATCTATTAACATAAATAGTGCCAAAAATAATTGAAGAAAACTGTAATGAATATAATTCATTCCAAATTTGTAAAGTGTGGTTCAAAAGTCTTGTCACCCCTATATTTTCATTCTTTTTTGTTTCCGTATCATTTGATATAATATCATTATTCATAGTATACAACAACAACAACAACAACAACAACAACAACAATAATAATAATAATAATAATAATAATAATAATAATAATAATAATACAACTTTCTATTTCAATTCCCGCGGCTTATTTCATGTAATTAGTTCATTAGGAGTTGTATTTTTGGTTGGGTGACAATACTTTCGGACCACCCTATACATTACATGTGGTATTTTATTAAAATAACACAATACCGGGCAGTTCTGTTAATATATGAATAATGAAAGATATATATCTTCAGTGTAACTTTTGTTCAAGTCAGCTGGTCAATTTATTCAGCAAAATACCTGCTGTGCTGGGATTTTACAAGTACTCAAACGCATATATGTGCATATAGAATAGATAACTGTACCTCGGAATTCAAGTAGGTACATTATATATTTATACACAGAAACATCATGTTATATGAAAGCTTTTCTGCGGATAACTGCTTCTGTATGGGCGCTGTATACATATCTACATGGATAATTGATATATAGATATTTTCAAATATTATCACCGACCCGGCATCGCATTTATTGCATCCGCTTTCAATATATTCATATTCACTGTGTTCTCTTCACCAAATTATTCTCATCAGATTTTAGATGATTCTAATCATAACATCATTGGCGACCTCATCTGCAATCAACCGGCTGCCATTGTTACCATGGAGATCACAGGCAACCATGGATAACCGGAAGTAGAGTCTCCTTGGCGGGATTCACAGCCAATGGAGTCGTATAGACAAAAGGAATCTTGTTTTAAAACCGAGCTCTTATTCTTTTTTGGAAAAGTGTTTCCCGGGGAAGCCTAACCTTACGAGAATAGATTAAACACGCAGACACACACACACACACACACACACACACACACACTACACACACACCACCACATATATATATATATATATATATATATATATATAAATGAAAGAGATGGATAAAAATGCTGCAAGATTGTTGCTTGATAGTTTATAATAGTAAGCATGTCTATATATATATATATATAATAGTAAAGTCGACAGGGTGGCCTAAAGTCGGTATCAGCCATACAGCGAGGGAGTCTAACCCGCTTTTCAATAGCGCTAGACGAAGGAGATTGTTTTAGCATCTGAGGTGGTGCGCCACACCTACCATCAGCTCCTTACTTTACCGCACAGATCCCTGTGCTACTCATTCGCTGAGTTGGGGAGGACCGGTATCGAACTAGGAACCTTGTGGTTTCTAGCCGAACGCTCTACCGACTGAGCTAATATATATATATTTCTACTTTATTTCAACCTCGCTAATATATATATATATTATCTATATATATATATATATATATATATATATATATATATATATATATATGTGTGTGTGTGTGTGTGTGTGTGTGTGTGTGGTTCATATATAATCAAGCCTAAAATATGATAGAAATTCATATATATATATATATATATATATATATATATATATATATATATATATATATATATATATATATATATATAGTCTGTATATAAAATTTGGCAGTGTTCTTTACCGTGTTCAATAGTTAGGAATCTCATCTCATGGATCTTAACTACTAAACAGTATCATCGATTCTCACTGGGTACCTCATATTTTGTTGTGTTTTACCAAAAACTTCGTAAATAAATATTTATCAATTAGTTTCAAAGTAGGTAAAAAGCTTAGAGAATTAATATATGTGTGTGTGTGTGCGTGTGTGTGTGCGTGCGTTCATGCTTTTTGCGTGTATATGTGTTTGAGATTGGATTCAATAGTCAATGGGTCTGACACGTAGTAATTAGGTATGAAATTACCAATTGTTAGATGTGTAATTAATCTTCACCACTGGATAAAGGGCATTGACAAAAAAAGATATATTTAAAAATGAAAAATTATAATATAAAATAAATTTTTTTTTTTTTTTTTTTTTTTCGTTATTACTGACTTGATAATTTTATATACACCCGTCACACGTGCATACAGACGTACAGCAGAGACACCACGTCTCTGTACGTCTGTATGCGCGTGTGCATTTATATGTGTAACAATTAGTTCGCATCTTTCTTTTTGCAGAGACATCACACCCATTATATATGTATGTAAGCTTTAAAAGGATGCACAATTCATATTTATATATTTTTCTCGGAGAATTCATAATTTGTTGTTTGCATTAAACACGGAGACACACAAGCCCGAAGATACACATAGGCACAGACACACTCATTTACATACAAATATATGTAATATTTAATATTTTAATACTCAATCGTGTAATCCAAAAACAGCTTTTTATCCTCTCTCTTCTTACATTGAGCACTTTTATCGTTTCATTATAAAACAATAAAAATCACTGATCTTACTTTTTCACTTATTACTCATTACTCTCTCTCTCTCTCTCTCTCTCTCTCTCTCTCTATCTATCTATCTATCTATCTATCCTCTCTCTCTCTCTTTATATATATATATATATATATATATGAATATAATTATATACAATGATTTTCAAAATGCACATATATATATGTATATATATATGCGTCTTGAAAATCATTTTCTTTTTCTTATTGATTGTCTGAAAATTGAGAAAAATATAATTTCTATGGAAACGGATTGTTTGGGGTTCTAATGTCACGTGGTAGAATTCTCAAAAGTATCTGTGCAGTTTTCTCCCACCCACAACAATTCCAATATGGGTAAGGCATTTATTCTTCTTCTTCTTCTTCTTCTTCTTCTTCTTTCTTCTTCTTCTCTTCTTCTTTTGCTGCTGCTGCTGCTGCTGCTGCTAATGATGATTATCTAGCTGTAGAATTAGATTTTTCGCTTTAATAATCTTTCTGAATTATACCTCCGCTTAATCAATAGCCAACTATGTCATCGCTAATAAGGGCTTCTTTTGGTGGAACCTTTTCAAAAGTTTACTTTGAAAAACTTTATACGCGCACGTCATTGTGTAGCTTGCTTTCTTTGTTTAATGGCATATCAACATTAGTAGTTTATTTAATGCCAAAGTCAGCCTTGTAGAAGAACAATAGTGGATTATATTTAATTCATAGCAGGAAAATTAGATGGTTCATACCTTTTCCAAACGTATTGATCTGAAAGTAAACGTAATAGCGTGATTAGAGTTCAAACCCGCTTACTACGACGTCACAGCCCAGCAGGTTAGCCATTACACATTGCGAACTCACCCCCACAAATATATTTTACTATAAAGAGATGAATATGATAGCAGATAAAAGAAGGGAGATTTTGTAGATTCCACATAAAAATATATTTTGAAATCTGACAATTACAATACTGAGTTTATCAACCAACCCCTGCGCACACGCAGGATGTGACACAAAGTCGCTTTCTTAAGCGGAGTTTAACAGGTTGTGTGAAAGTTGACCCTATCTAATCAAAATGATTGATTTACGTATATGATCGTGGTGTAATAGTTAACATGCTTGTCTTACACATCACTTACTGTAATGGAGTGAATTCGATCATCAATAGGTGTCATATACGTATAAGATGTGCTTGAGTTCAATCCTTGGGGTGCACTACACCGACATTTCCTATATCTTTCGAAATAAAGAATCTCATTGTCTATCAAATCCCAACTTCCAAGTGAACATTTATACTCGCATCACAAATTTTTCCACACACACACACACACACACACACACACACACACACACATATATATATATATATATATATATATATATATATATATATATATATATATATACTTCACAGTTTATCATTCAACATATAATTTTTTAACTATGCATTTTAAAGTATGTGCTGTTACCTTTTCACACCCATATATATATATATATATATATATATATATATATATATAATATATATATATATATTGTGTGTGTCTTTCTGTCCCTATCCCTGTCTCTGTCTTTGTCTCTGTCTGTGTATGAGAGAGAGAGAGAGAGAGAGAGAGAGAGAGAGAGAGAGAGAGAGAGAGAGAGTGAGAGTTGAAAGACTTCTTCACTTGATTGTAAATACACATTTGCGTGTGAGAATCAGAAAAATATCCCCAATAAATAATTTTAAAAAATGCAGAAACGACAAGACAAAGCAGTAAGCATAAGACATATAATTGTGGAATCATTAATAACAATAATATATTATTGCGATTATTAAAAAAAGTATAGATGCAGTTTGGTCAATAATAATGAATTATAAACACTGTATCATGAGAGGATAATAGAAAAATAACACAGATTGGGCAAGACCAATATCAAGAAATTTTAAACAACAACAACATGAGTAGAAATAATCAATCGTAAAATGCATATGGAAAAGTTATTTTAATCTGGCGTATTTGAAGAATGCAAGAGCAAAGCAATCTTGGGCATTCCATAACTTGGTTTCCTCTTTTAGATGATATCCCTGAACCGTTGGTTTATTATGGAAATAAAAGTCCATATTGCCGTTTCTATTTACGAACGAACAAACTGGTTAGGTAAGAACCACACCATTGGGTATGATACTAAAATTCATCTAGTGGTGAGGCTCCAATTCTGGATGTTTAAAGTAAACTTTCATTTTTATTACTCTCAGTGAGAAAAAGTGAATGTAATAACGAGACTGAAGTTCGAACTCGTTAACTACAATGTTGTAGTCCTGCACATTAGCCACAACGCTACGAGGTCTTTACCTCAGTATTAATAGAATATTACTTTCTTTATAGACATAATGATGATTCGAGTGTATAAAGAAGATAAAAGAAAGTTTTTCGACAAACACATTTGGAAACAAAGGACAAAAATTGAATTTTAGATCGTTCAGACTGTTGTCATCATTATTGTTATATATACATCGTTTCGACTGATGTGCTCTCCGGCCTTCTTCAGGTGTTTCTTGTCGAACTCGGGAACTTTCTTGTCGAACTCGGATATCTTCATGTCGTAACCAGGAGCCTTCACAGAACATCAAGCCGGACCAATTATTTAATCAATTGAGGTAGATATAAGGGTTGAGTTAATACATTTCCAAGTGGAAATCATATGTGGGTTGCAGGTTCAGTCCTGACTACAATCATAACTAGCATAGAATACGCAACAAAGCTTAAAACTTGTACCCGCTCATGGTTTACGGAATGAGAACAATCTACCCCAATGGATTAAATAAAGGGCTCGGTTCGAAGTTCGAGGAAGGCTCCCGATTACGACTTAATTGTTCCCGAGTTCGACAAGAATGATTGAGAGTTCGATGCGAAGGTACCCAGGTTCGACAAGACGACCTGAAAAAGGCCGGAGGGCACATCGGCCGAAACGTTGTGTATATAACAATAAAGATGAGGACAACAGTCCGAAAAATCTAAATGATACAAATAATCAAGCCTCTTTTGAAAAATTCAGACGAATAAAATCGGACTCTTTATAAGGTTGTGCTCCATATGTTTTGTTTTTTTTATTGTCGCATTGGTGATACGGTTGTGGTTGACTGATCAGGTTCAGCTGCCTGAGAGTCTCAGGTTACACCCAGCGGTTCGGTTGGCTTCATTCATTCTTATTATCAAAGTAAAAAAAAAATAAACGAAGCATCAATAGTCGATCACACACAGTCCACTGCTTCAAGGACGAACTAGAACTCTAATTCCTTGCAATTCTCCACTTTTGTTTAGGGATATAAAGTTTAACAAGTTTAACTCTGACTTCTATTAGTGTTTCATAGCAGACTTGTATATGTTGTATACTGTATACTTACGTTATATAGTACTTTATTATTTTCTTCTTCTTAACTATTTTCTATGCTGCCTCTTCTATGTTGTCACTGCTATTCTGGGAATCAAGATCAGGCTTTTTGTCTTCTTTTCTTCTTGGGTTTGCTTGTCTGTGCTCGTTGTTGCTTTTAACAACTACACAAAACGGTGTTGTTTTCTAAGACATCTTTATTCAATCCCCTCAATAAGCTCGCGTGGAGAAATGGCCCACGGACAACCAGACACCATTTGGGTCTCTTCTGTTCCGTCATCTTTTCTAACTTTTCAATTCTCATGCTTGGCTAGGCTCTGACCAATCAAAGCCATGATCAGTAACATAGATGTATCACTTATACGGTATTTTTCCATAATCGCTATTTTTAATTTCTACACTACACTACATAATTCATACATCACCCATCAATTATGTAACATTTGTATTTAGTATTTTCGTGGTCCCCGTTTGTCAGTCTGAGGAAAGGAGATCATTGTTAGGCAACGATGAAATTAATAGCATCATTGGCATTAATCACTGACTAATCTATACACAAGATCGACTTATACACGTGCACATACGGTAATTGTCTTTATTGTCCACTTCCCCGAAATTTTCATACTCAAACTAATTTACCATTTGCCTTTGCATGTATATGTGTGTGCGGTTTCTGTCAACGCACGCCTGATGTGAGTGACACACAAGTGCATATATATATATATATATATATATATATATATATATATATATATATTGTGTGTGTGTGTGTGTGTGTGTGTGTGCATTTCACATAGCTCTAATACCACTTGGAAAGGTATTGATCCAAATAGTCGCTCTTTATCCTTCCGATGGTATCCAGTCTGGGAGAAGAATAAGAATTATTTAAAACCTGTTAAACTTCACGTAAAATTGAACATGTGTCGCATCTTGCTCCAGATGAGTTGGGTACACGCACATACACACACACACACACACACACACACATATATGGGGGATAAAGAAAAGGGCTTAAAAACCAACCATATTTATTTATAATATATTGCTCTTTGTGAATGTAAGCACACACATGAACTCAATATATACATACACACACACACACACACACACACACACACACACACACACACACACACCACACATATATATATATATATATATATATATATATATATATAAAGAGTGCTAAATATCTCTGATAGATCATATATATCTAAGTTAGGATAGCATAGACACAGAATGATTGTCTATCCTCCCACATACATGCATATATATGTGTGTGTGTGTGTGTGAGAGAGAGAGACAGAGAGAGACAGAGAGAGCAAGTTGGACTGTCACAGCATAGCTCTTATTATCATATGATATAATGCTCTGAGACAGATATTGTCTGAACTTTGCCTTGAAGCCTTTTCGATCCGCAAATCTCCGATCACCATCAACTGTCGATAAGATACGGCAAGGTTCAAGAAATGGCCATTGAGGCCCAAGAGAATTTTACCGAACCAAAACTGGCTTCAAGCTGTTTAGTTCTTCTTATAAAACCATCACCCTCCTGTAGGTAGCCTTTGCAGCAGCAGCAAAGGCAACAGCTCCACCACCATCCCCACACCTTACCATCACCAGTAGAACCGCCACGATCAACACTTCATCTCTGTCTTCTTTCTCATCTTGACCAGCCTCTCAGCTCACTCTTCTACTGTCACCTTGGTGCTGTCTCCAACCACCTTTCAGATATTTCATCTGTACCCCCACCTCCTCCGACCCTACACACATTATCCTTCGTCTATAGTCACTCTTACTGTCCCCGCTTACTTCGACGTTCACCCCCCCCCATGATTACCAAGACACACACGCAAGCACGCGACCAGGCTTATTCCCTCAACATTCATATCTACTCCCACTATCACTTTTAATATTACCCCTACGCTTATTCCGAGGAGTCTCACCATTACATCGGCGCCTACTCCAACCACCACGTTAATCATCTTTCTCACCCACCCACCTCGTCTCTAATCATTACCCCTAAGCTCACTCTCACCTCTACTAGCGTACCTCCTCCCGTCTTAGACCTTCACACCGCTGTTCGTGGCTTGTGCCATCTCATACCGCTACCAGCATTACCTCTAAGTAATCCCTCCTACCATCTCCTCGATTTCTATTACCTATCACTTGCTCCCACCACCACCAGCATGACTTTCTCCCGGTTTTTACCTCTACTTCCATTATCAGGTTCAGACTCCTACCGTTTCTTCTAGCCATCTCTTCAACTTTCTCTTTCCAATTTCGTATCATCTCTAGTACTCACATCTTCGAAGTAATCCCCATGTTCTTTTGTATTTTTTGTTTTATTTTTGTTACCTTTTTCTTTTTTTTTTTTGTTGTTTTACTAAAACTGTAGATTTTGTCACACACTTTGAAACAAATGAACTGCTTGCAAACAGAGAATATATTTTCAGAAAATTTTACGTGAAAATCACTAACATATTGTTTTAAAAAGAAATTAGAATTTAAAAAAAAGAAAGCTGAAATAGCTATTTACACTTGTTTAGAGGTCAAGATTTGGCTTCAAACAGTTTATTCAACAGGGTGTTCCGAAAGTCTTGTCACTCCCTTCATAAATCTAGAGGTAAAATAATTACACAATTCAACTAGAAATTCTAGAAAATAATTTAAGACGTACATTGATCAGCTCTGCGCGGATACTGGATGCTGCGCAGAGGACCTCCCGAGAACAATGAGTGATAGGAACGGTTGGAGAGAGATTTTCATGTATATCCGTGCTAATAGCGTGACATGATGATGATGATGATGTTGATGATGATAAAAAATATATAATGAAAGTTAAAACAATATGTAGAGGTGACAAGACTTTTGGACCAACATGAACAATCTTTGTTGTCATTTAAAAAAGAAAATTACAGCGAACAGATTAAAACGATTAAATTAAACCAAATTGAATTTACTAATTCTATATTCTAGTTTGTCTTATGAAGTTACTAAAAAAATTGATGGAATCTTGTAAGTATTACCTAACACCTGCCCACGAACAGGATGTGACACAAGGTCAATTTTTGAGCGAAGTTTAACAGGTTTCAGGGTTTTCCTTCTCATAGAACAGTTGCTGTACCAAATTAAAGACCCTAGTCTTCCCTACTATTTACCCATAGCTGGAGGGATAATAGTTTATTTATTCCTTTCTCTATGGTATTAGTGTTATGTAAAATGCAACTAGTCTTTTCCATGATTTGAACTCGTGTCACGGTGTCGATAGCCATTTCACCCCGAGCACCTCCACATTGACGGAATCTTGTAAAGAACTAAATTTAATTAATGTCAGTGATACACAAGTGATTTATTGGTTTAAGCATTATGATTTTTGTCCGTGTTAATATTTCTAACTAATAAATAATGCTAAGTTATTATTTTACAACTGTAAATCTAGTTAATAATGTTTAATTGAATATGAATAATTATTTTAGCATTTTTTTTTCTTTTTAAATTTGGAAATTTGAATTTTGTACGCTTAATTACATCTAGCAGTATCCCTCGGGTAAGGCATGAACCTTCTCTTTTCAGCTAGGGGAAAATAGCGAAGCAGACAGGGCTAATGGTAAAGTACCTGATCGAGGAGAAAGAACAGTTTGAATTCGCAACAGCTTTACTTCGATTAAATATTGGGTAGCGTGACGGACGGGTTGGGTAAATATATACATCTTGCAGTAACATGATTTCCATTGTAATTATTGTTTATTATAAAAGGTCCCCTTCGATGAGTGCCTACTTTTCCCAATGAGGATCTTTTTTTTACGTTCAAACCTCTCCTTGGTTCTAATAATTAGTTATATATACCAACCCCTCCGCACAAGTTATATGTGACACAAGGTCAATTTCCAAAACACAGTTTGATAGG
>CM042137.1:76910430-76922930 GCA_023376005.1 Doryteuthis pealeii | reverse complement strand
TCATATATATATATAGTTTAGCGAGGAGTTATGAATTTGAAAAGACGCGAAACCCCCAATGAACAAAAACACCTTACAGTAAATATTTGAGTTGTTTAAAAACATTTCTTCATCAAAAGAGCAGAGTAGAGCAGGATACAGACTAAGATAAATGATATCTATTCACTCCTTTGCGACAGTTTCATAGCTGTCTGATTGAAAAGTTACAATCATCATATGTGACTACACACACACACACACACACACACACACACACACATAATATATATATATATATATATATATATATATATATATATATGTGTGTGTGTGTGTATGGCCATAAGATGACTATATGTCTGTGTGTGTGTGTGTAGTCATAAGATGACAATTATTATTATATATATATATATATATATATATATGTCTGTCTGTCTGTCTGTGTGTGTCTGTGTGTGTGTGTGTGTGTGTGTGTAAATTTACCATTGTATGTATATCACCTAAACACACAGACATGCGTGAGCACAATTACATTGAAATCATACGTTATGTATTGTTATTGCACACAGACATAGACCCTCCGACATATATGAGAACTCTTCTTCCTCTTCATCTCTCTCTCTCTCTCTCTCTCTCTATATATATATATATATATATATATATATATATATATATATATGCGTTTGTTTGTGTGTGTCTGTAATGAGAGATGGAAAGGGGTCTCTCATATATGCACTATAGTATATCTATGCATTCATACATATTTGTATATTGCCATATATATGTGTGTGTTTGTACACACGTATATGTATGTATGTTCATGATATGATAAAAGGATAAATATATATATTATATTATATTATATTATATTATATTATATTATATTATATTATATTTGTGTGAGTATCTCTGTGCCTCTAATATACATATCAGTTTCACGTGAACGTATGAAACTAATTTTCATATGAATCACAAAATGAATAAATTCTTTTCCCTATAAAAATGCGACATAACAACACGACAATTTATATCTACATCTGTACATACCTACATGCATATATAGGTAATTTAGTTTTCAGTGTTTGCCTCGAAAAGAGCTGCTGTCGTCAGCTGGCACGCTAAGGGAATTGGAGAAAAAAAACTTTTCGAGATTCTTTCGGTTTTGTTTGAAAGTTTTTGAAAATACTTTCATCGAATTTCATAAAATCTCCATTTTTTTTAAACTGTCAAGGAGAAGAAAAAACATCGTAATTATCAAGAACATATTTCAAATGTTTCTTTTCTTTTTAAGGAATCTAGATTGACTTTTTGTTTTTAATTTTTTTTTTTAATATTGTATATTCAAACTTTGCCAAAGAAAAAAAGAAAAGAAAAATTAACGGAAATAAAATAAAGTTGAAATGTCTGTAACAATATTTACTTATGAAGAAAAACAGGGAAAATTCCTCTGAAAAGATGTTTTTAATTTTTCATCTGTATTTCTGTGCACCTGCGTCGTCAATAATAATAATAATAATAATAATAATAATAATAATAATAATAATAATAATAATAGACTTTGCGGTAATAGAGATGAGACTGTTAACCATATACTCTGTGAATGTCGCAAACTAGCACAACGAGAATACAAAACTAGACACGACTGGGTTGGGAAGGTGATCCACTGGGAATTATGCAAAAAATTAAATTTTGACCACACAACAAAATGGTATATGCATAAACCAGAATCTGTTCTTGAGAACGAAACGCACAAAATTCTCTGGGACTTTGAGATAAAAACGGATCACCTTATCCTAGCAAGAAGGCCAGACCTAGTGTTGATAAACAAAAAAGAAAGAACTTGTCAACTGGTGGATTTTGCAGTGCCAGCAGATCACAGGGTGAAGTTAAAGGAAAATGAAAAAATAGACAAATATCTGGACCTTGCCAGAGAACTGAAGAAGTTGTGGAATATGAAAGTCAAAGTGATACCAATTGTAGTTGGTGCACTTGGAACAGTCCCAAAAGGATTAGAAAAGGGCTTGGAAAGTTTGGATATCAGAGGAAGGATTGAAACCATTCAGAACACTGCACTGCTGCAATCTGCCAGAATACTCAGAAGAGTCCTGGAGACCCGAGGAGACTTGCTGTCACTCAGATTCCTGTGAAAGACCATCAGCTAACACTGATGTGAAAACTCAAAAGGAGTAAATAATAATAATATGAAAGTAAATGAAAAGATAGAAAAATACTTTCGCCTTGCAATAGAATTGAAAAACTGTCGAATATGAGTGGATGAGTTGTAATTGGCGAACTAGGAACAGTTTCCAAAAGTTTATAACACAGACAAGAGGAATTGGAAATCAGAGGAAGAATTAAGACTACCCAGTCAACAGTATTGTTATGATCGGCTAGAATTCTTAGAAGAGTCCTGGAGACCCGAGGAGACTTGCTCTCACTCAGACTCCCGTGAAATACCATCAGCTTACGCTGGTGTGAAACACTCCCAAGGAGTGAAATAATAATAATAATAATAATAATAATAATAATAATAGCAAATGTAGATCGTGTGGGGACAGAGCTGAAACTGTTAATTATGATAAGCGAATGCCTCAAACTGATACAAAAACAAGTAAAACTGTAAATATGACAGAGTAGAAAAGGTAATCCCCAAGGAATTGTGCAGGAGATTAAAATTTGACCATGCTGAAAAAATCGTATATGGACAAACCAGAATATTCTCTAGAAAATAAAACGCATAAAATTCTCTGGGAGATTGAGATACAAACCAACCACTTCGTGTCAATTAACAGGAAAAAAGATCTTGTCATCTAGTGGATTTTGCCGTCTCAGCGGACCATAATAATTTAAAAAAGCGAAAAGATACAAAAATACTTGGATCTTGCCTGAGAACTAAAAATGCCATGGAACACGAATGTGACGGTGATACTAATTGTAGTTAGTGTGCTTGGGACGTTTCCAAGGGCTGGTAAAGAAGATTTGGGTGAATTGGAGGTCAGAGGAACAATCTAGACCATATAGACCATAGCAGTGTTAAGATCAGCTCCAGTATTTAGAATAGCCCTGGAGGTCTGAGATGACTTGTTGTCACTTAGACTCCAGTGAAAATATGGTTTCAAGTATCAAACCCTTCCACCACAAGCAGAATGCGAATCGAAGTAATTCTTTCGGCAGAGTACAGCTGGTTTAAATTCAGTGTTTTCTTTCTCTTAGACCTGTTGCCCTACCAAGACTAGAGATTCTAGTCTGACCAACTATTTACCCATAACTGGAAGGAGAACATGTGGATCAATGCCTTGGTAAATACGCATTTATTGAGTGCAATGAACGACCGCTAACTTATATTTCTTAACATCCAATAACATTATGAGGGAACATTAAAACTTTTATTGATAGTTTCAAAATAACTATAATACAATCAAAATCAATTCAATACAGTGAATAAACATTGTAGTCTAAAACCTGATTTAGCCTACCGGATTTTCTTGGAAGATAATGAAGTTTTTACGTAATTTTGTTAACTACTTATATTTGTACATGTTACATGCATAGGTGTTATAAATATTAAACAATGCTAAGTAAAAACTTTAGTATCCTTTGTTTCGGTATATGCTATGCGGGGACACTTTGGATCGAAGTTACCACATGGTTTAGGCCTAGAAACAAGCTAAGCTTTGAAGTGTTCAAAAACATATGACATATAAAGAACACTCCATTGCTTTTTATGTCGAAGATTTGTCTTTTTATTTTCTCTGCTTTAGCCAGCAAAAGTTTGAACGCACTTAAACCCAGCGAAAAAATAGTTAAGGCAATTTTTACACTCTTTAATTCAGAGATACTTTTCATTAAAAACAAAAGTAAAAGTTGTATAAAAAGCTTATAAAGAGTTTTTTCTCTGTCACATTCGATATGATTTGTTTGTATGAAAAATTGACTGTTGGGTCTTCTATAAAACAGAAGACATAAAAACTATTAAGTTATGAAATAAATGTAAGAAGATGAGATCCTAGTTCTTTTTAGTTTTTATACTGCTCTGCTAGACAACATTTGAGCACTTTTTGATTCGTCAAAAACTTTTTAAACGATTGTTCATTCTACTTGGTTCAGTACATGTATACGTGTATGAATGTTATATATATATATATATATATATATATATATATATATATATATATATATATATATATCAGTGTGTGTGTGTTAAGTGAGGATGGCAAAGACATGAAATCAACGGTGCTTGGTAGTTGACAGTTTCTCGCCAATGCGATTTTCAAACTAAGTTTGAAAATCGGATAGGCGAGAAACACACTTATCAAGCGCCGTTGACTTCACGTATTCGCTACCCTAAGTTAGTTATAGATGGTCTATCAATGATATAGAACACTCTTTACTTAAAAATATGATATAGAGCACTCTTTACTTATGAATATAGCAAACTATATATATATATATATATATATATATATATATATATATATATATATATATAATGTCACATCATATTGATTAATCCATATAAAACTGACTATGCTTTATTCATTTATTTATTTATTTACTGCCTATTCTTTATTTCTCTTTTTGGGATTCTGTCCGGTATACTGTTATTATATTTTGATTCCTTAGCCAAGTTATAAAATAATCCAACCTGCTTATTTTATGTTCTCAACACAATAAAAGTTATCATCTCATTTTTCAGAGAATGCGTAGACTTATATTTATCGAAAGGTATTTAATATGTAAAAATATAGGGATTATCTATATCCGTTTAAGTATTCCCGCACAAATGTGGGGCACTCAGTTAGAATCTATTTGTTGCAGTAGTATTAATCAGCAAGCCTAAATTGTTTGCTACCGCTACACGAAGCGGCGCACCTGTCATCTATATCCCGTCAAAAATCTTGAGTCATTTTTTTCAATAGTATTTCTTAATAAGCTCATCATATATACAGATGATTATATGTAATTTATATTATGTTGCCTATTTTTACGACATGTCAAACCTTATTGGGTTATTTAATGTCGAAGTATGCCTTCTTTTTCTTTTTTGCAAGTAGAATATGGTTTTAATTAATAAGATGATAATCATTTGTAAACTATTATTGCGTCAGTTAGCTATTCTTAATACAAATAATTTGCGCAGTTATAGGATTTCAAATACCCTTGTCTATTACTTGTAACTTTCAAACAGATCTATTTGACCCATAAATGGGTTCCTATCAGATAATAAAACTCCGTCAATGCAGAGCTAGGGTTAATAGCAAGCGAAAGAGTGATTACACACTCCTAAGAGCACCAGAACTGTAGCCTCAACATGGGATTCCGCTTAGACGTTCTATCTATCTATCTATCTATCTATCTATCTATCTTACATTGATAGCACGTACTAAATTAGGGTACCGTGAACATGAAGCCAACTGCACTTGATAACTAACAGGACCAGAAAACGAGTTTCCCTTCCCCCCAAAGCACCACGCTACAGTATATTAAGGAAAACAAAAATAAACAGAGTCACTTGGTTTGAAAATCGCATAGGCGAGAAACTCAATTACCAAGCGCCGTTGATTTCATGTCCATGCTACGCTCACTCACTCACTCACTCACACACGCAAGCACACACATACATACATATATGTTATATATATATATATATATGTGTGTGTGTGTGTTGTGTGTGTGTGTGTGTGCGTGTGTGTGTGTGTGTGTGTGAGTGAGTGAGTCTGTGAAATTATCTGATATCTCTCTCTCTCTCTCTCTCTATATATATATATATATATATATATATATATATATATATATGGGGGGAAGAGAGAAAGAGAGGGGACATTATACCTCGAAACATGATGTCTGGGGATAACTGAAAACACACAAACACACACACACACACACACACACACACACACACACACACATATATATATATATATATATATATATATATATATATATATATATCGGCCGAGTTTCGGCTCCGGTCTGAGAGGTAGCCTTCTAAGTCTAGCCACACTGAAGAACTGTGATACAGCGAATCATTACTGTATGTGGATGAGTATATATATATATATATATATATATATATATATATATATATATATATATATATATATGTGAGTGTGTGTGTGTGTGTTTATTGTGTGTGCGTGAGAGATTTTGGGCCATCCCGTTGGTTACCAATACCCAATACCTTAGCCATAACATTCGGAGTGGAATTTCTTCCTGCATATCATGAACACATAAACCCTACTACCTCCCTGCCTTATCTACCCCCCCCCTCTGCGCACCATTTTGTTGTCCCAGTGCAACAGTCAATATTGTCGACTGTCAATATCATTTCCCTTTTTTGAATACACTGCCACAGGGATATCCATCCATCCATCCATCCCCCCCCCTTGTAGCCAGTGTTCTAGATAAAAATAAAAAACGAGAAAGCTTGGACCGAGGGGGAAAATTATAGAAAAAAAAAACCACTAAAAACACTCATACATGCATAAAAAATACACAAACACAAAGAAAGAAAGAAAGAAAGCAGATGGATTATTCGTTTGTAATCTAAGCATTCGGTCCAGCTGTCGCACATGCGCATACGAGGACGGACGCACGCAAAGCAGGTACACAAACACGAATACACTGAAGGTTCGAGCTGTTACTTGCCATTTTACAGATTCGCGCTGTACAGACTATTAGTTGGAATGTAACTGTTGGCTTCTATAGGAAAAGTTAAATTTATTAAATGTACACAGGCCTTGTCTTTCTTTGTTTTATTTCACTGTAGACAAACACGCGTTCACGTAATTTAGGCAAATAGGAGCTGGTACTCTGGGTTAGCCTTAAAATAACTATATTCCTTGAAGAAGTGTAAGGTCCTCCCGAAAAAGGTCTATTCTGGGTATGACACTAAACTTTTGGTGAGGCTCCAGTTCTGGAGCTATGGGGAGTAGGAACTACCCCTTCATTGTCATTACTCCGAGGTCACATATGATTCTGAGTTAGGTTAGGGTCCCATTATGAGTAAAATATATCAGTTTGCTAATAATTGGTATTTGTTAGAACCATGTGAAAAATCTATCAAAAAACAACTACAAAAATTTAACGTACAATGAACACTATTTCCTATCTATCTATCTATCTATCTCTATCAGTCTCTGTCTCTGTTTTCTTTCTCTCTCTCTCTCTCTCTCTCTCTCTCTCTCTATATATATATATATATATATATATATATATATATATATATATATACTTGATCATATTTATTAATATATCCTTCTTTCTATTTATTTATCGATCTATTTCAGTCTGTTTGTATCAATCTATCTTAGTCCTTTTCTATCTATCTTCTATCTATCTATCTATCTATCTCTCTCTCTCTCTCTCTATATATATATATATATATATATATATATATATATATATATATATATATATATATATAATAGTCTGTTCGTACCTATCTCAGTCCGTTCCTATCTATCTATCTATCTATCTATCTATCTATCTCAGTCTGCTCATATCTATCTATCTATCCAACTCAGTCTGTTCGTATTTATCTATCTATATACCTAAGTCTCTATCCCCCTCTCTCTCCCCCTCTCTCTCTCTCGCTCTCTTCTCTCTCTCTCTCTCTCTCTCTCTATATATATATATATATATATATATATATATATATATATATATATCAGTCGTTCATATCTATCTATCTATCTATCTATCTATTATCTATCTATCTATCTATCTATCTATCTCAGTCCCTTTCGTCCCTATCCATATACTTATCTATTATCAGAATTAAATAAAAGGAAATATTGAGAAATTATGATTTTACAGAATGAAATAAATCATTTCACCGATATTTTTACTCGTCTATTATAGTTTGCTTGTCGTTCCTTTTTGCTAAGTTAAATCTCTGCCTGTCGATCGACGTTCTTTCGCTTTGAAGGCAAAACAGTCACAAAGGGTCAACATCTTCACCAATACGCGTTTGACAACCTGTGTGTCTGTGTGTAAAATCAGTAGTTTTCTGCTTCCCTTCTCTTTTCCCTCTCCCTCTCTCATTCTTTCGTTGAAGAGATGTGCACACGAGAGTTCCCACCAGTTGATTTAAAAGAGTTTGACACAAGATCATGCCACTTGAGCACTTTGTCTCTAATCCTTATTATTCCCCCCTCTCTCTCTATCTCTCTCTCCCTAATTGAGGAGGTTATTGGATTGGCAAGTAAACCATCATTGCTATTACTCCCAGGTCCACTCTGACGTGGTAGTACCTGTTAGAATCCCATTTATGGTTCAAATAGATGTACTTAAAATTATTTCTATTTGATAGGATCGTTTGAAAAAGAGCAAAAAATACTCTTAAGAAATAATTATATAAACGATTTAAATAAATGTACAATGAATGCGATTCCCTAACCTCTAGGCATAAAATAACCCAAGGCAGGTTGACATACAGTTGAAATCGATCAATCAACCTAAACTATTGGGTTTGTACAAAGATGATTGTTTTAAAGAAAGTAAAAAAAATCAACCAACCCAAGTATGCATGCGTGTGTATGCGTGTACATGCGTGTACATGCATATATATGTATGTACATGTGTATGTACTCGTATAGCTGATGTGTCCCTATGCACCGATTAACTTACAGTTTATATCTCTGTGCACACCTGTTGGTGTTTTAAGTAACGTATTTATTGAATGCATATTTGAATGCACACTCACATACATTAAAGAAGTCGCTATATACTTGCACTTCGAATATAATTTTGCATATAAGTGTATGTTTGTTGCATATTTATCCACATAAAAAATTAGAAATTGCATATTCAGTAATGGGTATATGCAAATATATGTAATTCTTCACAACGATTTATATGCTTGTAAATTTGAATATCTGCATTAATGTATGTCCATAACGTCCCGTACACATCTGCATAAAAATGTTTCTTGTTTCATTTTAAAAGTTAGAAAATGTACTTTTACAAAAATAAGAAACAAAGAGACGTGCTTTGCGTAACGAATAGGTAATAGAATCGGTGAGTGAGTTCAAATACTGGACGAGGTTGTTTGTTTTCACTTTGCGCTACTGCCCTTGGGAGAGGTATGAATCCAAACGTTCTCGCCCCAGCTTTGAATAAATAGTAAAATAGACTGGGTTCTTAAGACTTGATAAAAGAACCAGTGAAGGTAAAAGAAGAAACAGCATTACGATGCTTACAAATTGGCCGTGTAACCCATTCTGTCATTGGCCAAACACTTGGGTAAATCAATATAAGACAAAAATGATATATACCTTGTTGTCAACTGATAATTTTTTGTAAAAATATCATTGTATGTTAAATGAGACCAAGATTTAAAGGACTAAATATTTATCCGCTATTGTCTTAGTGCAGTCTTAAAAAGTCGTGGAAACAGCATCCCACAAGGAGGCAGCTGTATGGCTACTTGCTCATCACCACCCATCTCCCAAACCATACGAGTAAGACGGACTAGGCATGTGGAAACCTGCTGGAGAAGCAAGGACGAGCTTATAAGCGACATACTCCTGTGGAAGCCAACACATGGGAATGCTAATGTGGGCTGCCTAGTCAGGACCTATATTGACCAACTATGTGAGGATGCTGGATGCTGCGCAGAAGAACTCCCAAGGGGCAATGAATGATAGGGAAGGTTGGCGAGAGATTGTCATGGATATCCGTGCTACTTATGATGATGATGATGATGATTGTCTTAGTCCTTAATTATTAGGATCATTAATTATAAGCCGGTTTAGCTCAGTCGCTAGCGAATCCGCCAAAGAATCGCCAGGTTTCGGGTTCGAATACGGTCCTCATCAACTCAGCGCATGAGTAGCACAGGTTGGGAAATCGGATCTATGCGACAAAGCACCTGGGAGCTGATGGTAGATGTGGCACACCACCCTAGCAGCAAATAACCTCCATGACCTAGTGCTAGCGATGATATACTCCCTCGCTGTTCGGCTTATACCGACAATAGGCATCTCTGCCAACTTAATAAGTAGAGTAAAGTCGTCGCGATGGCCTATGGTCTGCGAATATTTTCGTCAAATAAAACTGCACTTGCGTAGCGGCTAACATACTGGACTGCGACATTGTAGTAAGAGGGGTCCACTCGTGCTATTACGTTCACTTTCGTGAAAAGTATGAACCCACTCATGCCCCTGCTATGGGTTAAATAGTACTACGAGTGTTCTTCTATAAGGATGTCTTTGGCATTAAAACTCAAAAAAGTTTATATATTTTTAAACAAAAAACCCCTTCCCACTCGAACTATTCAATATGCACATTTTTGAAGGGTTTGTATAAAGGACTAAAAGTCTTTTCTCCGCAAATATGAACCTCCTTGAATCGGGCTATATCGGTTCGGTGTATTTTATACAATTCTTTCAGGTAGCAAGATGTCATTCAGTGAATACGTATTAAAGTCAATATGTTACTTTATGAAATTTTATTGCATTATTTGTAATTTGCAAATGTTATTTGATATTTTTTTATTCTTTCAATTTTACTGTTTGCTTGTTCATTCATTTTTTTTTAATGTTCATTTCTTAATTTTGGAATTTAAAAAAATACTTCGCAAGAATCTTATCGATTAATAAAAAAAAAATAGCTTTCCTTTTCTCAAAATGGATTATTTTTTTTAATGCACTTGCGGAGAGAGTAGAAAGGGAGTGGGAGTTTGGATGTCATCGTAAAGCTGAGAGTTGATGAGAGAGAGAGAGAGAGAGAGAGAGAGAGAGAGAGAGAGAGAGAGAGAGAGAGAGAGAGAGCATGTGTTTGTGTGTGTGACATCGTGAAGGCAAACTTCTATAAAAGTAGTTGAAAGGGGATGAGAAAACGAAAAGGAAATAATAATCAAGTGAATGAATGAAAAAGAAGAGTGTATCCTTACAAATGAGAGAAAAATAAAAGTAAGATGGGGAAAAATAAGAGAGAGAGTGGTGTGTGTGTGTGTGTGTGAGAGAGAGAGAGAGAGAGAGAGAGAGAGGAGAGAGGGGAGAGAGAGAGAGAGAAAGAAAGAGTGATTGTTGGTCAGACCCTACCATAATAAACCAATGCAAAAATACATGAAATTTCTTTTTAAAAAAAGGAAAAAAAAAGAAGTTAGGTACCCCCTTTGGTGTAATGGTTAAAGAATTAGATAGCGACATATTTTTAGTGAATTCGATTCTCACTGGGTACCCTATAAGTCTCAACTATGCTAAGCTTACTAAATGACTATGGGTGCCTCAAGCGATAAATGGTTACCAAGCAGACCATTTCGATTCTTACTGGGTGCCTAATACGTCGAGTCTTGTCTTCAACTAAGGTAAATTTCTATTTAAAAAAGTTGATCTGCAGACTATGGTGAGTTTATTTCTCACTGGGTGCCTCATACTACAGAACTTGTATTCAGTTTAGGCAAACTTCTATAAAAGTAGTTGATCTTGCAGACTTGAGAGTCCCGTACTAAATGGGGGACTCATACTTCAGGACTTGCGTTCAACTAATTTAAACTTGTACTGACGCTGATCTTGCAGACTATTGTGAGTTCAATTGTCAATCGGGTCCTCATATTTTGGGCCTTGTGTTCAACTGAGGTAAGATTCTATAAAAGAAGCTAGTCTTGCAGACTATAGTGAGTTTGACTCTCAATAGGGTCCTCATGCTTCGGGCCTAGTTTTCAACTTAGGTAAGCTTCTATAAAATAACTTGATCTTCCAGATTATTGTAAGTTTGATTCTCACTGGGAGCCTCATTCTTTGAGCCTTGAGATCAATTAAGATAAAATTCAATAAAAGAAGGATATTACAGACTATAGTGAGTTCGATTCTCACTGGGTGCTCCATGCTTCGAGCCTTGTGTTAAGAAGCTAATATTTCTTCATCTAACTTAATTATATTAAGTCTCAAGCAAAAATTATTACCTACGATTTTTTTTCTCCTGCAATCATTTTTTTCTTTTTCATCTTTCTAAAAAAAGCAAGAATTAAAAAAAAGGGAACTAGATTGGTTCTCCAAGAGTGGCATCAATCCTACACTTTCAATATACTCTGTAGTCTGGTGATAGTAAATACTAATCATGCCAAACTATCGACCCGTCTTCCACCCACCCAATTGACACCAGCCACAAGGGAACGGATGTTATCAATGTTTGTTGATGTAAAGTCGAAGTTTTTACAACACTTTGCAAGATGTCATGAAAGTAATATCGCATTTTTTTTCTTCTTCTTTGTTCTTATCTACTGATGCATCTCTATCGTATCAACTTCTTTCTTTTCTTTTAATATAGAAATACAAGTATTTTGTGGGCGGGGCTGATGTACATTTCTGTATTTTGTTACTTTTCAGTTTTTTTTTTCACGATGAAGGTACGTTTATCTTTCGTTCGAAATGTTAACGCAAAATTTATCATGATACACCCTGTCAGATCTTGTTATTCACATCAATATCTTTACAATAAAATGAGTATCAACCAATTGAAGTTGGTCATATTTTCAGGACATCCTCATGTGTAGATGAGTAATATATCATGTG
>CM042137.1:76902930-76905430 GCA_023376005.1 Doryteuthis pealeii | reverse complement strand
TATATATATATATATATACCTACACTCTACCAATTATAAAATATCCCTCAATATCAAACAAGCATTAATCTGTCTCTCTACAAGCACATACACACACACACACACACACACACATATATATATATATATGTGTGTGTGTGTGTGTGTGTGTAACTATGTATATTGCTATATGTATGTGTGTGTGTGTGTGTTTGTGGGTTAGATAGTTTCGTACTGTTCAGTGTGTAAAAAGTAAAAATAAGTAAAAGCCAAGATTTCAACTACTGACTTTATAGTAAATTCCTTCTTATTTCGAAGTTTTGGAGAAACACTCCCCCTAAATTAATTTCACCCTATGAACTAAGGATATATATAGGTAGCACGCGTGTGTATATTTGCACTGAAATTGTCAGTTTTTAAGATCTTTATATATATATATATATATATATATATATATATATATATATATATATATATATATATTAACGATATAATAGTAATACACTAAATATGTGTTTCAATTTACTCACGAGGCAGCAGAAAATATATACATTGATAAGTGGACAGGTTTCAAAATAAGGGGTGTATCAACAGTACCCACAACCAATAATTATATACTGTAGAATACCTAACAAATCCATATAATCTATATGGATACGTTCGTTCAGATAGTGAATGAGTATTACAACGTCACAAGATAGTCGAAGACTATGAAAGTATTATAGCACTCCCCCACACACATATATATATATATATATATATATATATATATATATATATATATATATATATATATATACATATATATATATATATATATATATATATATATAATATATATATCATGTCACGCTGTTAGCACGGATATCCATGACAGTCTCTCTCCATCCGTCCCTATCGTTCATCATTCTCGGGAGGTCCTCTATGCAGCATCATGAATCCGCGCAGAGCTGATCAATGTACGTCTTTGCTGGTCGGCCCACACTGGCCTGCCCATGTGCTGGCTTCCACAGGAGGAAGTCGCTTATGAATTCGTCCTTGCTTCTCCAGCAGTGTCCCGCGTGCCTTGTCCGTCTTGGGTGATATGTGGCAGGTGGCTGTACAGCTGCTTTCTCGTGGGGTGCTGTTTCCACGTCTTGTTCATGATCACCCGTAGCATTCTTGTGCAGCACCCATCTAGTTTATTCTCTAGTCGCTTCGTTAGGGTCCAGGTGGTGCAACCATACAGCAGCACTGATACGACAACGGCCTGGAAGAACTGTCTCTTTAACTTGTCTGTGAGATTGGATTTCCATATGACCGATAATTTATATATATATATATATATATATATATATATGATTGTAATAAAGAAGTATTATTTTGTATTTGTCAAATCCTTCTGTCACGGAAAGGATGTGTACCACGGTCAATGTCTAAGCGATGTACAGTTAGTTTGAATTAAGTTTTCTTTCTCCTCGTCATGTTTTGTAACCAATGTTTAAGTAACCAGTGTGTCCTACTATTAGCCTTTAGCTGGGTCCTGGTGTCTAGAAGAAAATGCATTCATTTATTTTCCAATACTTTTGTACGTATTTACCAACCCCTTCGCCCAAGCAGGATGCGATACACGGTCAATTTTTATGCGAAATTAACTTATTTGAATTCAGATATTTCCATCTCCTCGGTCGGTTGTCATAGCAAAATTAAAGAACAGTCTACTATTCACCCATAGCTGGAAAGAGAATAATTGGGTGCATACCTTTCCCAAGGGTATTAGCGCTATGAGTAATTCATCTGACTGATCTTGTCCATTTGGCCAAGATTCAATTCTCTCATCTCACTGATCTCGTAAACTTTGGTTGTAAGGGTCACTACTTATGTAGTGTGTCTTGACGGGAATATCCTATCAGAACTCATCACTCTCCAGGTGTACATCTACTTTGAATTTAGTCTCCTCCTCCTAGATCGTTTTCCATGCCACGGTTAAAGAGCCAAGTCTACCCTATTATTCACCCATAGTTAAAGGTGTACCTTTCGCTATGTGTAATTCAACTAGCCTCGTCTAGAATTCGAACTAAGGAAACCGTGTCCGTTTCCTACAATGATAACCATTACACCACGGGTACCTCCAAATATTTTTGTAAATTAGAATCAAAACAAAATAAAGGCAAGAAATCGAAACAGTATCGAGCTTCACAGACATTTTCGTGACGATATATCAAAAGTGAACCAATGTTAAATAGTAGGGCAGACTGGGCTCGTTAACATTGGATAGGTAACCAGTCGAGAAAAAGGAAAACTCTGAATTCAAACCTGTGAAACTCTGCTCAAGAAATTGACTTTGTGTTGCATCCCGATCGTGCCGCGGGGTTGGTTGGACCGGGTTAGCTCAGTCTGTAGAGCGTTCGGCTAGAAACCACAAGGTTCCTAGTTCGATGCCCGGCCCTCGCCAACTCAGCGTATGAGTAGCACAGGGATCTGTGCGGTAAAGTAAGGAGCTGATGGTAGGTGTGCCCCTCACCTCAGACGCTAAAAACAA
>CM042137.1:76887930-76895430 GCA_023376005.1 Doryteuthis pealeii | reverse complement strand
ATATAAAGATAAATCTAATGAGTCAGACGAACTACTATTAGTTTCTCTTAATGCTCTTCAGGGCTAAGATCTGACTTAGAGTCAGATCTTAGCCCTGAAGAGTATTAAGCGAAACTAATAGTAGGTTCGTCTGACGCATTAGATTTATCTTTATTATTTGCTCTACTTAGGTATTGAGCACTTTTTACTTATTAGCCTATTCTCCTAGCGGTTGTATGAATATATTATATATACATATAGATACATATAAATTGTTTTTTCTTTTGGCCAAATACTGTACCAATAGATTATGGTACGACTATCTTGGTCTTTTCTTTTTTTCAAAATTTGTTTTCTCCCCGGTTGATGTTTGGTAGTATATTTTTACAATCAAACTATTTGCTGGGTTTTTTTCTCACCGCGAGGATTTACCAACACGCTTGGTATATTAAATATATATATATATATATATATATATATGTGTGTGTGTGTGTGTGTGTGTGTGTGTGTGTGTGTGTGTGTGCTCCCAATTCTCCTTGAAGAGCACTGTAGGGAGACATTAGTTGAGCTTTCACCGTTTAGCGTAAGGCATTTGCTCGCCTGTTGTTTACAGACTTGAGTTCTCTGGTGATTGTTAAAACATACATCCTGTAAGTATGTATCATATAATTGTTCGCCCCTGACAGACAGTCTCTGACAGCCGTAAGTGTAAGCCCCTGACTGACAATCTCTGACGGCAGTCAAAAGGTGGCTCCATTGAGAGGGTCTTACTCTCTGCAGAGGTGCAGTCAGCGTATTCTACAGCCCTGGCTGACAGGACCCATAACATTTTTTATAAAAGCAAAGCTTGTAATACACATCAGAATTACATTCACCCTGTTGGTGGGGGCCTAGAATATGCTAACTTCATCTCCTGTTGGGGGGGGGGTAAGGGATGCTCTGAGTATGACACTAGACTGCATTCAGTATTTCTTCAGTTCTGCAATTACTCCCAGGTCCACTTTAAACCGGAGTGGAAGTACCAGTTAGGATCCCATTAATGTGTCAAATAGATCTGTTTGAAAATTATTAGTGCTAGCAAGATGTAAGTATTTAAGTTTTAATGTAATGAAATATATTAAATTATTAAAGTGTAAGCTTGGCAGATAAATATATATATATATATATATATATAGAGAGAGAGAGAGACAGAGACAGAGACAGAGACGAGAGAGAAGAGAGAGACAGAGGAGACAGAGATTTCAGATAAAATCTGTTAAGGAACTTTTAAGTAATAAGTATTACAATGAAGACTTTGGTTTCAGAACGAAAACAAAAGGAAACCTTCTTTACCATAACTATTGATCTATCCGCTATCATAAATGTTTGTGGGGTCACCACAACGAAAACTTTTTTCAGCGCATAATTGATATAATATAATCATATGACCCATCAATATTTCGGAGTGTTGGTTAAATATATTTACAAACTCTATTTGTATGCAACTGTCCCTCAAAATATTAAATTTCTCTTAACATACAGGGCTGGACAAAATAGAATGAATAAAATTTTGCAATATTATTTGACTCCCCTATTACCTCTCTGCTACTATATACAGGGTGTTTTCTTTTTAAATTCATATCATTTGAGATGTACAGGGTGTTACAGAAAGATTGATATAATTTTGTAATCTAATAACTTGACCATTTCTTGTTCAAATTACCTAAGATTTTAACAGCATATGTAAAAACAACACAGAATTCAGTGTTAATGTTTAAATACCTTTTCTTCTTCAGTGAAAAGCGTTCCTATACCTAAACATAAAACATTAATATCAATTTTTCTGAAACACCTTATTATATATATATATATATATATATATATATATATATGAAGAGAGAGAGAGAGAGAGAGAGAGAGAGAGAGAGAGAGAGAGAGAGAGAGAGTCCGGTAGATTGGTTAATAGATCTATGGCCCTCTATATTTCTCGTCTCTACACTGCCACCAACACAATGGCTCCAAAATACAGTGGCCCTGTGTACTCCTGCTCCTCTACAAAACGCACTTGCACTACTCTGTACCCCATGTCGTTCGTGTCCTCACCCATCCCCCAGATGTTCCTACCGCTGACTTCTCCCCCCCCCCTCCACTCCTCTTGGTGAGTGTTTGTGACGTTCACAAAGACATATCGATCGTCTTTCCACTACCACCAGGAGGAGCGGTAGTCGCAAAGGGGGGAGGGTACAACAACAACAAGAACTACAACGACGACGACGACGACGACTTTATTTGCATTAGCCATGGTAGTAGCTGCAGCATTTGTAGTTGAAGCAGTGTTAAGGCAACAGAAGCAGTAATACTGGCATTGGTGGCAGCAGCAGTAGTATTTGCCATAGTAGAGGTGTCATTAGTGGTGGTAGTAGGGTTATTATTAGTAGTAGTAATAGTAAGAGTGAAAATGGTAATAGTAAAAAAAAAAGAGAGAGAGGGAACAGGAGAGGGTGTACGGAATCACGAGGGGGTGGGGAACTTGAGTTTAGGACGTAAAATGGAAATAAGGGGTTCATTGCAATGAGCTGAAAAAGAAAGAGAAAGTAGGGGTATTGGCAATGTGCAGATACGTGTGTGCATATATATATATATATATATATATATATATATATATATATATATGTGTGTGTGTGTGTGTGTGCGTGTGTTTATTACGATTATTTTATAAGAATGCGGGGTTCTGTGTGTCCATATACAGAGACAGGACAAGGATGGAGATGAAGAAGGGGCGTTTTTTGTTTTATTTTATTACTTTTTTGTTTCATCTATTTTTTTTTTTCCATTTTTTTTTTCATTTTCGGTGGGGAGTCGAAGCGATGGGATGAGTGAGAGAGAAAGAAAGAAAGGGTAATCGTTGTGTGTGAGTATATAGGTGTGCTGTGCATGCGTGTGTGCATATGTAAGGGGGTCTCTGTGTCTACGTGAGCGCCCGCGCTCGCTTGAAAGCGGGGTAGGAATAGGATAGAAATGTAGAGAAAGAAAGGGGGTTTCTTTTTAGAGGCTAGGCCAAGCAGAAAGGGTTGGGTTTGGGGCTGAGAGGATGGTCGGTCGAGGCGGGCTAGTTGAGTGGGGCGGGTGCTTCAGAGAAGCGAAGGAAGCTCGCCGGGGTGTGTTATTAGTCACTAAGCGAAAAATCAATGATGTGTACCTTTTTCGCTTGCAGGAGAGGGTTACTTCTGCTGCCTGGGTGAATGAAGGCAAAGAAGAAAACTAATAATAATAATAATAATAATAATAATAATAATGGTGGTGGTGATGATCATGATCATGATCATAAGAATAAGAAGGGCGGTGGAAAGACACATACCAGCAATCACGAGAAGAAAAAAAGAAGAGTTGTATAGGAAGAAAGAGAAGGAAAGAAAACGGTAGTGAAAAGAGGAACGAAAAATAAGACAGGAATTGTGTAAAGAGAGAGAGACGGTGAAAAATAAGAGAAGAGGAAAAAGAAACGAAAGAATCAAATATTGAAGAAAGAAAGAAAGAAAGAAAGAAAGAAAGAAAGAAAGAAAAACTAGAAAAATGAATTAAGAAAAGAAAGAAAGCTTAGAGAAGAAAGAAAGAAAAAGCTATAGAAATATATACATAAAGAAAGAAAGAAGAAAGAAAGAAGGGAGGAAGAAAGCTTAGAGAAAGAAAGAAAGAAAGAAAAATATAATTAGGGAAAAGGAAGAGGAAATGGGCTTGAAACGGCAAAAGAGAGAAACAGGTGAACGACCCAGAAAGAAAAGAAGAACGAAAGAAAATGAACTAGAAATCTAGGGGAAAAAGATTGAAAGCGAAAGAAAGAAAGAAAGAAAGAAAGAAAGAAAGAAAGAAAGAAAGAAAGAAAGAACATAATTAGGTAAAAGGAAGAAAGAGAAAAAAATGGGATTGGAACGGTGAAGGAGAGAAACAGGTGAACAAGCGACAAAAAGGAAGAATAAGATGCCGAATGATAAGGAAAAGAAAACAAAAGAAATGCGAAAGAAAACAACAACATAACAAAACAGAAAGAAAGAAAGAAAGAAAGAAAGAATGAAAAAACAGATAAATAAATAAACTGCATACGGTAAAGCGGTACCATGTCAGTAGGAGGGATATTGGCCGATGATGGCAGGACTAAAAGACAAAGACTGAAAATAAAGTAAAACTTAAAGAGGGGAATGTGCGAATTATGGGGGGGGGTGAATCGGTGACGCTTTGATTGAGAGTGAACGAAGAGCGGTAGGGGGGGAGAGAATAATGAAGAACGAAGAAGATTTGGATGCTGGTTGTTACGTATGGGAACGAGATGGAAAGATGGGAAGCATAGAATGTAAGGGGTGGGTAGGTGATAATGATGAAGATGAGGATGAAGATGAGAATTATAGTAAGGACGACAATAAGAGGAGGCGGTTTCTCGATGATTTGGGACTTAGGAGGGATTCTGCCGAAGAATGGAATAGTCTTGCATGGGTTCAGAAAGTAGGGTACCGTGAACTATAATAAACTGATGTTAATTTTTCAAAGTGAGCTTCTACAGAAGTGGTTTGGTCGGTCGGAGAAATCGGGAAAGGGCGTGGGAGCTAGGTGGTTATCGGACGGGGGTGAAAAAATAAAATAGGTGGGAGTGAGGTGTTCTTTGTAACTCCGTAGCATACATATATGCGTACACAGCTGACTATGTATGTGCGTGGCTGGTTGGTTGGTTGGTTGGTTGGTTGGTTGGTTGTGTTTTACGGCATGTTAACCCTTGTTGGGTTATTTTATGCTGAAGAGATATTGTTTTATTAATTTTTGATGGGTATTCAATTTTCTTTAAAACTCAATTTTTTTACTCATTTTTTTTAAATTTAATACATAGATTTGACCCTAACAGGTACTACCACTCCGTGTCAGAGTGGACCTGTGAGAAATTGCAATGAATGGGTACTCCACACTCCCAGACATCCAAAATTGGAACTTTACATTAAGATGCAGTTTAACGTCATACCCAAGACACGAGCGTGATTGTACATAGATAGATAGATAGATAGATAGATAGATAGATGGTGGTTGCTTTAGGGGAAGTGTCAGAAAAGAGTTGTGCTTCTTAGTATAAGTCGGATGTCCATTTTGGTAAGGTACACCCACAGATGTGTGTCATACTTTTTTTTTTTCAACTTTGCCATGGACGGATGCGGGGGTGAATAGGGTGGTGTTGTTGATGTGGATGGGGGTCAGGAAAAGGCTTATTGATGGTTGTATCATTTCAACTATTGGTACGACTCAAACTAACGTTGCTACCTCGAATGGCGAAGGTAATACTAATGGTCATCCATGCTTCTTTCTTTTCACTAATTATCAGCAGATGACGTTACCATGAATGTCGGTGTTGGGAACATAATGAACACAAGACAACTTCAGTAATGTTATTACTACAATTACAACTAATAATCCAAATACATAAAAACAAAAGATCTCCCCTTCTTCTCTCTCTCTCTCTCTCTCTCTCTCTCTCCCTTTTTCTCTCTCTCTTTCTCCTTCTCTCTGTCTCTCTCTCTCTATGTCTCTCTCTAATATCAAACACTATATATACAGTATAATTATGCCTGCGTCTCTCTCTCTCTCTCTCTCTCTCTCTCTTCTCTCTCTCTCTCTCTCTCTCTCTATCTATCTATCTATCTATCTATCTATCTATCTATCTCTAAATCTCTAAATCTCAAACTCTCTATATATACAGTATTATTCATAAATATGACTGCATCTGTCTGTCTATCCTCTCTCTCTCTCTCTCTCTTCTCTCTCTCTCTCTCTCTCTCTCCCACACACAACACACACACACACACACACACATTATCGCACTCTTTTTCTCTCTCTCTCCAAAGCTCTCTATATATCTAGAATTGCTTATAACTATGTGTATGTGCGTTTCACTCTCTCTCTCTCTCCCCCTCTTCTCTCTCTCTCTCTCTTTCTCTCTCTCTCTCTCTTAGGTTATATGTGTATATATATATGCATATATATGCTATATATATATATAATATATATATATATATATATATATATATATATGTGTGTGTGTGTGTGTGTGGTGTGTGTGTGTTTCTGTGTCTGTGTGTCTGTGTGCGTTTGTCTCTCTCTGTATGTAAAGCCCTACCGATATTTCATCTTTGACAACTTGCTTTCTTGTAAATAAAAATTCTGAGATTTTATTAATTCTAAGAAAAGTATAAAATCAAAATAAACATTGTTAGGCATCTTCTGTTACCAAATAAATGTATTGAAATTTTGTAACAAGAAATAGGAATAACAATCCAAAAATACGTGTACATCTAATGTATGTTTATGCAATTTAGTTTTTCGTAAGAGGCCCAGGTATTGAATTTGTTTAAACATTCTGTTTATGTTTGGTTTAAAAGAAAAGTAACTTTTTATAAAAAAATTGTCAGTGGGGTAGATATTTAGTGGTATTATATATACATATAATGTGTGCATGTCGGTTTGCATGTTTATATAGATACAGACACCTTATATTATTTTACGTATATATATTATACATATATATATATATATATATATTATATATATATATATATGTGTGTGTGTGTGTGTGTGTGTGTGTGTGTGTGTGTGTATTGTGCGAGTACGTGTGTCACACCTTTCACACAGTTCACAAATATTATATATACACAATATAGATATATAATGTGGGTATGTCCATCTGTATGTTCATATACATACAGACACATATATAATTTACGTATATATATATATATATATATATATATATATATATTATATATATATATATATGTGTCTGTGTGTTGTGTGTGTGTGTGTGTGTGTGGTGTTTGTGCGAGTGTGTGTGTCATACCTTTCACACAGTACACAAATAATACACACTTGTTGGATAATGGACTTTGATCCTTGGCAGACGCACGAATACAAGGAAGAAATATCGATCCATAAGTAAACAATAGTGTAATGTTTGTGTGTGTTGTAACAACAACAACAATAATAATAATAATAATAATAAATAATAATAATAATAATAATAATAATAATAATAATAATAATGGAACTAAAAATTGAAATCAGAAGAAGAATAGAGAGCATCCAGACAACAGCATTGGTGAAATTGGCTAGAATACTCAGAATATTCCTGGAAACCTGAGGAAACTTGTTGTCACTCAGACTTCAGTGAAAGACCATGAGCTAACTCTGGTGTAAAAACCTCACGGGAGTAATAATAATAATAATAATATAATAATAATAATAATAATAAAATCAAAATCAAAATCAAAAATCACATAAAAGTATTAATAAAATAATAGATTATTATACTAATGCTTATTTTAGAATAATAAAAGACCAAATGGAAGTAGACAATTATGTAGCGCCAATCTTGCAGGTTGAGTGAGGTGGGTTTTTCTGTTAATATTATGTTACACATGTCAAGCCTAAGAACTTTGATAATGACAAGAGTAGAGACTATAGGAAATCTCTAGATTATATAGTGCAACAACAGCTCTACAAAAAATGAACAGT
>CM042137.1:76880430-76882930 GCA_023376005.1 Doryteuthis pealeii | reverse complement strand
TGTTTGTGTAAATAGTAGGGTAGACCGGGCTCTTTATTCTTATCCTGGCAACTGGTCCAGGAGGAGGAAGACTCTGAAGTCAAACCAGCTGTACTTCGCTTAAAACTGACCCCACGTCGCATTCTGCAAGTGGTGGAAAGGTTGGGTAATTATATGTCATTGTAATTGGGGCTATTTGGTGTTGGTAGAATGGTAAGCAAAGAAGTTTTGCTGATTAATTACTGATAACTAAAGAACTAGATGCCCCAAACCTGCAGCCTGAACTTAGTTTTTAAAAGCGGTTTGTTTTGTGTATTTGATAGAGAGCTATGGTAGCAGACCGACATTGTAAGTTCATATTCTCGAGTGGTGCCAAAATACAATATAATCTATCATATTAATAAATAATTACATTATTGGATCGGTTTTCAATGAGTAAAGTCTGTGTAAATAGACTTTTTGTACATTCTGTTGCAGACACAAGTTATTTCGTCTTTCATCCAGCCCTGTCGACTGGAGCTTTAAAATACACTAACAGCACCTCTGCATAGGGGTAATGCCCCCCACCCACACACACACACTAATGGAGCTACCTGTTGGTTGTGGGTGGCGACCCGTGATACTTAAAGATGGAACCCTGCTGGCTGAGTAGTCCGTGACATGTCCAACTCCACTTTGATTCTTACTTAGGCTAGACGGGCGGTCTGAGAGGCCGCCTCCGATTAATCCGCTGGTCCCGTCAAGCCCTAGCACTTATATGATTGTCCAAACCCTATTGCCCTTATGGCAGCCCCCAACCCATTTTATCATATATGTGCTAGAAGGTAGTAGCTGAGGTTCTTATTGAGTTTAAATATTATCTCATGAAGTTCCAATTCTGGGACTCTTGGGAATGTAGAGTGCCCTTTCATCGCCATTACTCCTAGGTTCACTCTGACCCGGAGTAGTAGTACCTTTTTAGGGTCCCATCTATTGGTTAAATAGAACAAAAGGAGTTAAAAATGTATTTTTAAAAAGTGAGTACCCATCAAGAATGAAAGAATCAAAACGTCTTCGGCATAAAATAACCCAATGGGTTGACATGCCGTAAAATCCAACAAATCAGCATTGTTTCTCCTTCACTTTCTCTTCCCCTTTCTATATTTCTCTATCTCACTAACTCAAGCAGACACCTGGGCGCATTTATTTATTTGTAGAAGGACATTTTATTTTTAATAAACTCGCCATTTTTTTATATATATTAACTTCAATTGAATTTTTAAAAATATTTCCGACCCAGATTATCCGGAAGTATAAACTGCTTTCATATTAGATTCTTTTAAGAATGTGGATGGAATGACTCAGACTTCAGCCAAACATATTTAAACCCACGTGGCCACTTTTCCCAATACATCAGCGCTTTTAGAGAGTAAATTATACGTAGTTTCTAATTTAGAAGAAGAAGAAGAAGAAGAAGAAGAAGAAGAAGAAGAAGAAGAAGAAGAAGAAGAAGAAGAAGAAGAAGAAGAGTCTTTATTTGATATAAAAATAAAACACAAAATGTAACCCTTTAAAGGAGAGTAAGATCTTACCTTAAAAGGTAATCTTTTGTCGATCTCCCCAGAATTCTAAATAGTATATAATAATCACATTATTGGCCGGGTGGGAGGTAAAATACGCAAACTGTATACCCCGTAGAAGGGTTAGATTACCCTAAAAAGGGTCCTCTGTATGATACTAAACGACATCTGATGGCTAGACTCTAGTTCTGGAAATCTAGGGAGTGGGGAGTACTCTTTCTCTACCATTACTCCTAGGTCCACTGTGTAATGAATGGGTAGGGCCTGTTTGGGTCATATCTCTGAGTCAAATATATCTATTTATAGATTATTCGTCTTTGATTGGACTGTGTGAAACTACAAAAAAATATGCACAAAATATGTAAATATGAGGATACTATGAACGCAAATCTCTAACATCTAGGCTTAAAATGGCCCCAGACGGGTTGACATGTCCTTAAAAAGTATCAATTAATAAGTAAATAAAGAAAACACAAGGTTTATCAAGAAAAAAAACACATACATACACACGCGTGCGCGTAAAAATATATACAAAAGTAGTCCAATTGGACACATAGCATAGTAGATAAAGGCGTTGGTTTAAGACAGTTCTAAGTGACAGTTAGCTCTAGGCTACAGGTTCAGTCCTAGTCGGGGTGAATAATAATTAGCACAGCTTAACACAGCTATGGTTAGCGGAATGAGAACAGGATACCCCGTGGATTGAATAAAGGTTGGATTCAAAGTTCCGTGATGGCTCCCGATTACGAAAAAAAAAACGTTCTCGAGTTCTAAAAAAGGTTCCTGGGTTCGAGAAGGCACCCGGGTCCGACAAGTAATACCGGAGGGCACATCGACCGAAACGTTGTACAGATAACAATAAAAATGAGAATAATAGTCCGAATAATCCAAATAATACTAATTATCAAACCTCATCTAAAAGATTCAGAGAAATAGTATATACAAAAGTTGAACAAAACTTT
>CM042137.1:76865430-76867930 GCA_023376005.1 Doryteuthis pealeii | reverse complement strand
TGTGCGCCTTTTCCTCGCAATAGGAACTGGATATTTAACAAAGTATAGAGGCGGCCGCAAAACAGGACCAACATTTTATAAGAGTCAGGCCTACTCACTTTCTTTTCTTTTTTTCTCATAAATGACAAGCAAAGACGAACAGAGTTTTAAGAAGACTTGATGTGAAAACTGAAAAAGAAAGAAAGAAAGAAAACCGGACAAGAGAAAGATAGAAAGAAAGATCGATAGAAAAAGAAAAAAGAAAGAAAGAAAGAAAGATAGGATTACGCTTAGGTGAGAAATATATACACATATCTATATAGAGAGATATAGATATATAGATATATATAGAGAGAGAGAGAAAGAGAAAGAGAGAGAGAGTAAAAAGAACGGAAAAGGGTAAATACTTGCCAGACGCTTAAAATTTTGAAAGAGCAAAGACTGGGAGAAATACCTCAAAAGCGAACACACAAACACACTCACAGGAAAGAACGAATATAAAAAAAAAAAAGAAAAAAAAAAGACCACTCACAAAATCTGGAGGTGTTCGGAGCACCAACACCAGACGAAAGAAAACCTACGAGCTAAACGTTTGAAATTACCACCGCAGTTCCGACTGGATTTTCAACAGCAAGCGTAAAGGATAATCTCGACCTTCAAGTCTTTTTAACTATTATTAACTTAACACTAGAGAATTAATAAAACGTGAATAAACGTAAGACTAAAGTGATAAGTTTTATACCAACTTTGAAAAAAGGAAAAAACGCGTGGACTGTTTTCTAGTTAGTATTGTAACTGAGAAAGAAAAATGATTTTTAAAAGATTTTAAAAAAGTAGATTGCACCTAAGAAGAAAGGAAAACAAAAGTGGACACCGAATCTTTAAATTTAAAAAAAAAATTGACTTCAAAATCAAGGAAGAAAGAAATAAACTTGAAATTGGAAAGGAAGGAAAGAAAATATAATTTGAAGCTGGTGATATAAAGAAGGAAGGAGGAAATTAATTCAGAGACGAACGACAACCAACAAAGCGGTACTTGTAGTTTCAATTGAGCACACGTCAGGAGAAAAAAAAAAAAAAAAAAACATAAAAAGAAAATTGAGGAAGAGATTCTTAAAAAAAAAAAATCAAAGACGTTAAGACGGATTTAGTTTTAAAAAGAAATTAGTAAGAAAAAAGAAAGAAAGAAAAAAAGAGACAAGGTATTAAAGGAAATACCAAGAAAGAAGGGGAAAAAAAGAAGAAACTAATAGTTTTTTTCTATCTGGTTTCATTCATTCGTTCAATCAGTCTCATTTTCTGCTTTCCCTAGATTTCATTCATCTTATTTCATTCATCATTTTTTATTTCCTTCATTCATTTATTCCTGTTTCCCGCGACACGTTCACCTCTGAAGTCACATCTTCGAGTCCTGTATATCGTTTCGCAAATTCATAAAAGAACAAAAAAAGGTCGCAGGACAACAGATGCCTGGAAAGTAACTTAAAAAGGAAAAGCAAAACAAAAGAAAGAAAAAAGAAAAATAAGAAAAATATCCTTTTAAAAGGATAACAACAACGACATCTAAAATAATAATAATAATCAATAATAATAATAGTAATAATAATAACTGCTGTAATAACCAGTATTAATACACTACTACTTATTATTATTTAATTCTCGTTCTCGTCCCGACAAAAACTTGAACTCTTGGAAACAAAAGAGGATCTCGATTTTTTATTTTAAACCTTTGTATCTGTTTGCTTCGTTTTTCATTTCTGTGGAAAGATTTCAAAATTGCTACGAAAATTATTCCTCGTTTTGGAATACCACGGTGGTGTGCAACAGTCATTTTGGAAGGTAATTACTACTACTACTACTACTACTACTACTACTAACTACTATCACAGGTACCATCGGTAGTTCTGCTACCACTACAACTGTAATAATATTTCATATACTTGAAGTTTTCATTGTGTCTAATAGCTTTCCCTCAACACAATACCATTACCCAACCGCTTTCTAGTAATAATTGTAGCTATCTAAATACTACTACAACTGGTAAATTGCTATTGTTGCTACTTTAATTGACAGATATAAGATTGATGACTTAATGTGTCCCCCACCGAGCTCTATTGCCCATGCGTGTGTGTCTGTTTCTTTGTAGTAAGTCACCGAAGAAAAATCTAGTCAAATTTTTAGTCATTTGAACAAGTATTGTTATTGTTTTTCTTTTAAAAAAAACATATATCTCGTTACCATTTCTTCTTTTGTCTCTTGTATTTCTTGTAAACACACACAAAAAAAACTCTCACAACAATCTCGTACATATGCATCGAATCCGATACCCATTTGCTTGCAACGGGACTCTAATTCCTAATGATAACGCATACATTAATACAGGCAAATATACAATCATATTCTGTGTTCATAATTTATGAACTTATAAATAAATGGAAATCGGGACGTAAATACAACAATAATTGATTTCTTTGAATTACTTTGCGAGGAAGAATACTTTACCATATGGCCCCATGTGGGT
>CM042137.1:76845430-76855430 GCA_023376005.1 Doryteuthis pealeii | reverse complement strand
ATGATTAAAAATTCTAATGCGATTCCCTCATGGTACAACTACAAATACACAACCTTTTTATGAATTAATATGTTTGGACGTTTATAGCCTCTGAAATACGTGCCTATCTTTATATAAACAAATTTGCTAAAAATATATTATAAAGAACTTTAAACAAACAATAACAATAGCGAAAACTTTAGTCAATAAATATACAAAAATGAATAGCATCTTTTTTTTCTTCACCTGCAAAGTTTCTTTTTTCTTTTCTTTTTCTTTTTTTTACTTTTTTCTTCCAATTTTTTTGGCGTAACATGTGAAGCGTGCTATTTGCGAAAGAGAGAGAGAGAGAGAAAAAAAAAATGGCGTACACCCATTCCTCCTCTTCTCCTCTAACCCTGCATGTGTTCGTGCGTGCGTGCGGGCGTGTTCCTTTCTCTTCCCACACCCATTATTTTTTTACCACCCTTCTTGTCGTCTTGTTATTCTTTAGTATAGTATTCGCAGAATGAATTCCACGCGGAAGCTATCCAGCCGATAGAGTGTGATCTCCGACAGTTTTTGCACAGAAAAACGGAACACGTGTCTGGTTCAGTGGATCAGTCGTGCCGAGGGAGGGAGACACGATGAATAGAAGAGCGGGGATTCCCCCGATTACCCCCACTGTGCACAATGATACAAACGGACATACACCATCACGTTAAGAACACATATGCATGCACACACTTAGATGAATGCAAAATAGTAAAGAAACGTGGCTATAAGGAAAAGAAAAGGACAAAAAGTACGCATTCAGTGCTAAAATAACACACCATATGTCGATATTACTAAATGCAACCATGTCTGACACAGGGATAAAAAGTTAAGAACTAAGATGGCCTGACAACGAGCTTGTTAAACAGTGTGCTACATTAAGCATTCTGCATCTAGTGGCACAAGACTCCAATTTTGGAGCTCTGGGGAGTGTAGAGTACCCCTTCATTGCCATTATTCCCAGTTCCACTCTGACCCGGAGTAGATAGGGTCCTATCAAAAAACTGTAAACTATTTCTGCCAATTTCCTGATACACCTGATGTTAATAAAAAAAATCTACCATAAGAATTATTCCTACCAGTTTATTAATAAACATGGCGTCAATGAGAATTATTTCTACTAATTTATAAAACAGAACAAAACAAAATTATTTACCGGAATTAAACAAAGACGTTTTCGGCATAAAATAACCCTAGATAGGTTGATATGCCGTACTATCTAACTACCAAAACCAACCAATCAATCAACCTTTAAGCATGATCACAGAAGTGGATCGAACTTATACTTGTAGGTACCTACTTACGATACATACTTTCCACTATAACTTTCCAGCTATAACTTTCCACTAGATATCTAACAAGCTTATCTTAGTCTGACACAAGGCTCCAATAATGAGGTGTCCATTAAAGATCGGACTAAAACAGGCCTGTAATGACGTTTTGCTAACCATTGGCAGTTCTCAATTTTACCTTTTAGAGGACAATATTATTAAAGGAATCAGTAAGAATCGAAATCTTTATACCACAATTCCCCTGCGTTACAATCTACTTGCTACACATTCCTCTATGACAGTTATCCGTTAAAAAGTCATAACTATCGTATATATTCCTGTATAGGTTGAATTTCAAAGCAAGTAATTGTTTTCGACCTAGACACGAGTCATTTATATTCAAACATAGGGGAAGTACTCGTTTGGTCATTTTGTATTTGCTGCTACTGTATAAACAATCATTAAAAAAAGTCAGCCATTAAAATTATGATAAATATCCTAAACCAGGGAACGCCAATTGAACACGCCATGGGGTCCTGGATCCTTCATCGAACTCCTCAAGGCTTTTGCAATAAAGGAATACACACTTGTAGCGTAATGGTTATCATCGTAGGAAGCGAATCTAGATGAGGCTGTTTGCATTAGTGAAAGATATGCATCCAAATATTCTCCCCTTTTTATGGGTATATAGTAGAACAGACTGGGCTCTTTATCCCTGGTATGGCAACCAATCTAGGAGAACAAAAACTCTAAATTCAAACCAGTTGTATTCCGCTTAAAAATTGACTATGTTTTGCACCTTGCTTGTTGTTGGAGGGGTTGGTAAATATATACGATAAAGATAAATTACGTAGATGTGTAATTTTCCTGAACTTAACCCCGACCCTGCTAGAGAGTTGTTCTATATCCCTTCTCTTTGTAAATAACACTCTTGAAATACAAGAAATTAAAAAAAGGAAATACTGTTTAGTGCCGTTCGTGAAATCATATGAAATATAGAAATTATTGAACATTATTCTAGAATTAAGCATACCAAATAGTAAAGTATTACATGATACCCTATCGTACAAATAGGTAAACGGAAGATGGTTATTTACAGGATGTTTAAAAAAATGTCAACATTTCTATGTGCGTTTCTATATGATATCCTGATTTTTTAAAGTTTCCACCTGTTTAACATCCCTGTCAACACATTACAGGAATCTTCCTTAGGTGGTCTCCGTAATATCAGTTCTGCTTTTCTAATAAAGATACTCACATAGAGATATGAACACTTTTTTGATTACCTGTGAGAGATTCCAAGAATATGTTGAAGGGATGGTGAACATGAGTAGTATGTTTGAAATTAAAGGTACTCCCAGAAGTATTTGTGGCAGAGTTTTTGTGCAAGTTTGGTAAAATTAGTACTATTGGATTATTCGGACTATTGTCCTCATCTTTATTCTTATCTGTACAACATTTCAGCCGATGTACCCTCTGGCCTTCTTCAGGTATTTAAACCTTGTTCAGATAACAACAAAGATGAGGACAATAGTCGGAATAATCCAAATAATATTAATTATCAAGCCTCATCTCCAAAAATTCAGAGAAATTTGGTAAAATTGTAATTTAGGTTTAAGAATAAGGAACTGAGCTCGAGTCTTTTCGCTGTATGGTAGATGTTGGATAAGATTGCAATTAATTTTTTGTTATATATGAGGCTATGAATACTTGTTCTGTCCTAATAGCCACTTTTTTAACCAGGTGCATATTTGGGCTATTTGTGGTTGAACGGATGTAAACAAACTGGCGTGTGTTGTGATGGGCACTTTGAGAATATTCTATCTCGCACATTTTGCTAATAGCACAAATATGCTTCAGGCATGTCGCAATAGGAACTGCGAGTGGGGGTGGTCATTCAGTAAGTTCAAGGGTGGGAGTGCGAGTCCAAATGAGGGCGGTGAATGCTATAAGAATTAGCATACTAAAATTCCATTCACGAGGCAAATGCTTTTCTGTAAGGAGGCCAACTTGACCACTAAAAAACCCCGACCCCCCCCCCTCTGGAGTAAGGTATAATCTGCTTTTTTTTTCATCTGATCGGATTTTACTCGAATTCGTTTTTCGCCCTGAATCCTTCATCGAACTCCTCAAGGCTTTTGCAATAAAGGAATACACACTTGTAGCGTAATGGTTATCATCGTAAGAAGTGAATCTAGATGAGGCTGTTTGCAGTTTTTATAGCACTAATAACTTAGTGAAAGATATGCATCCAAATATTCTCCCTCGTGTTATGGGTATATAGTATAACAGACTAGAATACGCTGTGTTCCCTTGTTTAGGGGTAAAGTACCCTCAATACACACAAAAAAAGACGTCCTGGGTATGGAACTAAACTACATCTGATGGTGAGGCTCCATTTTAGTACATCTAAAAAGTTATTGCCATTACTCCAGGTCCACTCTGATCCTAATGGGCAGATATGTTTGATCATTATTTGTATTCGATAGAATCGAGTGGGAAAACCCTCTTCAGAAATAACTACACAAAAAATGTAAATATGAACGTGCAATAAACACGAATCTCTAACATCTAGGGAAAAATAACCCATGAAGGATTGACATGCCGTTAAAATCGATAAATCGTTTCTTTTTTTTAACTTACTAATTTTAATTATTATTTATCTTTTTCTTTATTATTTATCTTTTTTTTTCTTTTTTTTTTTTTCCGGTTGGCTCCCTTAATTCAAAGGTCTGTTATGTGCTGGTGTCACTTAAATGGTTACCCCTTTTTATTCAGTTTAAGAGACAATGGATAGTTGTTTCATTTTTAAAATACACCTTTACTGGGTTATATTTTCTTAAATGGTTCCTCCTTAGTATTATTTGGATTATTCAGACCATTGTCCTCGTCTTCATTGTTATACTAATTATCAAGCCTAAAAAATTCCGGGACATGGTTCCTCCTTTTTACTCAGTTTTAAAAAAAATAGATATTTGTTGATTTGTTTTATAATTACTATCTCTTTTACTCGTTTATATTTTCTTTATACGCTTTTACGTATTAATTTGTTGACCTGTTTCGAATGATCCCCAGCATTACAATGTTTAATAGACAATTGATACTTGTTGACTTTCTTTACTTTTATTCGATTCGTTGTGTAGGGATTATTCAGTGATTAAATTGATCACAGCTTCTTACATTAAATATTTCTCGATATTTTCAAAATTATTTTCATATCTTACTCGGTTCAAATATTTGTTGTCATTCTTTCTATTGATATGTTGTTAGAATTGTAAATATTTACAAATAATCGTACTTTATTTTTAAATGAGATACTAAAAATATTTCAATCTTGAATGTCAGAGTACATGTTATATTACAAGTACATACACACGGGTGTGTAATATGTATTGGAATATGCGTTTATACGTATGTAGATATGTGTACACACACACACACACATATATATATATATATATATGTGTGTGTGTGTGTGTGTGTGTATGTGTGTGTGAGTTGATACCTAATCAGAAACACATACATATATAATTGCTTGTGTATTTTAAGTGTATGAATATATATGTGTACACACACACACACACACATATATATATATATATATATATATATGTATATATATATACATGGGTATGAAAACTTTTTTTTTCATAAAACTAAATAGCGCTCAAATATTGACCATTTGAGCAGGATAAAATCTAAAATAAGTATTACTAGTTTCATGTATTTTCCTTAACATTAATGAGACTGACATCAAGAGATAAGTAAATATTTTTTTATTATTGTTTATGTATATATATATATATATATATATATATTGATAATATTGCTACCTGAGATCTTAATGTTTTTGTACTTAGACACACACACACACACACACACACACACACACACACACACACATATATATATATATATATATATATATATATATATATATATATATATAAAATCAGATTATATTAGTGATGTGTAGCAGTATAATCATGGTGTAATTTCTTTCCAACCATAAGGGTGTTTGTAATTACATAAAGAAGCCTTGTGGACATTTATTTTCAGTTTTATTTTCTTTCTGTTGAAAAAAAAGAACTAATTCTCTTAAGCAATCTTGTAGAGTGTACTGTACGATAATGATGTGTATACATTTACACACATGTCACAATTACAAGGAAGTTCGGTGAAGAAGTCGGTCGAATTAAGACGTGAATGACTTGTTTTTTGTTAAAAAAAAATTATCATTGTATTTTTTGGAAGGTATAAAGAAACTTAAGAGGTCATGGCTCAAGCATTGCATGAATACATGGAATGACATGTACGTTTGAAGCTAGGTTATTCTTTTCTTGGCCGAGCCAATATATATATATATATATATATATATATATATATATATATAAAGGGAGATACGTTATTTCCATGATCGACAAGGTGTAGAATACGCCGATTGCACGTCTGTAGAGTGGTTAAATCCCGTCCACGGATCTACCTGTTGGCCATGGGCGGTGATCCCTGATCATTAAGGACGGAATCCTGGTGGATTAGCAGTATATGACATGCAACACTCCACTTTGGCCCTTACTTAGGCTAGACGAGATAACAGAGAGGCACCCTCCGATCAATCGAATGGACGTTAACCCTTCACATGCATATGATTATCCCGACCCAATTTGCACTGATTACAAGCTCCCAACACTTTTTTTATAAATGAGCGAGAAGGTGGTGTCCTGGGGATGGGATGATGTTAAACTGCATCAAGTGGTGAAGTTCCAATTTTAGTGCTTTGGCCCGGAGTGGTAGCATCTTTTAGGGACACAACTATGTCTTAAATGTTAATGTTTGACAATTATGTTAAAAATGTTCGCAAAAATGTATTTAAAAAACTGAATTTGAAAAAAAAATAATATCCAACAAGAATGAATAAAAGAAAATGTCTTCAGCATAAAATAACCCATTACATGCCGTAAAATCTAACCAATCAATAATGATCCTCCAGGAAATACAGTGGAACACCATCTGATGCTAAATTCTACCCAAATATTCGGGGAATTTGAACAAACAGTTCAGTTAGTTAATTACCCAGTAATGGTATCTTCCATCAGAACAATGTGCTCTGACACACTGCAGAGTTAGACGGAAATACTTCCAAGAACAGGAAGGAGCCTTCACTCCGTTGCCCTGGCAACGAAACTCTTAAGATTTCATTCCTATTGGTCACTTGTTGGATGTGTCAGATCAGCATGTTCACTCTGCATAACCACTCACACACATCAGCTGCGCAGCGGACTAGGATCTACTGTTAAAGAAAAACATTTGAATCCTTGTAGACCCCCTGCCTATTTGTAAAAGCTATTTTGTTGACAGAGAACCAGGACCTTAATAGGCAGTCTGGCTCAACGGTGCTTTTCATCATGCCGACAGTTGGTGTGGTCAAATGCGTATAGTCGTCAATAAATCTCCTGTATAACTCAGAAAGGGCTCTCCTCTGACGGCTGGGTTTAGACAATACCGACCGAATTCCCCAGAGATGAGTAAGACCCCTCCTAAATAGGAGTGATCTGTGTATGAAACTAAACTGAATTCAATAGTGAGGCGATAGTTCTGGAGATCTGGGAAGTATAGGCACCTCTACGTTACCATTACCCCCAGGTGCACTCTAAACCAAATCTCTTCAGAAGAAGAACACTGGAACAGTTCCAGTGTTTTCTGAAGAAGAGATTTTATCTCGAAATATTAAGAATAAATCACAGGTTAACAAACAACACCATCGTTACCTTATTTTTTTCTTTACACTTGCATTGTGATAGCCTTCAAAACCAACCTCCAAACCAATATATACACAATGCTTCAAGCAAATTATAAAACCATTTTTAATAATAATAGTTTGACTGTGCTTCGTCTAAAGAATAAATAAACAAATAAACATTGTATTTCTACCTATTGGTTACCAAATCAATTATTTTATCACTAAGCTATGTAGTGATACCTTTGACTACGAAACAGAAAAATGAGCTGAATGTATTCATATTGATGAGACTGTCAGCGATAGAATTTCGTTAGTAATTCACACTTAGTACAAGTTATTGAATTATACAGTAGCTTTATTGACAAGCGCACACATTTTGAACACAGAAATTCTTTCCAAAGACAAATGCATTCTTTTTTTTATTTCTTGCTGACACTAAGAATGGTTTAACTGGTCTTGGAGAAAAAGAAATTTATCAAACATGTCTATCAATATGATTGGTTGACAAGAGATATTTCCATACACGAATACTCGTGCAATAGATATGGATAGTAAGCTTATTTTTGTCTGGTATAGATCGTAAATGGAAGATAGGAAGACATTGTTGCGTCAGTCCTTCAAGTCTATTTAACTTGAACATCAGCAGTTAACATTCTGGTATCTTACCTAGAGCTCTGGCGCCACTATGACAGACTCCCGACACGAAAGAAAATTTTATATATATATATATATATATATATATATATATATATATATATATATATATATATATATATATATGTGTGTGTGTGTGTGTGTATGTGTGTGTGTGTATAAATAAAAGCGGTGGCAATATTCTAAAATGCTTTAGATATGTAGAACAATTTTTATTCTAAATCACATTTGCCTATCTCGTTAAATATATTTAAAAGAATAAATCGAGGGCGTTATTTAGTGTCACCTTAACGTTAAGACAAATAATGACAAAAAATAAACACCCGTAATAATGGTTCTGAAAAGAACTGAAAGTAGTTGGTTTATTAATGAAAACTCTTTCGGCCAACTTACCAATGCCTTTCAAGATGATAACATAAAATAATTGTTGAAAAAAACAAACACGTCTTCATATATATTTATAAATTAGAAAAATAAAGCATGCAAACTAATTTCTTGAATTGTTTGCACATTTATTATGACGTTTTGCTCAGTATTATCTGAAGTTCATAATAAATATACATATTTTATCCATAACATATTATATTAAATATAAATATTCTCTTTGACTTAAGAGAGAGATAGAGATAGAGAGAAAAATATATTTATTAGTAATTAATAGTATATAATATATATATATATATATATATATATATATATATATATATATCAGTAATCCCCTGCCAAATAATATGTCAATGTCGTTTTTTTTATATAAATATATTTTATAAATGAATGAATGAATGATATATATATATAATATATATATATATATATTATATATATATATATATAGAGAGAGAGAGAGAGAGAGAGAGACGGATGGACGGGCAGATAAACAGGCAGAGATACAATATACGTACATACGTACCATCAAAATAGATATATACATGTGACAAGTGTCTGATATAAATAGATCGACTGACAGACATATACAGAAGACATATAGGTAGCTATACACACACACACAACACACACACAGACACACACACACACACACACACATATATATATATATATATATATATATATATATATATATATATATATAATATACTAGGTATGCAGTTATCTTGAATAACTCAATAATCCGACCCAATATTTTGATGTCACTTACTGACCACGTGTAAACAGATATTCTCCCGTGGAGTTACGCAGTCGGTAATGAGACTAAAATTTCTTTGCTGACCGTTCTGAAAATTGGAACTGATGTTGACACACACAAACACTTAATGAACAACTTTTAACTTTTGGTTTGCCTGGCTACAAAATATTTATTTCATGTCCAATGACATAAAAAGAAAACATTTATACTTTCAAAAATGTTTTAATGTAATCAAAATCAGTGCACTCCACTAAATAAACAGTATCGTCTGTACCTTGACTTAGACTACCGTCCATAGTTGGATCTTTACTTGGATTTTATAAGCAAGCTAAAACCCCAGCATTTGTTCATATTATATGCAGAATTGTTATTATTAGTTATCAATGTGAAATAAAAACTTTATTATGGTAACTAATAGCTTTTGTTCATGTATAGGCTATACAGAGACACTTTGAATCGAAGTTACAAAAAATAAGGCTTTGAACTAAGATACAAACATATCTCGTGTAATGAACGAACTCCTGTTTTCTTTAGGGGAAAACATTCGTTCATTACACGAGTATATACGCTACACTCATACATACAAACAAACACACACACACACAGAAGATTACGGTCAAGTCATGCTGAAAATATTGGTTACTGCTAGATTACTGAAGTTGAGCAGTGATTAGCCTGTTCAATGCTTAAATGGGTGACCACTTAAGCAACAGTTGGTACTGTAAACAACTTGAGTACTTTTTCTGCATTAAATGTTCTGAAATGGTTGATATGCCGTAAAGCAAAACAACCAACCATCCAAGACACACACATGCACACACACACACATACACACACACCCACACACACACACATACATATATATATATATAGATGTGAGGTATCCAAAACTTGGTACTAAGGGATGATTCTATATGTGATTTCTAAGACAAACTGTATTATTATTGTATGATCCAGTATGTAGAAATAGAGTGAATCTTTAAATCACTAAAAAGAGCTCAATGTATAATAAAGTTTTTAGATTATATACAGAGGAATATATATATATATATATATATATATATATATATATATATATATATATATATATATATCAGACTACATTTGCATTGAAGCTGAAAACTGGTTTATAGAAAAGATAGATTTTCATTTCGCAATAAATGTCTTCGTGAAGCCCTG
>CM042137.1:76832930-76837930 GCA_023376005.1 Doryteuthis pealeii | reverse complement strand
TATATATATATATATATATATATTGTGTGTGTGTGTGTGGATGCGAGGTGTGTTAAAAATAACAAGAGTGAAACTATTTTCCTAGACTAAAGTTAACAATAAATAGAATGTCAATTTGTTTTTTAAATTGTGCCCTGTCATTCGACATATCGACTTCAGAGAGTTTTCCATTGTTCGAAGCACCTTTGAAACTTCTCTTTTGATGGGGTAATTATTTTAATGTCCCACGCCTCCTCAAATCTTACTCTTGTGATAAGTTTTTCAGTTTAGGAAACAAGAATACTCTCACAGAGCTAGGCATGCAGTGTGTTGCACTCGCACATTTTTGTGTTTCACCGAAACCACTGATACAAAAGTATCAAAACTGTTGATCAATTGTTTCGGAAATTGGCATTAATTCATCTAATTGTCCAGAAAACAGTCTAGACGTCCAGTCATCATCACATTAGTTTATAAGTTGCTCAGTTGTGTACACATTTTCGTTTTTAAAATTTCATGGGCACTTGTAGTGTAATGGTTATCGTAGAAATTGGATTTATCAAACTGAGTTCAAATACTGAACGAGGATGTTTGCCTTTCACACAAATAGCGCTAATACTCTTGGAAAAGGTATACATCTTACTATACTCCCTCCAGCTCTGAATAAAATAGTAGGTCTGACTGGGCTCTTTAACCTTGTTATGGCAACATGTGTAAGAGAAGGAAAAAACTGACTTCAAACCTTTATAAACCCTCTTAAAAATTACCCTATTTCACCTTCTACTTATGTGGAAGGGTAGGGTAAATACATATTTACAATTTCAAAATTAAAAATAATCAAAGATACAGTTTCGATAACATTTTCATCACATCTCGTATGCTTTTGCAAATACACACACACACACACACACAACACACACACACACATATATATATATATTATATATATATATATATATATATATATATATATGGGGGATGTATGTGTGTGTTTCTGACAGGATAGCTTATGTCTAATTTAAACTAATTTTAATTCCATTCATGTAGTGATGGCTGGGAGGTTCATCTGATATGAACCCAGGAAGTCTCTTTCATCGTTGCAAGGTTGAATATTTTGGATTATAATGTATAAAAGTCTTTATAGAATCTGCGTTATGACGGGTAGGATTTATTAAGTGTATATGTTTTATTTCACTTTAACGATTACCTATATAGTGGCACAACAAATCCTGGCTGTAGTTTAGCGGCAGCTACATACGTGGGTAAGGTTTTAGGCTTTTTCTTAACACTGCTGGCGTTCGTCCCTGTTATTCAACAACACAACAACTTGCTCGCCAAGCATTAGTCATTTTCTGTACTAAGCAAATATTTTTGTCAGAGAAGAAAAGATTTTGATGACTAAGCAACTAATTTATCGTTTTTTAACAAAAAAATGTATTTTTAGCTAGCGCATTCAAATTCTCAATCAAGAAAATGGTTAGTTGCTGGCTTTTTATAGAATGTCAGCTCTTGTTTGGTTACATAATGCCGAAGTCAGTCTTATATTTGCAAGGAATCTTAAGTCTTTTAGCAAGTGCATTCAAATCCAAATCAAGAAAAATAGTTGGTAGCTGGCTTTTTATCATGTTGGCACTTTTTTAATTATATAATCCCAAACAGAGTTCTTTTCTGGGGAGTAAATTGTTTCAAGTAAATAATGATAATAATAATATGTAAACAATTACAATTAATATGTAAACAATTACAAATTCACCATATCTCCCTGTAACAAGCAGAATACGACACAAGACCAATTTTAAATGAATCATGACAGCATGTCCTAAAAAATGTAATATGAGGATGAAGAAATAATTGAATTATATATATGTATAAATATATATATATATATATATATATATATATGTGTGTGTGTGTGTGTGTGTGTGTGTGTGTGTGTGTGTTGAGGTTAAAGGATATCGAGTATATCAAGAGTACTCAGAGTCTATATCAATGCAATGTATATCTTCCTTATATACTCTTATGTGGTGTTGATTTTAATACACTGGTATTAATAATACTATGTAACAAAAATGAACCAAGTTTTAATACTTTTATCAGAATATCTGCCCCTTATATATATATATATATATATATATATATATATATATATAGAGAGAGAGAGAGAGAGAGAGAGAGAAATATATATAAGAATATAAGAATATAAGAAATTTATTAATCAATAGTAGTACAAATTATTTTTAAAAAATATAAGTAAAAGAAAAACTTTATTGGTTTAAACTACTATTGACTAAAATACAATTTTATTGTCAATTTAGTTACGTAAATCTATATATAAAAAATATAAAGAAATTTTAACTTTTGAAGAAATACCCATACGAAATAGAGAGTTGTCCAAGAATATGAAACACTATTTGCTCATAGTTCTTCCTGTTCTACCGAGTTAACAAACTTTTCTTTTTCTTTTTCTTGCAGAAGAGGGTCCTGGCTGCGACAATGTTCCGGGTATTGGCGGTGTAGGATTAGTTGGGCGTGGTCCCAGCTCTACACCCCCCGGGGTGTGCAGCAACAGCAACAGCAGCAACAGTAGTAGCAACAACAACCCCAACACAAGCGCCAACACCACCAGCAACACTAACAACAGTGTGGGAGGAGGAGGGGGCGGTAGCGCCGGTGGCGGCGGCGGAGGAGGAGGCCTTGGTATCGGTGGCAGCGGAGGGACGGAGATCGCGATCAAAGCTGAATCTGTAATAGGTAGCGCCGAGGGCGGAGGAGGCGCCGGAGGAGGTGGCGGCGGCGGTGGTGGAGACGACGACGACGACGACGACGAAGGAGGTATGGACTGCTTCAAGGATGAAGAATGTGGCCCGTTGAATATGAGCAACAAGTTGGGCTGTGTCGGGGTGGGAGTAGGAGGTGTTGGCACGGGTGGAGTAGGAGGACCCCAACAACAGCAGCAGCAACAGCTCAGAGGAAATGGTACAACAAATGCAGGAGGAGTAGGAGTTGGAGGAGGAGGCGGAAGTGTGTTCGGCGCGGGTGCAGGCTCGATGTGTGGTGCTACCGGTGGAGGTGGAATTCTTGTTGGAGACGAAACTGTAAAACCGTCTGGGATTAATGAGAGGAAGCGCAGAGCCAGTGACGAAATCAGCTTGGACGTAAGAATTTTTTTCCTATCTTATCATCCCACCCTCAATCCCCTCCCCTAAAACAAAAAAAAAACAAAAAAAAGGCATTACCCTGTTTTACTCTTCGTTTATTTTTTGTTTTATTTTGTATGTTTTTTTTTATTTTTCTTTGTTTTTTGTTTTCAAGTTTTTTCTTCTTGATTTATCCGCTTTTTATTTCCCCGTATTTACTTTCGCGCCACAGATAAAGACATAACCAAGTGTAGAAACGCGCATGCGCAACATACTGAATGATGGTTTGAGCGGGAAATATCAAACAAATATGCATGCGCCTACTTCAGTTACGGAAGCGGATTAACCTTTCGGTTGATTATTTGTACAATTATCATTTATACGAGATATAGCAACCATTCTCAAATGAATATATGGTCTCAAGTATTTCTATCTAATACTAGTAACATAACGCAATATATAATATATATATATATATGTATATATATATATATATATATATATATATATATATATATATATATATCATTTCAGTTGGATATTACGGAATATTTCTTCTTAATGATTTCCCATTACGTTCAAGCCTTCGTGTAATTCTCTTATATCTGAGTTCAAGTTGCAGTAAAGGTGCCCAATATTTTCCCCTCCTAGCGCTTTTGACCACGTCCATGATCGACCTCGGGGGGTTATTTGTTACAGTTGTTATTTGTTATTTTTGTGGTGCAGGGTTTATTCAGTTGAGAAGATTTATTGTGTTTTTGTTTTGTTGTTTTTTGTTTTTGTTTTGTTGTTTGTTTTTTGTTCTGTTGTCGCAGGTTTATTTATTTATGAGGGTTTATTGTAGGAGAACGGGCTATGGTAAGTGCGTTAGTTATTAAATATATTTGATATGCTAGTGCCGGTGTTAAATACCATTTTATTTATGTTATCTTTTTAATTTTAATTTTATTTTTGATACAAATTGCTTCTAGGATTTGTAGGCGTTTTTATTATCATTCTTACAGACGATTTTAGTATTATTGATGAGGATTTTCCATATATCGGTGAATGTGAAAATGTTAGTTGTATTGTTATGTTTTGTACTTAGATGTTATTTATGGGGCGCCTGGTCTAATGGTTAGAGTCGCAGGAAATGGACGCGTCAACCCGAGTTCAATTCCTGGACGAAGCTGTTGGCATTTCATATGGCGCTAATACCCTTGGGAAAGGTATGAATCCAATTCTCTCTCCAGCTATGAGTAAATAGCAGGATAGACTAGACTTTTTAACTATAGCTAGGTAACCAGTCTGGGAGAAGAAAAACTCTGAATTCAAACCTGTTAAACTCCGCTTAAGAAATTGATCTTGAGTCGAATCCTGCTCGTGCAGAGGGATTGGTATATATAATATATATATATATATATATATATATATATATATATATATATGTTATTTATGATACTGGCATCTGAAAGTTGGTATGTAAGGGTACGAGAGAGGGTGGTTGTAGTGTGGTTAATGTCGGTATTAATTTTTAAATTGAACCCATATATATAAGTAGTGGTAGTATCCCCTAGGGTTCCATGGGTCAAATATCTTCAAGTAGCTACCTATTACAGAGGGCCTCACCAAGCAACCTCCCCATTGTACACAGAGTTGTCATAAACTGAACTTAATCGGAATGGCACAAAATATACTAAATAAATAAATAAACAATCCACAGAGATTTATACCAAGAGACCAAAGTAGGAAAATGCCCATTTTTTAAGTGTCTTCAGATGAATCAATATGATATAGCTGAACTATTTTGAATTTACGAATCCCTGATGTTCTATAAATATAGTCCGTTAAATAAAAATCCCAACAATAACACTCAAAACATACTCATGATTTTCTAACTATTTT
>CM042137.1:76825430-76827930 GCA_023376005.1 Doryteuthis pealeii | reverse complement strand
ATATATATATATATATATATATATATATATATATATATATATATTTAACTTTCTTTCTTTCTTTCTTTCTTTCTTGTGTTTGTCTGAAGACGCCATCAAGGTGTCTACAACATTTTTTCCACAAGATTTCTCGGACTTTCAAACCAGTTTCATATAACCTGTTACCGACGGAAACAAAGTTTACCAGGTCACTCCCGGTTCGTGACCTCTTGCCCGACGTAGAATTATACGTCAACTAGTGAATTATAAGTGAACAAGTTATTTTAATAATAACACATTCCACGTTCACTTTTGATATGTTACAAACAAGACATATGAAAATTGACGGATTTGAAATTAATTCAATTTTATTTTATCATTATTTTCTATTTATAGGTAATTGAAATAAGCACACAATTATAAATATTTCAGCTTTATTTACAATTCTAAAACGTTATATATATATATATATATATATATATATATATATATATATATATATATATATATATATATATATATATATATATATAGCAATGCATTGCAAGGGGAATAACTAGGATAATATGCAAATGTAATGAATTTTCATATCGAGCATTCTGTTCATTAGGACCAGTTGCATTAAATTTTGGTGGCATCATTTACATATATATTGACACTTTTGATTGAGATCAGAGTGTATCATCTGTGTCTTCGTCTTAGGACCAGAGTGTTATTCCTTATAATTCTGTTTAGGATCGGTGCAGTATCTGCATTATTATTTTAGAAACTATAACATAATATTTATGAATGATTAATTTATTTTGGGGTTATTTTATGCCAAGAAGTTTGAGAATAACGTTCACTGTATGTTCATATATACATTTTTGTGTGGCTGTTTTAGGGGTTCTTTTTTTGTTGGTTTTTGTCTTTTAAAAATACACAAAAATGTTTTTGTCTTTTACAGCATTGTTTGAAAATGTTAACCTTTATTGTTTTTGTTTCGCATGCTGTTTTATCGAATATGCTTAATTGGCACATATCTATTTCCCGAAATGGAACCTCACAATCGGATGCAGTTTAATATTCTACCCAGGACACCCACGTTCATTTTTGGTTCATATTTAAATTTTTGTGTATTTTTAAATATTTTTTCTTTTTTGCTCGTGGTTCTGTCTAATTTGAATAATTTGCACAAAGATTTGTTTGACCCTTAACAGGTACTCCCACTCCCTGTCAGAGTGAGAATGGGAGAAAAACAATATCGAGGTATTTTACAATCCCCCACATTTTGCGAACAGGAGCCTCACCATCAGTTGAGGTTTACTAGCCTACCCAGGATACACATATATTTGGGGTGGGTCTTAATCAGCGTATTCTAAGCCCCGCCGACAAACACGGCGAGGCAGAAGTAAAGAAAACGGCAACAATATAAAGTAAGCATTTATAAGTAAACAATATATGTAAACATTTACTTCGTGAAATGAATATGATTATTCATATACACCAAAAACTGACTTGTCAGAGTTCACACAATTGTGTTTCAGTCATCCTACCTATAAACATCAATCGACATACGAAAATAAAAAAAATAGATTTTAAAGAAAAGAACAAAGAAGAAAAAAATACATTTCAATTACAGCATTGTTTCAAAATGTTAACCTTTATTTCTCTGTACTTAATAAACTTGTTCTTTTTTCCGTATAGCACAACAACCTACATACAATTAATATTCAATTAACTATTGTATAAAAGATCTTCTGTATTGTGTAATATTATCGATTTTTTTTCTTCAATACAATGAGTGCTACAACTCACAAAAACAAATATCAGGTAAAAACTTTCAAAGTTTCATCTTTAATCATCAAGTATCTTCCCTCTCTTTGAAAATGTTTAGTTTGACAATGCTAAAGCAACAATAGATAAGCTTTTAACCAATATATATATATATATATATATATATATATATATATATATATATGAATTTAACATTTTGAAAAAACAATTAGTAATTATTATCTGCTGACAGAATCTGTTTCGACCGCTTAGTAGAAGGGTCATCATCAACGAGCAAAGCATATGAAAGAAAGAAGGGATAAAAAAAACCGTTGGAAGAGAATAGGGGGTACAAACACACGCTGGAATGCGGTTTTTTATCCCTTCTTTCTTTCATATGCTTTGCTCGTTGATGATGACCCTTCTACTAAGCGGTCGAAACAGATTCTGTCAGCAGATAATAATTACTAATTGTTTTTTCAAAATGTTAAATTCATTCTGTCGGATTAAATTCCATTTATTTACACATATATATATATATATATATACATATATATGTGTGTGTGTGTGTGTGTGTGTGTGAGAGAGAGAGAGAGAGAGAGAGAGAGAGAGAGAGAGAGTGCGCGCATGTGTGTAAAAAAGGAGAAGTAACCAAATAAGTAGGAATAATGAATGAATATAAAAAGTACTCAAAACATATGTAGAGCTGGTTCAGATAACCGATAATAGCAGAATATATCTACGTAGGTTTCACCGGAAAGATATA
>CM042137.1:76815430-76820430 GCA_023376005.1 Doryteuthis pealeii | reverse complement strand
ATCCGTTTTCCATTTCTTCCCATCTTTTTGACTTTTATCTACCTAATTATCTATCTCCATAAATTCCATTCTTCTTCATAATGCAGAAAAATACTTTAGATTTTGTGAGAACAGCTCACGCAACCATTTATCTCGCCGCTTAAAACACTCTTAGAAAACGAAGGCAATACAATGTAGTAAAATACCTTGATTATATCGGGGATGTAGTGTTTGTAACAGTTTTTTTTTCTTCATACGCTGTTAAATGCTCATTATTTGATTTGTTCAATTGCTGTATACCGAACATTAAGAGGTAACAAAACATAGAATTCTCATATGTTCTTGGTTATCTATCAGATAGAAAATCTGTCCCTTCCAATTTAGAGTCATTTCCTTAGCATTGCATAGCTTGGTACGCAGACCGTAGGTTGCTTACAGTACCAACTGTTACTAAGTGCTAACCAATCTGCGCACTGAGCAGATTGATTTTAAAAGCATGCCAACACGTCTAGGGTTATTCTATGCCTATCCTTACATCTCAAATGGTATCAATTTTTTAGAATCGCCAAGTCTGAGAGAAATAACCTTACACAGCAATTTTAATTTGTATGACCGAATTTTACTTTAAAATATATTTTTGCTAACAGATATATAAATTGATTGATTTTAATGGCACGTCAACACGTCTAGAGTTATTTAGGCCTAGAGGTTAGGGAATCACTTTCATTGTACGTTTATAGAGTTATTTACTACGCTTTGCTTTAGATATGTTACACAGGTCTTAGATGGCTTACATTACCCGCTGTTTCTTAAGTTATCCCTCAGGACGCCCCCTCTTTTTTTTGGGGGGGGGGTATTACACGTATGCAGACATTACAGTTAGCGTATGTTAAAACCACCGCCGAGTCGCTGCTTATGGGGAGGTTTGAGATGATATCATCAGTATGTATTTTCAAACCTCTACGCACGTGCATAAAGTGACACATGGTCAATTTTTTTAAGCAGAGTTAAAACGGGTTTGAAATCAGTTTTCTTTGACTTGCTGCCCAACCAAGTTTGAAGAGACCACTGTTTATCCATAGCTGAAGGGGGGGTATTTGGATTCACCCTTTTCCCAAAGGTATTAGCTGTATGTGAAATGCAACCAACCTCGAACAGGATTTGAACTCCTGTCTATTTACTACACTGATAACCATTACACAACGGGCAGCACAATCGTGATGGTATCTTCAGTACTGTTAGTGAAAACATGATGGGGCATCGGTCGACTGGACTCTCTTCAAATCACTCGAGTGAAATGATAGAAGAAAGAATCTATAAGAAAGCAAAGAGATAATAAATCGAACAGAAAGCGAACAGAGAATGGAGAAAACTAAAGCATAGAAAGCCACGCTGTCTCTCTCTCTCTCTCTCTCTCTCTCTCTCTCTCTCTCTCTCTCTCTCTCTCTCTCTCTCTCTCTCTCTCTCCCTCTCTCTCTCTCTCTCTCTCTCTCTCCCTCCCTCTCTCTCTCTGTGCGTGTGTGCGCGCTCTTTTGCAAGTGTGTCACTGTTTTTATAACGAATTCAAAGCTAGCGTGCTGATATTCATCGCAGATGTAAAACACAATGTAAAATTCAACACAATGTCAAAACAAAATTGCGTGTATATCAAAATTGTCTATCTGATGCTGAATGCTGATATTTACTAGGCTTAAGGTATTTTGCTACAGAGCCGAAACAAATGTTGCGAGAGAATAGAATGAGTAGATTAGCTGGAAACCTCCAGCCTTGAAAATCGGCATTCGAAATTCTGGCCCTTTAATCTGGTAGCGAAAACAGATTACTGTCCTCAGCATGCAGTACACAGCTATACCGGCATGAAATTTTAATGTATACAGAAGTGCACGTGTCAACATATGTATATTCTTACCAACTCCTTCACACGAGTAGGACGTGGCACAAGGTCAATTTTTAAGCAGATTTTAACCGCTTTGAATTAAGAGTTTTTATTTTCCTAGATTGGTTGCCTAACCAAGGTTAAAAAGCTTAGTCTTTCCTTCTATTTACCTACAGCTTGAGGGGAAAGAGTTGGATGCATACCTTTCACAAAAGTATTACTGTGATACTGTACATATTCTGAAGATAACTATCATTTACCTAAAACTTTTAGTAATGAGTATAATAATTCTTTATACATATCACTATATATTAATGTGCATTTGAATATACAAATATATATTTACCTAACCACTTCCTACTATTCTACCCATAGCTGGAGGGAGAATAATTGGATTCGTACTTACCCAAAGGTATTCTCGCTGTAAGAAATGCAAACAGCCTAGTCTAGAATTTGAACTCGGTTCGCCGATTCAATTTCCTACGACAATAACCATTATACGCTCCTCCATTATACCACGTGTCTACATGTATGCTAAAAAGCAGACTCGTTGACACGCTGTTAAATTCGATCAATCAATCACTCAATCATATTTTTGTTACGAACGTTCAGTTTTCCAATTTTCTAATAAAACTTGAATTCTCTTTCTTTCTTTTTTCTCTCTTCTTTTTTTTTTATGTTCAACTGATTTTTCTTTCTCTTCACTTGACTTATTTCCTTATCCCGTGAAATACTTAGACAAAGAAAATTATTATCTTAAAGTGTAATGAACCAAGATGACTTTGATCACATTGTTTTAAGAGGGAGTACCCGTTGCATAGTTGCTAACGTACGACATCGTAGTTAATATGTTTTTTTTTGTTTGTTTTGTTTTACTGTATATCAACCATGGTGGGTCATTTAATGCCGGCAAAGCTTTGAAAGATTCGTAGCAATAGTTTGGAATAAGGGGTCTTACACCTCTGCAGAGGTGCAGCAGGTGTATTCTAAACCCCAGCTGATAGGGTTGATCGTAGTTAGTGAATACAAACCCAGCCGTATTATTACGTGTACTTTCGGATTAATACCTTTGGGAAAGGTATGAACACCCTAACTGACCCAGCTATGGGCTAAATAGTACTGTTCTTCAATAAGATGGTTTGGGAATTAAATAAGCCACGGAGGTTGATATGCCAGTAAATAATGAGCAAAAGCAAACCAAACATTGTTTTCAACTTTCTTAGTTTTCCGCATAAAATGAAAACTTTTCAAAAGCAGGCAAACTAACTTTTTTCATCTAAAAGGGTTATGTTTTTACCCAGTGTCAGAGGCGACCCTGAAGGGGAATGCCGACGGAATCAAACCACGCATGAGTCTCGATTCACGCGTAACGCCCAGGTGAGGGAGCTAAAAAACGAAAAAAAATCGTTAAATTTATCCCCTTTGTTCTTTGCACGACAAGAAATCTATGAGACATCTTTATTTCTGCTGTGTCTGACTCGGGAATTATACACCAGAATTAGAATAATTTTAAAACCAGACTAGCAAACCAGAAATCTGAGAAACTTATTTGAGAACGACTTTCATTTGTGTGATTGAGTAAACTCTTCCGGCTAAGTATACAGTCAATTGGTTTTATTAGCATCGATTGTAAACAAAAGCACGTGTTCTGACCGGAGAGACTTGACTGGTTACTATAGTTTGGTTTATTGAACGTCCCATTATGGAGTGATAGTTAACAAGCTAATCTCGCAGATTCATTAATACTGAATAGCTAGTTCAATCCTAATCGGATGCCTAATATTTGTGATAGTGGTGAACTGGTTTGGTACATATTCTCGTTTGGTTTATTTCTTTAGGGACATATCAACTCATTATAGGTTATTCAATAGCGAAATCTGATTCATCAGTAAATGTTTGATTATATTAATAACTTTATTTTCAATGTTCATTTGCAATGATTTTTAATTGCACATTTTATATTTCTATAATAATCATTTGTTTGTATACAGTTATATAATATGGAATATTCCTATCTAACCAGCCCCCCTCCGATCAATCGGCTGGTCGTGTCAAGCCCTAGTACCTAGTGAGAATAGTTCTACTGTATACCTTTCTGAAGTGTATTAGCGCTTTGTGATATGCAAACGGTCTCGTCCAGGATTGAGTGTATTTTCTTCAACGATAAACAATAGATCACGTGGCTCTAAATTATATGATTTAAAGTAACTATTCCTATTTCATAATAATTTATTTGTTGTTTTTTTTTACACAATTAAATGATTATACATTACATTTTAACACCAATAATTTGCAAGCTATATATATGGTTTCAATAACTGATAATGATAATCGATAGCAAAAAATTATTAACTATTTATATTATAACTAAAGTAAAGTTACTAAACTTCAGGTGACTATCCTTAGTACAAATTAACAGTTATATGGTGTTAAGTATTTCTATCTAATACAAATATCTTTTAAACATATATATTCGACTCATAGATGTGATCCTAATAGGTATTAATACTCAAAGTGGACCTGGCTGTGAAGAGGCACTCCGCACTCCATCGAACTCCAAAATCAACTCACTTTACCATCAGGTGTCATACCTATGTCACTCATTTAGGAGGGCATTCTAAGACCCGCCAAAAGGGACTTTGTAACTCTGAAAAGTGTTTTATGATGATTATCAAACACTAACGGTTGTTTTGTTTTACGGCATATACACACTGCCGAATATAGCCATTTTGATATTGGGTTGCTTACAGTACCTATTGTTGCTTAAATGGTCTCCCATTGAAGTATTGTACAGGCTCATGTTGCTTAACGTCAGTGATCTAATTGGAACCGGTGTTTTTAACGTGACTTGACCGTCAGCATCAAACAACAAAGCACGCACCCAAAATGTCTACTGTAGATATCCAAGTAGATATTCAAGCAACATACCTCAGTCAGGTTTGAACTCGGCACGCTGGTAGGTGTTCAGCAATTGAGATTGTCACTCAAACGCAGGCACCCCTTCATACATGATCATATTTGAGTATGCAGCCTCATTCTCTCTGCTTTAGAAAATGATAAAGTCTCTAAATTCTTTATAAGTATTCGTGGAAGCTCCGAAAATCCAACCTTGTGCCTGATTTGGCTTAGAGTAAATGACTATTTG
>CM042137.1:76787930-76812930 GCA_023376005.1 Doryteuthis pealeii | reverse complement strand
GAAATCTCTTCTGTTTGATTCCTTACGAATGTCGAAATGCGGGTTAAGTACAAGAACTCATCTTCTATTGTTTGTTTTATTGGGTTTCTTATTTGTTCGAGTGTAGATTGAAAGAAAAATTTCAACGACTGCACTTAGAAGGTTGAACAGAGACGTATTATCTTAGATTGATGCAAAGATTAAAAGCTTGTAAAAATTAATACATATATATATACATATATATATATATATATATATATATATATATATATATATATATATATAACAAAGATAATCTACTGATCTAATTTATGAGCTTGTGTCACATCCTATCCGTAGCTAACGGGTTGGGTAAATACCTAGCTTTCTCCTAGCGGTTATATGAATATATATATATATCTTATATACATATATATACATATAAATTGTTTTTTTCTTTTGGCCAAACTGTACCAATAGATTATTTTTTGTTGGTACGAATATCTTGGTCCTTTCTTTTTTTCAAAAATTTTTTTCTTCCTGGTTGATGTTTGGTAGTATATTTTTATAATCAAACTTTCTGCTGGGTTTTTTCTCTCCGCAAGGATCTACCAACACGCTTGGTATATTAATTATTATATATATATATATATATATATATATATATATATATATATATATATATATATATATATATATTTAACGGCTGGATAAACTGATAACCGAAGAATGGGGTATCAGTGTACCACAGATTTTGATCTCAGAGTTTTTACTTCTCTTATATGGGTTGCCTTAATAATGCTAAGGATCCCAGTATGCTCTACTATTTACCCATTTATAATATATGTACCATCGGGGTGTAATGGTTAACAATCTAGTCTTGCAAATTAATTATTACTGAATAGCAAATTCGATCTCGCTTGATCCCTCATACTTATGAGCTTGTGTCACATCCTATCCGTAGCTAACGGGTTGGGTAAATACCTACGATTTATACTCTCGTATCATGTGACCTTCTGAAATCAACATTTGCCATGATATTAAGGAGTTCCATCATGTGCGAGATATATAATTTAGCTACAATTTCCAACTGCAAAAGTCAACAAATTTTCCGGAATAGTATCGGATTATATTTCAGTATACACGGTAACTGTTTATGTATGAGTTCATATTTTTAATTCGTTTTTATCGACGGTGGTTTTAGGTCAGGCTTTTCATACAAAATTTGAGAGGCTCTCTCCTTGATAGCGATCTATCAGGTGAAAGCAACAAGCGACTTATTTACATCGAAACATTCAAAGTATCTTCATTTATTTGTATGGGACAAAACTTCGGAGGTGAGAAAAAACGAAATCTCATGGAATTTTTAATTTAACCTAGCAATTGCTACTTACTCCGTTCACTTTGTATCGTTGCTTAGTAAACCTTTTTCCCTATCCTTAATACACATTGTGTTTCTTCCAATTATTTCTCTGTTAACTCTGATGCTCAAGTTACAACACACACACACACACACTCTCTCTCTCTCTCTCTCTCTCTCTCTCTCTCTCTTCTCTCTCTCTCTCTTTGTCCGCAAATTAGGATCAAGGGTAGTAGTAGTAGTAGTAGTAGTAGTAGTAGTAATTTCGAAGAATATAATCTGAATGTGATGTGAATAAATAGCGACTTATGAACAAAATCAATAATAACTATTGTTTTCTTTAAATTGTTATATATATATATACTCAGATACACACACACACACACACACACATACATACATACACATGACATGATATAAACAAAAAGGGATAAGACAAACAGGAATAATTTTTATGCCAGTTATTTTTTAATAATTCTTAAATAAATTAATCGTTTTTCCTATTATTTGGATTTTTCGGACCATTGTCTTCATCTTTATTGTTATATACACAACGTTTCGTTATATACACAACCTTCTTGTTGAGCTTTGTTTATTAAAATGACAAAAAAAATAAATAAATAAAAGTAAGTCACATCATGCTGCTACGCAACTTTCTTTTTTTTTTTAATTTGAAATAGATCACCAAGTAGGCCTGAGCCTATTCTAGTAATAACTACCCAATCAGAGATTTAAGAGGTTTGAATTCAGAGTTTTCCTTCTCCTAGACTGGTTGTGTAACCAAGATTAAAGAGCCCGTCTGCCCTACTATTTACCCATAGCTGGAGGGAGAATAGTTGGATTCAAATCTTTCCCAAGAGTATTAGCGCAATGTGAATTGTGGCTTCGTCCAGGAATTGAACTCGGGTCTACGAGTCCATTTCCTACAACTCTAACCAATATACCACCGCGCTCTCCTACTATTCTTCCAATTGCCACTGCAATGGCATTTGTTACATAGTCATGAATCTCTTGGACCATGTGATTGATATCAGAATGATCACTGGACCACATGCAGACAAGTTATTAATGACCCTACGTATTCCCATTACGCCCAGTTCACAAACTGTTTCCCTTTGTCACGCAATGGACACAGTCTCCAGTTCGAGTCTGCTTGGAAATGACTAAACAAAATAAAAGAACAAACTCATAGGCATCTACCTAAAATGTGATATGTTCTCACATAGTCAACTCTCACATGTAGCCATGATCAGAGTTGGAAAGCCCTGAGAGGCCTTGAATTCCCACCAATATGTCAAACAAGAAGGGGAACAAATTGATCACAGGCACTGCTGTCTATTCAGAGGTTCTTTCATGATGAAAATCTTTGGGATATCAGATTTTGCAAGTGACATGCATGCCAGGCATAAATAAATGAAGGATTTGAACACAAAGTAATTTATGAATATTATGAGCACCTTAAATCCCGTATGTAATATGGCAAAGTACTGCTAGTAATAATAATAAACTTGAATCGAATAAATTACAGAAGATAACTATAATATTGTAACATGAATGTTTATAAGTATTTTCAACTAATTTTGTGCTGCTGAAAATGTAGTCTATCTTTATTCATTTCGTATCCTTTGTGTGAGACGGAAATACTGTACATCTAGTAAAATCGGAGCTCTGATAAACTTATATTACGGAGATGACTATGACATTGTTCTTTCCGGATTATGTAATGAAATGAATTGGAATGTCATTGTCTGAATTTTAGAATGAAACCAAGATTTATACGTAATATTTTCAGTTTCTGCTTTGATTTGATGATTCATTGTTTTCAGAATTAATATTTGTGTGCTTTAATGATAGTTGAAATAAGGAATTAATTTGAGTATTGCTGTAATTTTTTGGAGTATAACAATGTTATACATTTTCTTTTAACCTGATGAAACCACTTTAAAATACAATACGTGATTTATCAAAAATCGTGAATTTATTAAAAGATTTGTGGAACTTGTCAAATTTTAGCACTTTTCTCTTATTTTATTGATAGTGCCTCGGATATTTCAGAAATATAGACACTTATTTGAATTGTTTGATAAGATTTCCAAGACAATTCAAATTTCCTTAGGTTATTGAATTGATTTTATTAAATGAATTATGAATTAAGATTATTTTCTTATTCATGCTGTAGCAAAATTTCCCACAGAAAAAGATCAAATAAAAGAAAGTTTTACCATAACAAATGAGTTTAAACTGTTGTTTATGGTCAGTTGTATTACAAACTTTCTGTGTTCAAAATTAATTGTTAATTCTTATGACTTTATATTTTTTAGTTCTTTAAACAAATTTAACCTGAGTTTCTTTTAAGACATGAATAGCATTTTTTTTTCTTCAAAATGTTGTGACTTTTTGTAGCAAAACATCCATATTTTTTCTAAGAATCCGCATCTGAAAAGTGTTAAAGAAATGTTTAGATGTCTTAAATGCATTGAAAAATATGTTTTTAATAAGTTTGATACTGGTTCAAACTCTTCAGTAATGAAAACACAGTGTATATGCATAAGTTTAATGGAGATACATTTTGTGTATATACGTTAAGATATTATATTATTTTTGCTTTTATTGATCGAATAGAGTTATCACAAGCATACATATATATGTTCATATATATTTAACAATCCGTACACATGAGTAAGATGTGACACGAGGTCATTTTCTTATGTGGAGTATAACGGGTTTAAATTTCGAGTTTTTTCTCCTGAACTGTTTGCTTAACCAAGATTTTTAAGAACCCAGTCCTCCCAACTATTTACCATAGATGGATTCATACCGTTTTCTATTTAACCCATAGATGGGACCCTAACAGGTGCTATCACTCCAGGTCAGAGTGGACCAGGAGCAATGGCGATGAAGGGGTGCTCCACATTCCCCAAACCTCAAAACTGGAACCTCACCATCGGATAGAGTCTAACGTCATTCCCAGGACACGAAGACCCCAGCCAGCACCTTCTAGCACCCATATGATAAAAAGGGTTGAGGCTTGCCATAAGGGGAATAGGGTTGGGGGCAATCATATAGGTACTAGGGCTTGTCGAGGCCAGTCGATTGGTCGGTTTCTATGATGGGTAACCTTGCATATATGTTAAAATCGTAACGGTTTGAACGGAAATGTTATTCTACAAGTATTAATTAGTTGTAATCCATAAAGTTGATTCTGTGTATATAATTAACTATAAAGTAAAATGGTCATTCTGACTTCTAAATATATTTTTTTTCACTTAGCAAAATACCTTTTTTTTTTAATCAAAAATTTAGTGGAAAACTTTGTAGAAGTTATATTATTCACCCCCCTCTCTCTCTCTCCTCTCTCTCTCTCTCTCTCTCTCTCTCTCTCTCTCTCTCTCTCTCTCTCTCTCTCTCTCTCTCTCTCTCACACACACCACACATGCACACATCTTTCTTTTTCCTGATTTTTTTTGGTCAATTTTATATATTTTTAATTTTCTTTTTTCCACTTTTGTTCTTTCTTTCATTTATGAACCAGTTTTTTTTTGAACACCGACCAAAGCGCTCGTCACCAACTCGCGTGGTGGATATGTATATATATATATATATATATATACTATATATATATATATATATTTATATATATATATATATATATATAATATATATATATATATATATATATATATATATATATATACATATATATATATATATATATATATATATATATATATATATATGATAAATGAATGAGATGACAAATAGGAATATTCTTTTGTGTTTTGTTCCATCATCGAGAGAAAATGTTTTGTTAAAAAAGAATTAGAAACTTTTTAAAAGAGTTTTTGAAAGAGTTGATGTGCAATAAGAGAATCAAGGAAAAATGAACTGGGGACGTAATGTATCCATTCGTTGATATCCAAGTGTCTACAATAGACCTTTTCCATAGGACACCTTGCACTGAACATTCCATGATGGAAGTAGACGTATTTACCAACTCCTCCGCACAAGTAGTATGTGACATGTGGTCAATTTTTAAGCGGAGTTTGGATTCAGAGTTTTCCTTCTCTTCGACCAGTAAAAGAGCCTGGTCCGCCCTACTATTTACCCATAGTTGGAGGGGAGAAAGTTGGGATTCCTACCTTTCCAAAGAGTATGAGGGTCATATGAAATGCAACCAGCCTCATCCAGGATATGAACTCGTATCACCATGTCTATTTCCTTCGAGGGCAACCATTACATCACGAACATCTTCCGTTGTTGGAATTATAACGTCAAACTTATTGGGTATAATATGGATTGACGTTTTAGAATTGTAGCAACTTAATTTAATAGAGATTTAGAATTTCACCTCATTATTGGTTCGTACTGAGTAGAAATAAGAATATATATAGTTTAAATTTTCGACGGCAAACCTCATAAGTCAGTGGAACAATTCATGTACCTAGGTAGTAACATCTCATCCACAGAAAGGGGTGTTAACGCACGCATATGAAAGGCCTGATCTGCTATAGACAGATCATCAATCATATCGAAATCTGATCTCACTGATAAGTTAAAACCTTTCTTCCAAGCCGTAGTTGTATCAGTGCTACTGAACGGCTGCACCATTGGATCCTAACGAAGTGCTCATGAGAATAAGCTACATGAGAGTTGCACAGGAGACCTATGTGTGATCTTAAACAAACCGTGGAAACAACACTCCACAAGAAATCAGCTGTTCAGCCACTCCCTATCACACAGACAATCAAAAAGCAAAACATGCGGGACACTTGGAGAAGCAAGGACGAACTCATAAGTGACGTTATCCTGTGAAAACTGTCTGTGTCGGCCGGCCAGCAAATATTGACTAGGTGATGCTGATACTGGATCTTGTAGAGAGGAACTCCCGATGGCGATGAATAGTAGGGGTGGTGGGCTAGATATTGTTATCGATATCCGTGCTACTAGTGTGATACGATGATGATGACATTATATTTTAAAATACAACATTTCCCCAGTATTAAAGATAACCACACTGAGTTTACTCAAAATGCAAGCTTATGGGGAAATAAACTCACATTAGAAAAAAATTATGAACAGTCCACATTCCAAAGGATATTCTCAGCATTTATATCAACCCCGACGGATATGTATGAGAAAGCGATGGCTGAGGATATTAATATCCTGGTTATAACGTTAAACTATATCTAGTGGTGAGGTTCCATTTTCAGAGTTCTGGGGAGTGTGGGGTACCACTTCATTGCCATTATTCTAAGGTCCACTCTGATTCGGAGTGGTTGTAGTCCCTGTTAGGGTCCATCTATGGGTTAAATAGATAAGAAGAATGAGTTTTAAAAAATTTGAATATTCAACAAGAAGTAATAAAACAAAACATCTTTGGCATTAAATAATCTCCAAGAACTTTATTTTTATACAAACTAGCAAATATATGCACCCTCCGTAGGGTGCAATTATTTCAGTTTAATGTAATAAAATATCATATTAAATTAGAAAGGCTAATTAAACTAAATAAGACTGAAGATAAAAAGATTGGAAACATAGAGGGTGGTATATTAGTTTGAACTACAGATATTACTCACTTTTGTCCATTCGCTTTTGAATATGTTGAAATATGAGGCCATAAAAAATGTTAATTATATAGTTTTTGTGTATAATACGCACTTCTAACATTTAAGCTGAAAAATTGAGGAAAATAGTGCGTCTTATACACAAAGAATTCCGGTATAAATACTGATCTTTATACGCGTGGGAAAGTGCAAAACTACAAAATCACTTCCTCTCTTTTTATTAGAACATTTCTCACTTTAGCTCTAGAAATGTTTTCTTTGGTTTAAGCTATTTATTTATTCTTTTCATTCTCCACTGTGTGTTGTATTTACATCTTTTTCTTTAATGTTTGATATATTTTTTAGAACACTAAGTTTTTAATTGCCAATTTTTAATGTATTTAACAATATTCGTAAATCCTCAATTTATTTGGGCCCTGCTAGGCCTTGACTAAGTCAGATGCGTTTGACATACCTTTATTTTCTTTCTCTTCTTGCCTCCTCTCGCTTTCCTTGTGTTTCTATTTCTCAATTCAAACTCTCACTTACTCGTTATGTTTCATACGAATATCCTTTCAAAAACTCTCATCTAAGGTCAAGTCAAAAAATAATTTATTACACATTGAACTTAAACTCCTTCAAAAGAATTTTTGAAAGGAAAATGATTTTAAATTTTCGCCTAAAATTTTGTAGAATTTTGCTGAAAATATTTTAACGTCTATTCATTACATTCTTTCTTTCTTTCTTTCTTTTTTTTTTGTTTTTTTTTTTTTTGTTTTTGTTTTACCTTTCTCCAAATCTCACCAAAGCGGAATAATTATCGGATTTAGTAAAAGTAAAATAAAACGCACTAACATGTTCTGATCAAGATCTTCTCGAATTTCAACAAAGCACACACACACACACACACACACACACACACACACACACACACACATACACACACAAAGAGAGATATTTTGATAGATGGGTATACACACTACAGATTTTATTCGATCACAAATTGAAATAAGAATATTTCACAAAGCATTCATATTCATATTCGTATTTGGTGGATATTAGAAAAATAAAATTGTGCATTAATAAATCTGAAATGGGTGAAGAATATAACGGTGAAAAATATAACGGCATAGCATGTACATAAAAATTACACTTACGTGCTATCACCTCCTTACAACACACACACACACACACAACACACACACAACATATATATATATATATATGTATATATGTATTATATGTATATAATTATATGTATGTATATATATATATATTATATGTATGTATAGATAAAAGTATGGGTGTGTATATATATATGTATGTATATATGTATCCATATGTATATGTATGAGTATGTATGTATGTATATTATATATGTATGTATATATGTTGCATATATATGCATGGGTACGTATATATATATAAGTACGTATATGTATGTATATATATGTATATTCATGTATATATATGTATTTATATTCATATATGCATCTATATGGATGTATATGTATATTTATGTATGTATATATATGTATGTATATGTACGTATATTTATATATGCATCTATATAGATGTATATATATATATATATATATATATATATATATATATATATATTATATATATATATTTATCTATATGTATATATACATTTATCTATATGTGGATATATATATATATATATATATATATATTTATATGTAAAAATAAATATATATATTTATATTATATATATACATATATATATATAAACATGCTCTATAAATGACATTGAGCACACTTTACTCATAAATACAAAAATTGTGTTATGACTATATATATATATTATATATATATATATATATATATATAGTTTTCTCATTTATCCATAAAGTTTTAGGAATTCAGAATGTTACTTAATGCTTCCCTAATTAAGGTTAAAGACATTGACTGCTGGAATATTCAGTTATAGCTAAGCCAGGATAGTTAGAGGCATACCTTTCCCAAGAGCATTAGCGCTTTGTGAAATGCAAACAGCGTCTCCAGCATTTGAACACATCTTTTGTGTCTACGGTAACCATTACATTACACTCTCTCTCTCTCTCTCTCTCTCTCTCTCTCTCTCTCTCTCTCTCTCTCTCTCTCTCTCTCTCTCTCTCGAAACCACAAGGTTCTTAGTTCCGTACTTGTCCTCGCCAACTCAGCGTATGAGTAGCACCGATATATGTGCGGTAAAGTAAGGAGCTGATGGAAGGTATGGTGCTCTACCTCAGACGAAAATTAATCTTCTTGGTCTAGTGCTAGTGAAAAGGGTATATATATATATATATATATATATATATATATATATATATATATATATATATATAAGATATATATATATATATATATATATTATATATATATATATAGTATATATATATATATATAAGTACATATATATTATATTACATATATATAAGTACTATATATATATATATATATATATATACATAATATACTATATATATATATATATATATATATATATATATATATATATATATATATATATTTATGCAAAGGCACGTAATTAGAGAGAGAGACAGAGAGAGAGAGAGAGAAATATCAAGGGTGATGTCGTTAGATTTTTCTTTCTGTCACAACATACACAAATTTATATATAAATTCGTTTGTCTATGCTGTTTATAAGATGCACTTATACACATGAATGTAACCATGCAAGCAATTGAATGCATGCATACATGGATTAAAACTGATCTCTCTTTGTGCATAAACCTATTTTGAAAAATAAAAATTAGAATTTAAAAAAAGAAAAAACGAACCCTCTGCTCTGATGCGCCCACGCATGCGTATATGCACACAATTATTCCAGTTTTGCAAACATGTCCATCGACTCACATGTGTCATACCTACCTATAAACATATTCTGAATGTTTTAACCACTCTAGCTTTGAAAAAAAAAAAAAACAAGGATGGGATCTGTGCTTCATTCAACACTAGTCAGTGTTCCTCTAGTTCTTGAAATTGTCCCTTCTGCTCGTCCGTCTCCTTTCTTTATAATCAATAATTAATTTTCAAGCGCGAATGGAACTTCTTCATTTTTCTGTCTTTTCCTTTAAAACTTGCACATTCAAACTCGCAACTCGTTTCTCACGCATCTTTTCCCTGGGGGGAGACAAAGAGAAAGACTTGATTTATTTTATTCTATTCAGTATTTTTTTTAATTTATTTTTATTTATCTATTTATTCCTTTATTTATTGCTTATTTATTCATCTATTTTTGTATTCATTTTTTTTTTTAGTTGGTTATTGTCCTTGTTGTACTTTTACAATTTGTACCTTAGTTTAGCTTTATCATTTCTTAGTTTTTAATGTTATTCGATTTTTTATTTTATTTCATTCGTCAAATCCGCTTTTGTTATTAATATTGCTTTTTTCTTCTATATATTCTCGTGTTTTTTATGTGTTACTCGCATCTTATATACATTTCTTATATTTCTTCCATTCCAGTATTCGTTTCTTTTCACATTCTTTTTAATTATTTAAAAATTGTTTTTATTCCACTGTAGTAAATTACACATTCACATATGATTCATATATATATATATATATATATATATATATATATATATGTGTGTGTGTGTGTTCCTACATATGATTTATACGTATTTCATTTCTTTTTATTCGTGGTTCGTTTTTCGTTCCAGTTTTGTTTTAAGTCACAATCCTGTTTTTTTTTTTAAATAATTTTTTTTCAACTTTTGCTCTGTTTTCCACCTCCCCTTCTCTCTCCGTTTCATTCTTTTCTCCCCCTTTTCCCCTTCTATCTCCTTACCGCCCTTCTCCATCTCCACCCCCACCCCTTTTACGCTGATCTCTCAGCATTCTACGTCATACAACTTCTGTTTTGAAATACGCGAGAATCTTACACTAAAAAAATATTTTTAACATTCATTTTTATTTATCTTTCAGTTAATTTCTTTTAGCGCCTCGTTATTTTTTTTAACGATATAGCTCTCAACAACATTTCTCATGCTTCCAATTCACTTTTTCTCCCTTCCTTCCTTTTTTTAAAAAAAAAATTCTTTCTCTTTTCTCTGATTTCTCTTTAATTCAGTGTTTGCTTCTTCCTCTCTTTTTTCTTTTTCCCCCTCTTCTTCATCATCTCCACTTTTGTACGGATGTTCCTAAAAATCAATGTTTATTTTTTTTTTGTCTTCAATTTTTGTTTTACTCTTATCAAAAACCTTCCATCTTTCTTCAGTTATTTATTTGTTATTTTAATCATTTTTAACATTTTTTTTTAGGTTTTTATCCTTTTCTTCGCTATTTTTTTTCTTCTATTTTTATTTTATTTAAATCATGTTCTGCGGTATTCTTTGCAAGACAATTTTTTGAAAAATAAATTTTAGAAACGATAGAGGAAAAAATGAAAAAGAAAAAAATAATCTGAAAAGAAAAAAAAATCCTTAGTTTTAATTCAGAGAAACGCAACATAATGTAATGTCAATTCATTTTATCTTATATAACTTTGTCTTGTTTCGTTTTATTTCGATGCAGTGTGATCTTTGCGCAGGTTTTGTTGTTTATACAATTTACATGTTTGTGCAATGGAGCAAGAGTATATGTTTTATTTTTATTTTTATATCTAAAAATGTAGAATAAAAAAAAGGAATGAATGTATAAGCGATATTGAAGAATAAAAAACAAAACAAAAAAAAATCAAGCAAAAAAAAAAAAAATTCCCAGGTTCGATTTTCATATAACTTTCCTTTATTCGCAAACCAATGTAATACATTTTGGAGTGGATTGGAAGATACCTGCGGATATTGAGTCAAAGTAAAGAATTGACATTTGACTCTTCTGGATGAAGAGGTAAAAAAAAATCAAATTTTTGACCGCAGGCTGTGTGATATTGGCATTATAACACAACTTGAAAACTGTTGTATGCGAGATCGGAAAACAAAAGATATAAATTCACGTGGACATTGAGATAGAGTGAGAGAAAGTCGATAAATAGACCGAGAGGTCCTTTTAAACGCGCACTAACAGTCATGAAATCTATATATGCAAGGACAGAGCATCCGCCTAGAAATCACAAGGTTCCGGGTTCTATACCGGTCTTTGTCACTTCAGCACATGAAAAGTGGGGAGCTGATGGTAGATGTGGCGCTCCACCTCATATGCAAAAACAATCTCCCTGGTCTAGCGCTAGATAAAAGGGGATAGACTCCCTCGCTATTCGGCTGATACCGACAAGAGGCCACTCAACCGATTTTACTTATATATATATATATATATATATATATATATATATAAATATATATATTAGGGAAAGAAAAATAAAGTGTTAGATTACAAGTGTAAGAGCCATATCTATTGAAACCAATGGTAACAATCGATTTTTAATTGTATATTGTATATTATCTATCTATCTATATCTATCTATCTATCTATCTATCTATCTCTATCTCTCTCTCTCTCTATATATATATATATATATATGGGGGGGTTAACACCTTTACGAACATTGTTTTATCCTACTTACTAATCCTACCCTAGAAGTGCATTTGGGAGATACTCACTGAGTGACGGTCTTCAGGAAGTAGGAACTTAGCTTCATCAATAAATCCGTAGCCTGAAACGTAGTTATTACCTGAACTTTTATTTGAAATCTTCATTGTAAAATGTTCACTGAAGGATATTCAAAGCTGGATTAGGTGCAGAGACAAGAAAGAAGATGATGTTGAAAAATGAATATTGTTTTTCATTATTAGGGTACAAACTTATTGATATCCTGCGTTCATATTAGCTTTGACCGAACTTGAAGTGCACAGTTTTAATAATATACACCTAAACGTCAACAGGTGCAAATTACTCAAACGATTGAATTTCATATCAACCTAACTGAACCAATTACTTCAAATTGAGACTCCTGACCTCCCCCTCCTACTAAGACAGGAAGCCCTTGGGAAATCTGCTTTAGTCTTGTCAAATACACACACCAATATAAACCATTTCAAAGTTAAAAAATGCTTTTCTTTTTACATTTCAAAGTCCATTTGCACATTTTGTTTATTAAGGATCGGAAAAGCGTATACATTGTAAAATATTGAATTTCTTAAAAAAGAAATGTTAGGGAACCCTTATGTTTTAATTTAATTTAATTTTTTTCGGTCAATCTCTTCATAGAAATTCAGTTGACAAATGTTAAAAAGACGTACAAATTGGATAATAACCAAACGATTCAAGGGAGGATAAGATAATAAATAAATAAATAAAAAGACTCACGTATTCACCCCTCCTCACATTATGAAACATGTGAGGGGTTTTTAAGATTTCTGCCACCACGCGAAACGTTCAAGTTGAAAGGATGTTGTGTTTGGAATAATAAAAGTTGATGGAAGGACTTTTTGGGGATGCACAAGGTAGGCTGGTATTTGGAAATATATAGGGCCTCTAGTACATTAAGTTGAATTTCGTTGTTGGAACTACTAAGGATGGAAAACATTGCGTTTAATTACCTGTTGAGTTGTGTAAATCTTTCTATAAAAATGGGAGTCTCAAACTGAAGAGCTCAAAAGGGCCATTGCATGCCGAAAAAAGAGGCACAGCGGGTCAAAAGGAGGGGGCGATTTCAAATAATTATAATACTAAGGGAGGTGTTTGTCATGTAATGGTTATCGTCCTAGGAAATGGATTTGGCGACCTGAATTCATATACTGGATGAGGCTGCTTGCATTTCACATAACGCCAATACCTCTGGGAAAGGGTTGACTCCAATTATTCTCCCCAGTTACGGGTAAATCGTAGGCCAGACTGGGCTCTTTAGCCTTATTATGGCAACCAGTCTAGGACAACTTTGAATTTAGATGGTTAAACTCCCCTTAAAAATTGACGTTCTGTGGCATCCTGCTCGTACGGAGGGGTTGAGCAAATGCATATGATGCTAATCTGCAAGTCTTTCTGAATTCTATTTTATTTCAGATTTCACTTTTGATCATTTTCTATTTTTTTCTCCATTTTATCGTATTTCATGCGTAAATTACAATAACTTTTAATATCAATATTATTATTTAAAAAAAAAGAAAGAAAAGACAGGAATATTTAAAGTTTGATTACATTTAAAGAAATATAAGATATAATTTCTATTGAAAAATCGTTATTTATTAAAATCCACTCTCAAGTATATTCTTTGATTTTCTATTTCTGTGTGTTGTCTGTCATCTCAGGTACACCTTCCCCATGGCAATATGAGTTGTCAAATCTATTTCTTCTTACACTTTGAAACAAAACAAATTTCCTCATATATATATATATATATATATATATATATATATATATATATATATATATACTTTGTTGGGGTACCAAGTCTCTTGGTACAAGGTGATTCTAGGCTGGTCCTATTCTCTTACAGTAGTTCAGGTTCCCTATGAGAGCTCAATGCTTAATTTTCATAAACAGAGCAAATTTATTTGTGAATAAAAAGGCCTTAAATACCATGGGTTTCGTGATTATGGACCTTTTCCACTCATGAGTATCTGAGGCCCACCGATCTTCGTCAGACCATGTTTTTATTTTAATTTTATTCAGACTGGCAAATGACCAAATTCAGTTTACATTTATACATTTCTCCCTGCCCCCAGGGGCAATATTTGGGTATTTTTTTTTCTTTCAGACGTCTTTTTGATTGGTGGAATTTATATATATATATATATATATATATATATATATAATATATATATATATATATATTCATTCTATATAGTCAACAGTATAGGATAACTCCGACTGTAATGAAGGGTGTACTAATTTATGTACGTAATAGCTGGGTGGTGACATAGCTCATCTGGTAAATAGATTAGAACCTTAAAGTAAAATCACGTTAGTTATAAACATGGTTGGTTCGAGTGTTGCTATTAATGCGGCTTGCGTTGCGATCAGAAACAGGGAAGTGACTCATCATTAAAATTAATGAACAGCAAAAATATTTCTCCTCCATCCTTAACTCTGTCCCCTCCTCCACCGAATCTGCTCCTCATCTACCACCAGCCACCCACCCTCCCCAATCCGTTCAACCTTATTCTCTCACTCTCACCACTGCTGCACTGTCCCCCTTGAGGCAACTGAGAGTTGGAAAAGAGAAGTAGAATGGGTGTTGGGTGGAAGGGATGGGTGGAAATGCAGCGAGGATGGTTGGGGGAGGGAAGGGTGTGTATGTAGGGAGTGAGGACTTATAGATGGAAGTTGATGATTTTTGCTGCAAAAAGGAATGGAGTAAAAACAAGATGAAGAAAAAGGGGAAAGTATATTTCAAGTGTGCCTTACTTTTTTTTAGGGGGGGGGGTATTTATTGTTTTGGATGTTGAGTGCTCAAATCATGTGCCCTTGTACACTTGTATGCATATATGCGGGAATGAGACAAACTGCAGATGGGATTGGGATAGGTTAGTGTGGGTAATAAACCATGGTTGAGAGAGGGACAATAGATTTAAATATCATTAAAATTTTATTTATATATATATATATATATATATATATATATATATTACAATCATTCTAGAATGGGGAAGATATGACACAATGTCGTGTAAAGGGATGTGAAGCTGCTTCGAATTCAGAGTTTTTCATCTCTTATACTGGTTGACTAAGCAAGGCTAAAGGACCCAGGCTGCCTATTTCTCTATAACTGGGCGATGGGGAAGAAAGGTCTTTCCCAGGGGCATTAGCGCGAATTGAATTATATATAGGTATAAACGGATGAATGTACACACACACACGCACACACACACACACACACACACACACACACACTATATATATATATATATATATATATATATATATATATACACCCTGATAGTCGTGTAATTGTGAAAGTGCCAGAAGCAATACGTCTCTCTGTGTTTCAATTTATTTTACCACACCACACACAGAGAAACAAACACACACAGACAGATAGACACACAGACACAGACACACAGACACACACACACACACACACACACACACACACACATATATGTATATATTATATATATATATATGTATATATATATATATATATATATATATATATAACTGTATCTATGAATGCAGAAAAGAGATACAGCTAATATTGCCATTTATTCTGTTCAAATAATTAAAGATTTCACCTGCTTTAGTAGTGTGGGTAAAATGACTTTTACACTTCTTGAATATGATATACACCCGAAGAAGGCCGTAGAATGTATTTGGCCAATACATTTGAATAAAAACAAAAAAAAATATGAGGTTACTATGGTCAGTAATTCACAGAGAAACGACACTACTTTTTGTCAGAATTAAAGAAAACTCGTGGTTCGTCTGCACACCTAACGAACAAACGGAGCGGACAAAACATAACGATATAAACAACAATGATAACGATATACGGATTTCCAATGCATTCGATTTCCTGTATATGTTATCGAAGCATCGATCAGCTGGCATAAATCCAATATAAATGTAGAGAGGGTAAAGACAGGGATATGGAGAGTTTGGTTGAACTGCCTTAAAGGTCCGCTGTCTCGCCTCATTTTGAGTGTGACGCAAGCACTTGCCTTTTATCATAGTAGCTTCGATCTATGTGACTGTATGACCGCTGCAACCGTTGTCAGGGAGATGGAAGTGCCATACCTTTGTTGGCTAGGTAGACTTCCAGAGAGAGAGAGAGGGGGAAATAGTTGATATTAATGTAACTACTTTTTATTTATTTATTTATTTTTGTCGTTGTCACTCGAGTATTATTTTCTGTTTATGGTCGACCCGATCCTCTGAGCATGATACCGGTTGTTTGAGGGTTATTGTACAAGGCGTCCTTATTTACAGCTTTTTTCCCCGGTTAAGCTTTCCTACATATATTTTATTTGTTTTTGTCTCTCTCTCTCTCTCTCTCTCTCTCTCTCTCTCTCTCTCTGTGTCTTTTGTGGAGGTGTGTTTTCTCTCGTTAAGCTCATTATCTTGTAAAGAAATACGTACACTAGCACAAACAAAAAGTTCCAGATACAGTTTATGGTTAGGCGACACGTACAGACAAAGAGATGCATGTTTCCAGGGCCGGTGCGTACTAGCCACGAACCCATCAAACGGGAGACACAAATTTTCTTGGGCCCCGGAAGGACGGGTTTTATATAATTTCTTTGAATACTAGTACTAAGTCAGCAGAGTGGCGTATTGTCGGTGTCAGTTTGAGTATGTCCTCTTTTCACAAGCGCGAGATTGTCTTGCATCGGAGGGTGAGCGCCACACCTATCATCAGCTCCCCACTTTACTGCACAGATTCAAGCTGGGCTACTCATGTACTAAGTTGCCGAGGGTCGGTATCGAACCCGGAACCTTGGATCCTAGGCGGATGCTCTACCGACTGAGATAAACCGGCCCCTATGAATATTAAAAATAAAGTCGTCGGGGTGGCCTAAAGTCGGTATTAGCCAATCAGCGAGGGAGTCTATCCCTTTTCACTAGCGCTAGACCAAGGAGATTGTTGTGGCATCTGAGGTGGAGTGCCACACTTACCATCAGCTCCTTACTTTACCACACAGATCCCTGTGCTACTCATACGCTGAATTGGTGTCGAACTAGGAACCTTGTGGTTTCTTGCCGAACGCTCTACCGACTGAGCTAACCCGCGGCCCTATGAATATTACATTAGGAAAATAGACATGTAGTAGAGTAGGGGTCCTGTATCATAGATTTATAGGGTCCCATGTCATAGATTCAGGCCGGGTACATAAGACCTAGCACCGACCCTGTGTATTTCTATCTGCTTATATGCCTTCTTTGCTAAAGTGAACAGGGAGAATGTATTTTTGGTGCCAAAAAATCGAGAAACGACAACAAAGACGAAGCGTTATTATATAAACTGTCAAATGACTGATAAAAAAATTATAATACTTAAAAAAGCCAACACAAATATAATATATATTTTTATTGTCTAGTCGATTTTAACGGTATGTCAACCTGTCTTGGGTAATTTTATGCTTACTGGCTAGGGAATCTCGTTCAATGTACATTTTTCTGTAACTCATTGACTGATTGATTTTAATGACATGTCAACACATCTGGGTTTATTTTATGTCGAGGGTTAGAGAATCGCCTTCTTTTTTGTGTAGTTCTTTCTTGAGGGTTGTTTTTGCACACGATCCTATCGAATACGTTTTTTTTTTTAAATTTATTTTTAACAGATCTATTTGACGGATAGATGGGATTTTAAATACTACCTCTCCGGATAAGAGTTGGTATGGGAGTAATGACAATGAAGGACATCTCCAAATCTCTGGAATTGGAGCCTCACCATCAGATGCAGTTTAGTGTCATACTCAGGACATTTTTTAGTGGGGAGGGGGATACAGTCGGCGTATTCTCGGTCCCGCTGACGGATGAACTATTTAACTGTAAACAATAATCCACATTTCATCTCAATAAATCAACTCATTGCCTACTTTAAACCACTCACAGTGGCTCTCTCACCACAACAATCCTACCGTAAACTGCTGACAGAGGCTCTCTTACGTGTCATATTTTTATACTAAAATCTTTTGTTTTGTCTGTGAAATAACCCTTCGACTGGTACGTAATCATTGAAATATCTTATCATACAGGTAAAAAATACCTTTAGAAAATTTAGTACTGTCGTGGGGGAAATTTGGTTGGTAAAGAGTTAAGTCGATAAACTATTTATTATTACTATTATTTTATTACAAGTTTTACTCCATTGAATTATTGCAAAAACAAACTTGGTCGATAAAAAGAAAGTAGAGCGGGAATGTTACATTTGGTGCATGCCGCGTAATATTACATTTATTCGTCTTCCATTCACGGATCGTGTGTTCTCAAATACCTCTTTTTTCCTTAACATTTGTGAGTGTCTCCATCTCTTTCGCTTTCTCCCCCCTCTCTCCCCCTCCCCCTTCTCTCTCTCTCTTTCTTTCTTTCTCTCTCTTTCTCTCTCTCTCTAACACACACATTATCTTTTTCTCTCCCTCTCCCTGTTATCAGGTGAATATTGATTTGAACTAAATGATGTTCAATCTGTGTGATTATTATTTTCAGCGAATTAAGTGTTAGTAACAATAATTATTTGTTGTGTTAAATGTACCCGCTCAATAATAAAAATAAAAGCGTGCTACACATACATTCACTCGGTGGGGATTATAATGCGCTGATTGTATCCCTTACAGGGGATAAGCCCCGCAGCACCACCATCACCAAAATGGGATGGACACTAAATTGCATCCGATGGTAAGGGTCTTGTTCGTAAAATCTGGGGATTGTGCTGTGCCCCTTTATTGTCATTACTCTCAGATTCACTCTAACAGGTACTACCATTACTTAGGAAAAATATAGATGAAATAGACGTGTTTGAAAACTATTAGTATTAAATAGGAATATCTGAAAGCGTATAACTGTAAATCATTTGTATTAAGAATAATTATTTAAGCTATAACTGACTAATTAGGATTCACTCTAGCAGGTACTACCATTACTTAGGATCAAAAATATGGATGAAATAGACGTGTTTGAAAACTATTAGAATTAGATAGGAATACTTGAAAACATATAACTGTAAATCAATTGCATTAAGAATAATTATTTAAGCTATAATTTATTACTTAGGATTCACTCTAACGAGTACTACCATTACTTAGGAAAAAATATGGATGAAATAGCCTGTTTGAAAACTATTAGTATTAGATAGGAATACTTGAAAGCATATAACTGTAAATCATTTGCATCAAGAATAATTATTTAAGCTATAATTGATTACTTAGGTTTATTATTGGTTATTTGAAACTATATAACTATGAGCAAACAAATGATTATTATTGAGACAACTATTTACTTGGAACAATATCATTATTAAGATTAGATAGGAATACTTAAAACCCTACAACTGTGTGCAAATTATTAGTATTAGATAAGAATATATGATATAATATAACTGTGAGCAATAAACAACTAAACATAAAAAGTAAATATAAAATTCCATAACCTCAAGGCGTAAAATTTGCATTCCATTAAAATCAATGAATAAATAATGAAACATGTGCATTCACTCTAGTGTCGTCCACAAATAAGTATATCCTTAAAAATATTTCCATAAAATTTTTTATCCATAAAAAGATTTTTTCTAAAACCAAAGTTACCAGCATTTTATTGTTTAGTTATAATGAAATATTGTTATATGAAAGTAATATTCTAAGAATTGTTTATTATCAAACTCGATCCATTGGGAATATTTAAAAAAAAAAACTTTTTTAAATGAATATATAGCAGTCCAAAAATAAGCACACCCCTGAAAAAAATCTATAGGCTAAGTACATTTTAAAACTAAACTTGATTTCCTTTCTAATTACAGAATGTCAGTGAAGTAGAGTTTGGTAATAAATCATACCTAATAATATCCGTTTTCGTGTGATCCAAAAGTATTGGGACTGAATGGTTAATTCTTTTAATTCATGATTGCTATTTTAACATCACCTCAACGCAAAAAATTAAAGCACCTGAAAATACTTATTTGAGTAGATGTACAAACAATAATACATTTACATTGAAGCGTGCCCGCACATTTACAGCTGCTTAAACATATATATATATATATATATATATATATATATATATATGTGTGTGTGTGTGTGTGTGTGTGTGTGTTTGCGTGCTCGCGCGTCATTTTCGCACCTAATATTATTTTCTGTACTTCTCTTTATCGTTTCTCACAAGTTCACGTGAACACACGTGCACCTGAAAACACCTTCGAATAATGGCTCCCGTCGTCATGCCAACGTCAATTTGTGAGGATCATGTCTGACCCACCTGTTAGCTACAAAGAAAGTGGCAGGTGCCTAACCAAAATCTGTGTGAGAGCGAAGGGCGGTAGAAGTGTTAATAAAAAGCTGGGGTGGGTCGCGGATTGGAACGACTATTGGTGAGCGAGATGATTTGATTGGCTCGAAGATTGGACGAAGAAGAATATACAATTTTTGAATAAAAAAAAAGTGCCATAGAACCGTAAAGAAAGAAGGAAAGAAAGAAAGAATTAATGAATGAATGAAAATAGGAACGAGCTACAGAAAAGAAAAAGAATCAGTAACTGGAAATAATTTCAAAAAAGAAAGAAAGAATAGAAAGAAAGAAAGAAAGAATGAATGAGTTAAAGAAAGAAAATAAGAACAAATTAGCGAAAGAAGATTAAACGGTGAAAGAAAAGAAAGAAAGAATAAGAAACTTGGGAAATTAGGAGAAAAGTAATTACAAACAAAATGATGCGAGAGGAAAATTAAAGAAAGAAAGAAAGAAAGAATGAATGAAAAATTAGAACGAACTAGCGAAAAGGAAAAAAAAAAAGAAACAAAAGTATGAATGTCGAAGAAATTTAGGAGAAAGACAATTATGAAGCAAATACGAGAGAGAAACTTAAGAAAGAAAGAAAGAAAGAAAGAAAGAAAGAAAGAGAAATACAGTTCTTTTGATATCAGTCTCAATTTGGTTGTTTTTGTTTTACGGCATATCAACGCTCTTGGAGTCATTTAATGCCGAATCAAGTCATTTTTTATATCAGGTTGCTTACAGTACCTGATGTTGCTTAAAAGTCACCCATCAAAGTACTAAACAGGCTCATCGCTGCTTAACATCGGTGGTCTAGTGAGAACCAGTGTTTTTAACGTAATTTTTCCGTAAAGCGGTATCAGTCTCGAGCCTATGGATCTATTATTAATCTCGACAAAAAAGTTATATGAAAGACCAGCAGTTGCCTCTACATCAGTTTTCCCTTCTTCTTGTCCCAACAAGGTGCAATACAGTTGGCCATTAGTGTCACCAGAAGAATACAAAACTATTTGGAATACAACGGACTGTCTTAGGGGCTCGACTTCTGGTATTCCCACCCCACAGCTGTAAGTTACCAATTCAAAGTGTTCCTTCTCCTTAACATGTTGCTGTTACTTAGGCTAGTCTAGGTTAGTCTACCCTATTATTTACTCACAGCTGATAGAAGACACGGATTCAAGCCTCTCCTTGGAGCATTAGCTCACAATGAAATGCAAACAACCTCGTCTAGCATTTGAACATTGCGCCATAAACACATCCTATCTCTACTCCCACTCATAACATTACCATTAAAATCAGCTGGGTACCTTGCGTAGTGTGATAGTTAACGATCTATGTCACCTTCTAGCCTCGTGGAATGCAAGAAATATCAATAGTTAGCGAGTTAGTCTAGCAGATCATTGCTTGTGAATTTGATTCTCACCGTGTGCCCCATGGCTGACTGTTATTTAAGGAAGGGGGTGCCGCTGGCGTCGTGGCTAAAGTACTGGACCGCGAAATCGTAGTAATTCCAATTTCGGAGCTCTGGGGAGTGTTGAGTAGCCCAAAATCGATCTAACTCCCAGGTCCACTCAGACTCGGAGTGGTAGTATCCGTTTGTGTCCTATCCATTGGTTAAATAGAGAAAAAAATGTGTTTTAAAAAATTGAGTTTAATAAAAAAAAAATGTTAAATACCCATCAAAAATTAATAAAACAAAACATCTTCGGTATAAAATAACCCAAAAAGATTGACATGTCGTAAAATCCAACCAAACAAACAGTCAAAATAAGTAAAGCTACATGCTGTTGTTTAAAACAGCTGACTTCGGAGAATATAGAGGAAAAAAAGTCTTTTGGGGTGTTGGCAACGTAGACAAAGTGGCAGGAAGCGATTAGTAAAAAATAAAAATTTAAAAAATAATAAAAAGATAAATAAAAAGGGGACCAGTAGAACAAACAAAGGAAAGAACGGAGCGTAATGACCCAAAAGAAGAAAAAAAAATTCAGGTTGGGTGGGAAAAAAAAGGGGGCTCAATAAGGAAAGGACAAGAGAGGAGAAAAAAAAACTATCGAAAACTCTACTAAGTAGACAAAAAGAAGGTTATGCGTAAATGGGAGAAAGGTGAGGGAGCTTGATGTAATAAATTTTAGCGCGCACGTGCTAAGCGCTTGTAACATAAGGCACTACCACTTGTCGGCAACGTGCTGCATCTGGATACAACCAGCCCCCCCCCTTCCGCTCCCATGCACACACACACTTTCTCGTCTTCAACAGCTTTCTTTCCCAGTGTGGCTCATCTGGTAAAAACGTCGATCTTTTTTAAAATGTTAATATTGGCATAATCTTTTCCTAGTAAATCGAGTTAATGAGCGGGTATTACCGGCTAATTCCTCGCGCTTTTATGAGGACTGCTGTCTGTCGCTTAGTGAGATTATGAGATCCTAGTGACGTCGACAAAAGCGTTCATAATGACAGTGAGCTATTGTTTTTCACCTGGCGAAGCTGTAGCGATTGTTAGATACAAAAACTGGTTTGATTTTGAGACAAAAAAAAATGTTGGAAGCCTAGTCCTTAAGCCAATCCGGTTAAATCAAATTTAACGGACCTAAATTCCACCGTCGTATGTCACCCTGCCGAAAGAAAAAAATACCAAAAATCAGGGAATTAACCGAATTTAATGAAATTTTCAGTGTTGATATATTAATGAATAAAAGATATAATGCACCAATTATTTTATATATATAAAACATTTTTTTACATTTTTCTGGTCAGTTAACTTTGAACCACGTATCTTAGAGAATCTGTGTTACGCCTCAAAGATACGTGGTTCAAAGTTAACTGACCTGAAAAAATGTAAAAGTTTTTAAATAAAATAACTGGTGTATTACATTTTTTTATTCATTAATACATCAACACTGAAAATTTCATTAAATTCGGTTAATTCTCTGATTTTTTGTATTCTTTTTTCTTTTGGAGGGTAGACATACGATGGTGGAATTTAGGCACGTTATTTTTTATTTAACCGGCAATCTAATATGCTAGGCTTGATGGTTGATTTGTTTGATTTTACGGCATTTTGTCGAAGACGTTTGTCTTATTTATTCCTGTTGGGTATTCAATTTTTGTTAAATAGTTCTATCTATTTAACCCATAGTGGGACACTAGCATATACTACCACTCCAGGTCAGAGTTATTATGCTAAGTATAAGGTCACAGTCTTTATGTGTACGTAAAACTCCCTAACGTGAAATGAGTTCTTCAGTTTATTTCTCTTTCTCTTTTTATATTCGGTTACTTGTTGTTTTTTTTTTTTTTTTTTTCTTTAAATTTGAATAACTCTACTTTTTCTTTTCTTATTTTTCTTTGTTTTTCCTTCCTTTCTTTCCTGGTAGATTCTATCTTTCTTTCATTTCGTCTTTTTTTTTTCTTTCTTTTCATCATTTTCTCTTCCCTTTTATTCATTTCTGTACTTTCTCGTTCCCTTTCCTCTCGCTTTTATAGCTTTGTTTTCTCCTTCTTTATATTCTTTGTCATTTACCGTTTCCTTCCCTTTTCTTCGATATTTTTTTTTCTTCGCTTCATAATTTTCTCGTTCCTTTCCTTCACTTGGTCAATTTCTCTTTCTTTCTATTCTCTTTGTTGTTCTATCTTTTGTCTTTGATTCATTTTGCCAATTTCTCTTTCCTTTCTTCACTTCACCATTCTTTCCTTTCTTCTCTTCTCTTTGTCATTTTCTCTTTCCTTCTATTTTCTTCGCTATTCTCTCTTTCTTTTCCTTCACTTCGTTATTTTCTTTTTTTTTTCTGTTTCTTCGCTTCATCATTTTCTCTTTCCTTCACTTCTCTTCGTATTTTTTTCTTTCCGTTCCACCACTTCACCATTTATCTTTCCTTCCTTCCACTTCATCAATTTCTCTTTCCTCCCCTTCATCATTTTCTCTTTTCTTTTCTTCACTTCGGCTTTTTCCCCATTCCTTCCTTCCCTTTCAGCATTTTATTTCCTTCTTTTCTTCGTCATTTACTTTCTCCTCCTCTTCACTATGTCATCTTCGCTTTCCTCCCTTTCACTGTATCCTCTCCCCCCCTTCACTATGTCATCTTCGCTTTCCTCCCCTTCATTTCCTTATTATTCTCTTTCCTTTTCGTCATTCTGTCACTTTCTTTTTCTTTCTCCTTTATATCCTTTTTCCCTCTCTTGCTTTTTTTCTCTCATTCCCAGTTCGCTTTTGACTTTTAATTATTTCGTTGTGACATATTCCTTTTTTTTTTTTTTTTATTCATAGCTTCCTTTCTTTTAAAGTCTTTGCTACTAAACAATATTT
>CM042137.1:76782930-76785430 GCA_023376005.1 Doryteuthis pealeii | reverse complement strand
ATATTACAATTTCTCTATATTCTATGTGCCACATACTATATATATATATATATATATATATATATATATATATATATATATATATGTGTGGGGGGGGTATATACATTATCTGTGAATATATAAACTGAAGATATGTATACTTAGTGTACAAATATTTATTATATATATATATATATATATGTATATATATATATATATACATATATATATATATACATATATATATATATATATATATATATATATATATATATATATATATATATATATATATATATACTGTCTTACTGTCTGATGATTATAGATTTCAATTCCAATCACTCGTAATTGTACATTGATCTCATTTGGGATGATTTTACCCAAATATGTTTGGTTTTATATCGGTTTAGATAGTTTTGAATAATTTATACACAGACGTATATGATTTATGGATATACATGTATCGAGTTAAATTGATTATATGTTACATATTTTTAGTTATAAATTTGCACGCTGGTGAACAATGCCTAAAAAAATACACAAAGACTCTTTTCTTAGCCTTTTAAAAGTGCATTTCCCTATATTAATTTCGAGGAGACTCACAGGTATATTTACATGCTGATAAAACATAACTGGCGGGTACTTACACTCATAAAAGTCGAGATCCCGGTTCGAATAGTAAAAAAGGCATACACATACAGAAATACACTATCTTCTTATTATCATCCCTTACTTACATGCATCTATCATTTCTCAATCCTTTCTCACACACGTACACACGATAAAACTATGTGAAGCGTTCATAAACTGATTGCATTCGATTGACTGTTCGAGCAGTCGAAACAACAACCTGTTCACTCCTGACTTACCGCTAAAGAAGAGTGGAAGCTGCTGGCCGGGCATCTTTTCTTTGTTCTTTTATCTGTTGTTTTTCATTAGACAGACGCACCTCCTTTGTCCTGTACGCACATGCTAATCTATAGGAACCAACATCCTTACCCCGTTCCACCTCTGCCAAATCGTTTAAGAGATTAGGAGCGGCCATTTTGAACAATAGCCAGTAATTCTTACCATGTGTTGACGATATTTCAGTTGTAGAATAAAAACCTGACAAATACACTATTAAGGACGAGTCGTCAATCATCGACAACGAGAAATGGCAGAGAATGGAAATAATAGAGTATAAACTATCGTTGCAGTTCGAACTCATGTCTCCTTTGCCTTGTACACGTAAATTGATCGTCAGGGTGCATTCTTATAAAAAATAAGACCAAAGAAAATGCTAGACAAAATTGATGACAGAAAATATTTCATCTAAAAATTAGAAAAAAAATGATAGTGTGGTTAGGAACTGATTTAGCTCAGTCGGTAAACTATCTGCCTTGGAATCTCAAAGTTCCGGGTTCGATACCACTCTAGGTCGACTCAGCGCTTGGGTCAACTGATCTGTGTGACAAAGCATCTATAAATGTAAATGTATCTCTTCACTTCAACAAAACAATCTCCTTGCTCTAGCGTTAGCTAAAAGGTGATAGTCTCCCTCACTGTTTGACTCATACCGACAATAGGCAACTCCGCAAACTTTACTTAGTTTCTATAATTTACAGAAGATAATTGATCGATTGATTGGTTTTAACGGCATATCAAACTATCTAGGATTATTACATGCCAAGCATTTAAAGAATCGCGTTTATGTTTACATTTTTGTGTAGTTGATTCTAAAGAGTTTTTTATGTACATCGTTCTATTGTATACGAATATTTTTAACGGATCTAATTCACCCATTGATTGGATGCTAAAAGGTACTCTTGCCCGGAGTTGACCTGGGAGTAAAGGTGGTGAAAAAAATACTGGGCACACCCCAAATCTGGGGCCTCAACATCAGATTAAGTTTATTGTCATAACCCAAAATATCCCTTTTTAGGAAAAGTTTTTTACCCTTCAGCTGCTGATGCATTCAGCGTATTCAAAGCTCCACCGGCAAGGCAAAATTTAATAGAAAGAATGTGCTATCTTTTTCCCGCATGTTTCGACCGATCAGTTTTACAGCCTTCTTCGCGTGTTTTGTCCATATAGACACTGGTAAGCCAAAAACAGTACCAAACAGAATATTCAAAACATAAAAGGAGATTTAATAAGTTCGTACTCTTTGCAGGGGTATCAGCCGAATATTGATGTGACATTTTTAATTGTCTTGATCTATATAAATGATTTATCAATATAGATTTGACCACATGTATATTTACATTCATATGACCTAATTTCGACTTGTTTTCATTGGATTACATTTAACACTGCCAAGTATATTATAGCAAACCAAAACGCAATCTGGTATTTTCAGTCAGGCTCATTATCTGACTCGAGCTTACGATCTCTCTCTCTCTCTCTCTCTCTCTCTCTCTCTCTCTCTCTCTCTATCTATATAATATATATATATATATATATACATATATATGAATATAAGTACTTATATATATATATATTATATATATATATATGCACACTCACTTTCTCACACGCT
>CM042137.1:76715430-76775430 GCA_023376005.1 Doryteuthis pealeii | reverse complement strand
GGTATCTAAATTTATGTGTATTTGTGTTTCTTGTACATATCTTTAAGCTGTTATTGTTCCAAAGATTCAAAATCTTTTCCTGTTTATTTTCTTGTAAATTTTAAAGATTCAATCCTATTACCCCCCCCCCTGTTTTAATGCATCTGCTACACTGTCTATGTATATTTTCAATTATCTGTTATCTATATTATATTCTTTCATTTGTTTTGTTCTTTTATACGGTTATTGCTTATTCTAAACCATATTGAGTTACTTGTTGATATCTGATTCCACACGGACATTTCCAGCTTCTTCTTTTTTTTTCCATCTCCGTTTTATTTGTTTCCCTGACATGCGCAATACGCTAATAATCTAAATCTGCGCGTGTTGTTGAGATGCATGACTAACACAGCCACTCCCACCCCCTTGCATCTTTATTTTTTATTCAATTTTTTTTCTCTTTTTCTTTTTTCTTTACCAGAGCTCCACCAAGGCTAGCGAGAGCGGCATTGTGGACGACCTCCAGGCGGTCAAAGATGATGACGACGATAACGACGACGATGAAGATGACAAACTGCCTTCTGGTCATGACTACGACACGGAGAGATTGAAAGCCTTTAACGTAAGCAGATGATACACTCAATCTTATTTTCACAGCCCGCTTGCTTTTTTTTTTATTTTTTTTTACATTTACCCCTTTTGTCTTTATATATATATATATATATATATATATATATATATATATATATATATATATATAACTTGTATTCACTGTTTTTTTTTTACTTTCGTAAATAGGTATCCTTTGTCTGAATTTTTGAGATGAGAGTTGATAATTTGTATTACTTGGATTTTTCGGACTGTTGTCCTCATCCTTTTTGTTATATACACAACGTAACGCCCGATGTGCCCCCAATATTCTTCAGATGTTTCTTGTAGAAATCGAGAACCTTTTCGTCGAATTCGGAAACCTTCTTGTCGAACTCTGGGACCTTCATGACGTAACCGAGAGTCTTCAGTTTAACACATGACGCAACGGATATAAAGGTTGAATTAATACAGTTCGAAGTGACAATCATCTGTACGTTGCAGGTTCAATCCTGACTAAGGTGATAAAAACATATAATACTTAATATTGCTAAACACTTGTAATCTTTGAGTGTTGCATTATTTTTGTAGTTTTATGTAAAACTACACTGAAGTTATACCATATATACTCGTGTATAAGTCAAAATTGGAAGATGTAAAAATTTATCAAAAAAACACTGGTCCCGTAACCTGGTGTGGTCGCGGAAGTTCTACTCATGTAGCGTATTTTAATTAGGAATAGCGTGGTGGAGCACATCCCTCTCCAGGTCTACAATTTGTTTGAATACAGATACTTCCTTCTAGACCAGTTGCTTTACCAAGGTAAAAGTGCCCAGTCTCTTCTGCTATTTACTCATAGCTGGAGGGAGAATCCATGGATATATACATTTACCAAAGGTATTAGCAGTTATTTAATAGGCAAACATCTTGTTTACGATTTAAATCCGGGTAGCCAAGTCTACTTTTTGAAGTGGTGAGTCTGATAGATCAGCATTACTTTAAAATTGAAATAATTGAAAAACAAAATTCAAACCACTTTTCTCTCTTTTAGTCAACAACAATTTTTGCATATGTGGTTTTAATTCAACAAACGGATATGCTGCTTCACCAGTAAATTTTTCATCGCTTTTCTTGTGGAATATCAACTTTGAAAACTCTTTAAAAAACCTTTCTAAAAACATTTTTCACAAGTTTTTCTCTCCTGGTGATGACAAAACTGCGTCACTGTTTACGTCACATTACCCAACACATAATCCAACGTCATAACATAGAATAAATATACTCAAAATGTGAGCATGCAACGTTAGACAATCCTCATTGTTTCAATAAATAGATGCCCAGCGTAATATATTTATCTATAGATTGTTTTATTCTAATATAATTTAAAGTTTTTGGAACTGTTTCCATTTCAAATTGTCTTTCTTTCTTTCTTTTTTTTTTACTCCTTTAATAAATTTGATGATTTTACATACTTATAATACACACTCTATGACATTGAATTTTCAGCTCCCATCCCCTCAGGCAATATCTTTCAAAAAATCATTTTTATATCGCCCGGAGGGTGTCTTTTTATTTTGTTAGTTAAATTAAAAGAAATATTCCTATTTGTCTTATCACTTTTGTTCAAGTCTGTTGTTGGTATCAGTCGGACAGCAAATAAGTATATCCCCTTTTCACGAACGCTAGACGTGTATATAATAAGTACATCAATAAGTATGTAATCTATTATTGAAAAAAATAATTTTTATTCGGTACCACTAACCAAATATTTTGAGGTCTCAGTAGAGAGAAATAAGGATAATCTGTTAATTGAAGTAATGATTTATTAATATATTATTAATAATAATCTGTTAGACTGGCTTTTAAGGATTATTCTGTAGAATACTTGGTCATTTTCTCTCTCTTTTCTTGTTCATTCTTAAACGATATTTCCTTTTTCTCCTTTTCATTTAATCCAATCCGTTTGTATTTTACGTTTTCTTTTCTTTGTATTGCTCTGTCTTTCTCTATATTCTCTTCCCCCTCTTCTTCTCTGTCTCTGTTTCTGTATCTCTGTGTGTGTATGTGTGTGTAAGTGTCTCTCTCTCTCCCCCCCTCCCCCCTCTCTCTCTGTTTCTCTCTGTCAATTCTTTTGTTTTCGCTTTATTCGAGTTTCATTTCCCGAAGCATTTGCTGCGTATTTTCTTATAATTCTTATAATTTTATCATTCCTTTTTATGGGCCGTAATAAATCTTTTTGGAGGGACGTGTCGATCCGTGAGCACCAATGGATACTTGTGGTGGAGCATCTCAATTTCCATCTTGCAACATTTTCTCCCTTTTTCTTATTTTTATTAGTTTCCTTTCTCTTCCTTTGCTACAACCTCATCTTTATACGTTCTTCGTTTATCACATTCTCCTTTATTATTATCATATATATATATTATATATATATATATATATATATATATATATATATATGAAAAAAATATATATATATGGTATATTTCCTTCTTACGTTAAGATTACTTTTTCGTTGCCCATTCTTCCTATTGTATTAATTTCATTACTTTATTCAACCGAGTTTTTTTTTTTTTTTTTTTGGGGGGGGGGGAATTATCTCAATCTGTCGTTTCATTTTTTACATCCAGTCTGTTTCAATTTGCATGCCCATCCTTTAGAAGGCGTGCTATAAGACGGTTATTGTCCTAGCAAATGGAACCGGCGATAACCATTACACGACAAGCACTTCCCAGCACCTTTCAAAAATATTTTCAAGAATGATTTAACTGACCATCAGCACTAACGAATAGTTTTACTTTTATCATAACAACCTGCAATATACGTCTTAATCTTTTACCTAACGTGAACTGATACTTCAGCTAGATTAATCTTTGGTTCAAAGTATGGAATATCCTCGTAGAAAAGACTCAGAAACTGGTTAAACAGCACAGTTACAGTTATTCTACAAGGATGGTCTTGGCATTAAACAATCCACGAAAGTTTATATGTCATTAAAAAAAGAAACCAAAACACACCAACTGAAGAAAAGAGAAGCTCAAAAATAATTCTTTTAATGATTAAAGATAGAGCTTATTTACCCTTTGATGATGATGATTTTTTTATATGTTATTTAAAGCGAAAATCTAACAAGTGGAACCATTTTTATCAAAGCTTCCTGAGATAATAGTTATGATTATGAATAATATTATATTATATTTGTGCCCTGAGCCAAGACCAAACAAGACTTTTCCTGGGTAGAATTTTACGAGGAATCCAGTGGTGGTGTTTATATTCACAAGGCTGGGAACATACAGCGAGAAATAGAAATTCCAGAACTGGAGTCTCACCATTAGCTGCAATTTACTGTCATACCAGGACACTCGTTTTTTGGTTCGAAGGGGGTCTTAGCCCTCTTTAGTGGACACATATTCTAAGCCCCGCTGACAGGGTGGAAAGATAATTTTATTTAGTCTGTGCTGAACGATTTTTTTTTTTACCAAATTCTCTCTTCGGTTTCATTGATAATATCAACCATTTCTTCATTTTTTATATTTTTATTTGTATATCTTTTCAGATGTTTGTCCGTTTATTCGTGGACGAGAATCTTGATAGAATGGTGCCCATATCGAAACAGCCCAAGGACAAAATCCAGGCGATTTTAGAAGCATGTGACAGACAATTCCCCGAATTTCACGAAAGGTCGCGAAAACGGATCCGGACATATCTAAAGTCTTGCCGTCGGATGAGGAGGTCTAAAGAACAGAACGGCTGGGAACCGGTAAGATACTTATTTGTCTTTGTTTTTTGTATTTTTTATTTATTTTTTACAAATTAGACAATTTGGAAGAAAGCCAGGTTTCATGCAGGATGATGTTAGTTTTAAATTTTTAAATTGAAAAGAAAATAGACGTAATTTACACTGAATACTCAACTATTTCCCAAATACTGTGCCCTTGCAAAGAAATGTGCTCTTGCAAAGCACTATGCCCTTTTCAAGCACTGCGTTATTCCAAATCACTGTGGACTGGCAAAGCTCTGTGTCCTTCCCAACCACTGAACTCTTCCCAAGTCCTGTGTTCTTCAAAACACTATACTCTTCAGAAATACTATGCTCTTCCCAAGCACTATCCACTTGCAAAGCACCGTGCTTTTCCAAAGCACTGTGTTCTTACAAAGGAAAGCACTGTGCCATTCTTGAGTATTGTGCTCTTCCAAAACACTGTGGTCTTGGAAAGCACTGTGCCCTGTCCGAGCACTCTTCTAAACCACGGTATCATTTCCAAGAACTGTGCCCTTCCCAAGCAATGTGTTCTTCCAAAGCTCTGTGCGCTTTCCATGGACAGGAATAAAAGATTAATCATATTTTGTCTTCCTATAAGTCATGTAGCTTTATACAATATCACTCATAAACAAGTACACCCTAAAAAAGTTTTTAATTAACAGTTTTTCTCTATGCCACAGATGTCAGGATTATTATTGCTATAAAATTATTATGCAATCAAAACGGATATCATTAGCTATTAGCAAACAACACTATAACATTGAAACTTTGAAACCAAAAATAAAACAGCAACACATCTGTAACCAAAAATGCAATTGCATAAATATATTTAAGGGATTTACTTACTTTTAGAATGTTATCAATTCATATTTTTGCTTATGAAGTTTCAGTGCTGTAGGTTTGGGCATGAATAATGCCGAATAACATCGGTTTTGATGGTATAATATTCTAATCCTGACATCTTTTGTTCAGAAGAAAATTCAATTTTTTATGAAAAATATTGGTTGTGTATCGGTTATCCTCGTAGGAAGTGGAATCAGTTACCCACGTTCAAATCCTGAACGAGGCTGAATTTTCACATAGCGCTAATTATTTTAGGAAAAAATTTATTTCCGACTATTCTCCCTCCAGCTATGAAAAGACTAGTAGGGCATACTCTTTAATCTTGGTATCGGCACGGGAGAAAGAAAACTCGGAATTCAAACTAGTTGTAGATCTAGAGAGGTACGGTCTTCATCAAACTATTCCTGCCCAATGCACGTTATATGAGTAGCGCACATTCACCACCAACTGTTAAACCATGTTATGGGACCAGTGAGTGAGACTGATTGGGGTGTACTTATTTATGGGCGATGCTCTAAAGACTGTATTGATATTACTTCAAATTATTGTCTTATTTAGTAGAAAACAGTGGCTCTTGGGAAGACTTGATAATTTATGTCTTAGAAAACAGTATTTTTTAAAAATGTCATCATATGTGGATAGATATTGGATTTTTAAAAAGAATTTTGGGAATATGCATATATTGTATAGCATATTAACTGTAATCTAGTTATATCTCCCGTTAATCCATTTGTATCATCAGTCCATTTAATATTGAATAAACTGAATTTCAGAACCTTGCAGTTTTATGTTCGATCAGTTTAGATATAGGTAACACAATCAGCTTTCGCAGATTAATGAAAAATTACACTTTTATAGTAACAAACGATATTACTCAATCTAATATACATTTATGTAAGTAAAATAATCTAGAGGGAGTGGCCTATAATCGATATCAGCTGGACAACGAGTCTATCCCCTTTTCACTGGCACTAGACCAGGGAAATTGTTTTTGCGTCCGAGGTGGAGCGCCACACCTACCATCAGCTCCCCACTTTACCACACGGATCAAAGCTGCTCTACTCATGCTCTGAGTTGATGAGGGCCGGTATTGAACCCGAAATATTGTGGTTCCTAGACAGGTTTCTCTACCGACTGATATGTTTTAGTTACTTTTGCTAAAAATATTCTAATAGAAATAAATAGCTTTGCTATTCATGCGCTGAGTTGGCGTGGACAGATATTGAACCCGGAACCTTGTCTTTCCTAGGTGGATGGCCTACCGAATGATAAGTTTTTAGTAACGTTTGCTAAAAAATATTCTCAGAGAAATTCAAACATAGCCGTCATCTTTTCACGGGTAATAATTAGGTAGACTACTCTTCTAAATTTTTCTCTTTCTTTTTCATTATCTTTATTTAATTTTCTTTCTCCGCAATGAATTTCTGTCTTCTCTTTGTGACTTTACACATTTTCTCTCAGAAAAAAAACACCTTTCGGTTTTCATTAGCATTAAAAGATGTTTACTGTTTTGTTATTGACAACCCTTTTACTTCTGCCCCATGCTATATATGCACTCATTTACCTAAGGATATTTCAACTTTTCTGTGCGTTATACAACTTAGTTGCACATTAATGTGCAGAAAATTAAAACTTTTTTAGGTATTTGAAAACGTTTTCTCTATTTTTGTAGATGTATTTCTTGCTACCGTATACTTCGGCTTCTTTTAAAAATTTCTTTCTTAATTATTTTATTCTTGATTATTTAAAGATTCTTTATTTTCTTCTGATGATTCACTCATTGTTTTAATCCTTAATGGTATTTCCCCGAATGAGAGTAGATATTCCCCGCCCCGCTGGTGTCATTGGAAGCATCTCTATGTTCTTGCAAAGAGTGATGTTACTTTGGTCTTTGTGTTCCGTTCGTCCAATTGCTTTTAATCCTCAACAACGTGGATTGTAATTCACATCACACAAACATTCACCAAATTTCATTCCTGTCTGTCTGTCTGTCTATCTGTCACTCTATAACTCAAGGACGGCCATCAAATGTCCTTTGGTTACTGATGGGATATCGAAGTTGATTCTAAAACATGTTCTTAAACTTATAATATCATAAGCTTTTAGCTAGGAGTTCGATTTAAAAACTAACAATATTGCTTAATCGAACCATTACTTTGAATCGGTATGGTCAACTAAATAATATCTGTATCTTTTTATTCAATCGTATAAATTAGATATCTTAATGAAATATTCCTAGTTAGAAACCAAAGCTCTGAAAAATTTTTCCATGATATTTTTCTGTAATTTGTTTCAGTCACCCAAAGATCAATGTTTTTTTAAATTGTTATATATATATATATATATATATATATATTGAGAACAATATTATATAATGTTAACCTCTCGACCATGTTTTTGACGTACTAACAAAACCAGTTCGGTGATACTACATTAAACACCACTCTAAAGGTTGGTTTCCTGCTATTTTCATACTTATACACACACACAAACATATATATATATATATATATATATATATATATATATATATATATATATATATATATATATATATATATATATATATATATATATAATTTTCTTTAAGAAACTAGGAAACCCTAAAAAGAATTTTTATGTGTTTTATCAAAAACACAAAGATAAAAATCCGTTCCCTCTTCAACTAAAACGGTAAAATTTTGTGTTGATGAAAAATATTGCACATTAATTACGGTCATGGAAATAAAACTCCATATTCACGAAAATTTGGGTGCAAAATTGCACACACACACACACACACACACACATATATATATATATATATATATATATATATATATAACTTTCTCTGAACTTTAATTCTTAATCCTTTTGAACACTTACGTGTCTGACCCTCAGGTGCTCAATATTTAAGCTTCACACATTTCCATTAATACTTAGATCTTTGTTTAAATATCCCGTCCCTCCCATAAGGTTCCAGTGATGTCATGATGAAAACAATGGGTCCCACTGGGTTAACAGAAGTTAAGCATTTATGAGCATGTTCAATACAATTTAATTGACCACTTAAGCAGTAGCAGATAATATAAGTGACCAGCGTCCTTTTTTTAAAAAAATTACTTGATTCGGTATTAAATGACCCGGAAAAGGTTGATATGCCATAAAACAAAACAACCGACCGACCAACCTTTCTTATGAGAAAAGCTGTGAAGTTTTTTTGTATTAAGGCTTTAAATATTAGTATCTTACTTAGTCCGTATCACTAGATTTATATCGCAAAGCAAAAATGATGCACAGTACGAAATATCAAACGGTTTCAAAGGGTTTATGGTCCTGGAATATAAACAAAACCCGTTTCCTTCATTAGAAATATATAACGACAAATAAAAAGAAAAAATAACAAAAAATAGTCAATAAGTTATGTTATTTTTAAATTTGAAATTTATACCGGCCATTCGTGTTAAATAATGCTTTCTAATTGCAATAAAAATATTTTTTTAGCATATTGTAAATATCTGACCCAATGCCTAACAATATTTCCATATGTAATTACTAGTATGTAAAATTAAATTTAGCTTGTAAATTTCTGTATTAATTTCGGAATTTATTGTTTAATTAAACGAGCTTTATTTTGATGTTTTTGTTTTTATAAAGAAATACCCTCGATCTACTGAAACGATTCTAATTTACTGCTAAAATGTATTATTCTTAAAATCATATGAATTAACGCTCATCTAATCGTTAGTTATAAACATCATTACAAATAATTTTTCTCCTTTTTACATGTGTTTTATTGAACATTTTTACGTATGCGCTAGTATTTTTTCCCCAGTTTTTAACACAGACCCAATAAGGCAAACATCTTCCAGAAATGAAAACGATGAAACAAGGTCTCGATCATCGAATATTTCCCTCTCGGCCCTCATGGCACGATATTAAATAATAATATATCTCAATTGAGCCATCATGGCCCACCCATCCCTCTGCTGCTGGTGATTAAAAAAACACGAAAAATAAAACTGGTCTATGTTTGATTAAATGCGCCGTGCCTTGCCTCCTAAATTGTCGGGTGACTAGAGTTGTACACCATTACATACTTTCAGGTCCCTTCGACGCTAGGAATGCGATCACCTCCTGTCGACAAACATAAAGTCCAAAAGGTATGGAAGAATGAAAAAAAATGAATTGTTACTTAGAGAGATAGATTTTTTTTGTAATTTTCTTTTCAGTTTGACTAAAGGTTACGTAACTTAAATGTATTTTTTAATACTACGGAATATGTAGAAAATGTATTTTTCTTCTTTTTTTTTTAAATAACTGTAAAAAAAAATGCTGGCAGGTCCCATATATTCGGTGTCGTGGTTAAATATAGATACGACACGTCACGAAATCACGTGATTATATATATCTTGCCAGTCGCCGATGCAGATTTGGCTCGGGAATTCCTATATGCAGTCTTGGTGGCTTGATTAAATAAAAATACGACACGTCACTGAATCACGTGATTAAGTTCACGTTGCCTGATGCTGATGTAAATTTGGCTCGGGAATACCTATATGAAAAAATCAGTAAGCATCCTGTCCAGTATTTTCCGTCTCAGTCCTTCTTTCCTTCCTTTTGGTGAAGTCAGAAAGGGTCTGACGATTTTGATCTTAAAAAATCTAGACAACTCATTAAAAAAAAAAAAAATAATAATTTAATGTTCGATTTTTATTTTTTGTTTGTGGTTAGTCAAACTTTAGACTAGGTAGCTGTGATGGCTTATTTCGCACAATATTTTGTTGAATGCATTATAATACAAAATTAACAAATAGGCATGATCTAGTTGAAGTTAGAAACATAAGTATAATTGTTTTTAATAAATATATACACTTAAGTGATTGTTTATATCTATATCTATATCTATATATAGAGGCATTGTTAAAGACCAAAGAATATTACTTCTTTATGATCTTCAAATGTAGACGTTCAAGTTTTCTAGTTGTTTTTCATACATCGGAATCTAGATGGAAAAAAAAATGTCCATAATTTTTTACCCAAGCGCTTTTAACAATCTACCTGAGGTGGACCAGCGAAATGGTTGAAAGCGCTTGAGTAAAAAAAAATATGCGATATTTTCGTTGCCCTCTTGAACCCGATCTACGAAAAACAACTTGAAAACTTGAACATCTGCACTTGAAAATCATGAAGAAGAAATATTCAGTAGTCACTTATTGGTTCGTTGTGGTCTTGCATCCCATCATTAGTGATGTGAATTCTAAACTAACTTGGTTTCGCCCCTTTGGGGTTTGTATTAGACTATGTTAAATAGTCTGATACTCTGTTAAATTTAGTAGATATACAGACGCTTTACAATAGTACTACTGTACAGAGTTCAGTCGTTACTGACTTATATTTGTGACGAGTTGCCAGAATAAGATTATCTATATATATATATATATATATATATATATATATATATATATATATATATATATATATGCATGTTAAATTAAACAAAAGACACATCTTTTGTTTAACAATTTTATTTGTGATTTTTTCAAGTTTTCTGGCCAACTTTTTGATATTTGGGTGGAATTCGAGGATTAGTTCACCAAAGTTCATGTCCCGAGAACTTTCGGCACTTCGAAATTACATCACCCCTGATGATGGCACTTCGAAGTGCCGAAAGTACTCGGGACATGAACTTTGGTGGACTAATCCACGAATTCCACCCAAATATTAACCACAAATAAAATTGTTAAACAGATGTGTCTTTTGTTTAATTCAACATGTATAAATGAAAAAATGCTGCCCAAATACACAGACACACAGACACACAGACATATATATATATATATATATATATAGATAGATAGATAGATAATATTTCTCATCCTGTACCTATGATGTGACGATGTGAAAAATATCCACACACATACCGAGTTTCAGCCTTAGTATATGATTGATTGATTGATTTTAACGAAGTTGTTATTAAAGAGTATTTTTGCATACAAGCCTATCGAATGCGAGTAATTCTTAAACAATCTATCTTACCCAATATATGGGATCTTACATTCCGGATCAGAGTGGACCTGGTAGCAATGGCAATAAACGGGTACTCCACACACCCCAAAACTCCAGAACTGGAGTCTCACCACCAGATTAAATGTATTGTTATATCCAGGATACCCTTTTGCGAGTTTGATTCTTACTCTTCTGCAGAGGATACGGTCGGTGTATTCTAAGTCCCGACTGACAGGGCGCAGGCTAATAAGAATTAAAAAGAAATCTTTTTCAATGACATTAAATCTTTGAACTATAACTTTTGGCATTCAGAACCAGCAACATTTAAAAATGAATATTTGTTTATAAGATATACAGTAGTACGTTGACTTACGAATTTAATTCGTTCTGCTCGTAACTCAATTTACTCGTATATCAAATCAATTTTCTCATTTGAATAAACTGAAAATGCCATTAATCAGTTCCAATTTCTTATATCCCCCACAAAAAAACACAACCTTAATTTTTGTTACATTTATCAAATATGAAAAATAGCAATGTATTTTATAAAACATAATTAAATAGAATGTAATGAATTATGTGCTGTAATATATTTTAATGTTTATTTTTTTATAAATAATTTTTTTCTAAAATTTGAGTAAATGTTTGTAGTGAATTCATTTACAAAATTTAGAAAAGCGTATCTGAAGCTCCCTCGTACCTCAACATTTTGCTCTTAACACAAAGCCAAAAAAATGACCTAGTGACAGCGCGTAACTTGGAAAAGTCCTAAGTCTGGGTACTCGTAAGTCAAGGTACCGCTCTATTGATATATGAGCTACTTCGTGAATTCGAATCTTTAATTTTTCCATTCGAATTTTTATAAAATGTTTTCATTAATTTTTGGTGGGTATATATGCACTGTTATTATTTAATCCATTATATTGAAATAGTACATAGAAAACAATTTATTTTAGAATGTTATTTATAGTTAAAATTTGTGCTGGTATTGTGCATGTCTTCCGTGTAATTTTACAGATGCACTTTGTATACTCGGTATCGTCCCTAAATAAGTACACCCAATCATTTTTTTATAAAGTTTTTCTTTTCCTTTTTTTTTTTTTTTTTTTTTGTTTCATAAAGTAAATATACCAGGTTTCCAGTGAAACATTATACACTCAAAACGGGTAGGGTGTCCCATCTTAGTGTAATGTTTAGCAAGATAGTTTCACAGATCTATCATTATCGAACTGCGAGTTCAATCCTCACTAGGTGCCCTTAATTACGACCTTCTGCCAGTTCCTACTCATGTTGAACGGGTTAGGTAAATACTTACAATTAAAACGGATACTATTATGTATTATTTGATACCAAATTCTACCTCTGCAACCAAAAATGAAATTGCTATGATTTTATAGCCAAACTTAAATTGCATAAATGTATATAAGAGGTGTACTTATTTTTGGACTGCTACATGTTCCTAATTTGGTTACAGATAAATAGATAGATAGATAGATAGATAGATTCTGCACGTGTGCGTGTGTGTGTGTTAACGACCCCTAAAAGATGATGGTACTTCAGAAAGAAGAAAGTTTGCGTGAGTGGATATAGATGAGATCAGACCCACCCTCTCAAGATCTGGATCCAGCGGCAACGCACCTTATCAGGTAAGCCTGGTGGAGGAGACAGTTTATTCGATGAACACTCAACCATGCGACAGGTAGCACTGGGTTTCATGGCATTTGACTTGATAAATAACAAATACAACTTACTGATACAAATGACATTAAACGTCCATATGCTCGACAAAAATCTGATTTTCAAACGTTTTTTCTTTATACACACACACACACACACACACACACATATATATATATATATATTCATTTGGGAAGAAATGCCATAGCTGTACTGCTTCAGTTCAATTCTTTTGATAAAGAGGTATTACCTCGAAAATTCAAGAAATAATAAAAAATACAGGTCAACACACAACACCATTGTTACCGTATTATTATTTTTTATTTATTCCAAACTGCATTGTGATAGCCTTCTAAATCAACCTCCTAACCATATATATATATATATATATATATATATATATATATACACAGACACAGACACACACACACACACACACACACACACATATATATATATATATATATATATATATATATATATATATATATATATATATAACACTAGGACAATTACCGGGTAATTTGGTACTACTAGAACGGTTCGGGGCATTTAATCTGATTAGTATGTTTTTTCTGAAGATGAGAATTTAGTTAACTATAATATTTTTAGTATGTGTTCCAAAGAGGTTTTGACATACAAAAATGTCATATTTATTATTAAATAAATTAAAAAAATAAATTTTAGTCCTTATTCTCGTATCCTAACCATTAACCTAACCTGACCCTAAACCTAACTCTATCAGACAATTCGCTACCGGACAATTTTGTATACCTTAAAAACTGTATAGCTTAAAATATGGAATAACCTCACTAAACAACGTTTGTTGTCTAAAATTAGCTGTTTACTACTGTAAGCCTCATTCAAAGGCATATCGAATTGTCCGGTACCAAATTGTTCAAGTACCGAATTCTCCAGTGCCAAATTATCCGTTACCAAATTGTTCTAGTACCAAATTATCCCGCACCAAATTGTCCGTTACCAAATTGTCTAGCCGCTATATATATATATATATATATATATATATATATATATATATATATATAATCTTCATACAATGACTGCTATTTACACAGTAGCATTGCAACCAACAAAGCTTTCATCAGATGATGACTCTGGGTTCAGGCATGGTTTCGGGGCCGAAGCATCATTACCACTAACCCAGAGCGCCCCAGCAGTATCTCATGATACCACCAGACTTTGTGGTTTGATGTCACAATATAGAACTGCCATATCCACGCTGATGCGGTTAGAGCTTTCTCCTGAATCTTTTTCAAGTATTTCCTCTTGTCTGGTAGAGAAAGTCCAAGTTTAGACAAAAATGCCGAGGTTGAGTTGGCAATAAACCCCCCCGACCTCAATGGGAAATACATCCGTGATCCATCCTATATATATATATATATATATATATATATATATATATATATATATATATATATGACATTAGGCCAATATATATTGGATTTGAACTCATCGAATCAATTTTCTTACGTCCATAATCTTTAAACTACGTTCGGCTTAGCGCTAATGCCCTTGGGAAATATATGTACACTTTTCTTATTCCTCCAGCTATGGGTAAATAGAAGTGCAGACTGCTCTTTAATGTTAGGATCAGCAGAACAAAAAACAGAACATTCGAACCGGATAGAGTTTATGGCTTCTCTCATTCTCGCATTAATACCCTTGTGAGAGAAATAATCAACTTTATTTGTACCGTCGCCAGGTATACCACAATGGGAAAACGGCTTCCCCCATATCCGCTTTAACAGCGTAACTCAGTAGCAGTTTTCATTTACTAAATGACACTTTTTATCACTTTAAATTATTACAATGCCAGAACTATGAACCACCCAGTGAGAATCAAACCGACTGTCAAGGTTTTGCTAATCTAGCTCTATAATCATGACATTGAAAGCGGTTATCTCTGTAGCAAATGGACACGAACGTTCAAATCATGGACGAGGCTTTTTGAATTTCCCATAACACTATTCTCCTTCCAGTTATGTGTAAATAGTAGGGCAGACTGGGCTCTTTGTCATTGGTTAGGCAATCGGTCTGGGAGAAGGAAAAGTCTCAATTCAAACCCGTTGAAATTCGCTTAACATTGACTTTGTGTCACATCCTACTTGTGCGTAAATACATACAACTATTATATAATACGAGGCGACCTTAGACGCACTGACACTCTCGCGATGACAGGATTGATACAGAGTTAGCTCAATACGGATACTTTCAAAAGAAGTTACCTTCCAGAGTGGACAGTGGGAAAAATAATAATAGCCCCGTCTCCACACAATCTTAAGCAATTGCCTCTGGAATCGCATCGTGACATTTATCCATTTTCAACGACAGGTGCAGATGCTGCCTAGAGGTTATAGCACACCGACTAGACAGATTTATTTTCAAAAATATATGATTGTCTGTGCACGAATTAGCAGCTAGAAGCAAAATGAGGTTACCCCATAGTCAAATTTGAAAACAACTGAGTTGTTTGGTCTGCGATTGCATTAGACAACGCCATAGCAGATCTGAATGATTTTAGATTGCACCAAAAGATGCACGTTTTCCTTCTTGCACAGACTTGTATGCAGTAGTGTTTGCTTTGCGTCATCTGGTCAAGTAGTGCCCACAAGTCAGGAACTATCCCGTCGGCTGGGGTTGTACAATACACCAACAGCGCCTCTACTTTTTGACCGAGGGTGGTTCCATGATGCTTAAGGACAGAATCCTGGTGACTGAGCTGTCCATGACATGCAACACTTCATTTTGGCCCTTACTTGGGCGGTCGGAGAGGCCCCCCTCAGATCAATCGGCTCCTCACGTCCAGCCCAAGTACCTATATTATTATAATATAGTTGAGTAGCATGATATTACAGGGTGACCCAGAAAAAAACAGAAATATAATAATGTAATAAAACTGTTAATTTTAACTAGGGGTTAGGGTTAGGGTTAGGGTTTAGGGTTAGTTTTAATGGGAAAATAAATAAATATGTTTTTCTGGGTCACCCTGTAATATCATGTTACTCAACTAGAAAAAAACCGACTAATCTAATTCAACTCTTTCTAGAATGGGCATGGGAAAATGCTGCCCTAGGGTAAGTATGATAATAAATCTTACCAAATAAAGACTTAAAAGTAAAATTTGGACTTCGCAGAAAGTTGCCCAGATTCTATGGTTGTGGTTTGCTTGGCAATATGAACAGCAAAAATGACATCATTGGTCAAGTATACATCACCTGAGAATAATTCACGTGTACATCATGTCGTACGTACACACACACACACACACACACACTCTCTCTCTCTCTCTCTCTCTCTCTCTCTCTCTCTCTCTCTCTCTCTCTCTCTCTTCATATAAACAACACGTTCCCTTTCCTTCATAATTTTACATGTATACATGTATATTTTACACACATATATATATATATATATATATACATTCACCCCGCCAACATAGCTTAGAATACGTTAACTGTACACCATGTAGTAGATATGACCCCTCTCCTCCACAAAAAGGTATTTGGTGTAACACAAAACTGCTTCAGAATGTAAGGCACTTTTCCCGGAGATCTAGTTATTGTGGAGTACCCCCTCATTACCAGTACACCATGTAGTAGATAAGACCCCAAAAAGAAGTGTCTTTGGTATGACAATAAATTGAATAAAAAAGTAAGGCTCTTTTCTAGAGATCTAGAAATTGCGAAGTACCCCTTTATTACCATTACTCCCAGGTCACCCTGAGTAGTAGTAACTATCAAGGTCCCATTTATGGTTCTAATAGATCAGGTCATGAATAATTCCCGTTTGGTATGTTTGTTTGCAAAAAATATAATTTCATAGTAATATGCGTATTACTATTAAATTATATATTTTGGGACGTACAAGGAACCTGATTAACTAAACTCTCGGCACTTAAAATAACCCTAGACCGGTTGACATGCCATTTAAATCAATAAATCAATAAATATAAATGCAAGTACAATATTTCTACACTGATTTACCTACCTACAATATACACATACATCCCAATCATGCCTAACACTGTACAAAGAAAGTCTCTCTATATTGCTCCTAGTGTCCCACCACCTTACATACATCACCGCCATAGTACGCATATGGCTTTCAACATACATATTCTTAAAAAATTCAATATATTCATATTACTACCAACATAAACACTTTTAGATTACATATCTAACACTGTTCAATGGTCTCTCTATACTGTTTTTTAAGATCTTGCTAACTTACACACATCACCACCATAGTAGACATATTGCCTCCAAATGTACACATTCTTAAAAATTTCAACATACGCATATTACTACCAATATACACACATATATCCACTCATTAGATTACATGTCTAACACTGTTCAACGAAGGTCTCTCTATGCTGTTTGTAGTTTAAATTTTTCCAATCGATTTTTCACCGTTTCTTTTGTTTATTTAACTGTGGCCTATTTTTAGAGAACGCCATGACAGTTTGAGAAAAACGTAAGAGAAAAAGGAAAGGCAAAGAAAAGTAAGAGGACTTTTAGAACCGAGTGGGTTTGAGGCGAGGGAAGAAGTTTTTCCCCGTAAATATCCTTTTGTCAATGTCTCTTGCCCAAATTTTAATTCGTTCGCTTATTGGCTCTTTCTGTCTATCTATTGTTATCTAATAACTGTACTTTCTTATCTATGTGTTTTTTTTTTACGAAGAATAATTCCTCTTTTCCTTCTTTTTCGAAAGATCCTTCTTCATCTTGTTTTCCCTTATTCGTTTATCTTTTTCGTTTCGTTTTATTACACTGTCTCGATTTCTTCTGTCATTCTCTGATTTAGCCATACAGTGGTACTTTGACTTACGAGTTTAATGCGTTCAGGTCGTAACTCAATTTCCTCGTATATCAAATCAATTTTCCCCATTGGAATTAACTGAAATGTCATTAATCCGTTCCAGCCTCCCACCCAAAAAATGTCACCTTATTTTTTGTTACGTTTATTTTGAATATGAAAAATAGCATTATATAAAAACATAATAAAATAGAATGTAATGAATTATGTGCTATAATATGTTTTAGTGTTTAATTTTTTTATGAATAATATTTTTCTTTGGCGTAATAGATTTGAAAACTTAAATGCTTATCAAACTTATTAACATAATCATATCATATCGCTTCACCTCAAATTTTAGTTCTCAACACAAAGCAAAAAATCGGCCGAGTGACAGCACGTAACTTGGAAAACTCGTACGTCGATACACTCGTAAGACAAGGCAGGCATCACTGTACTTTCTTTTGTCTTTGAATATCTCGGTTCTTAGCTTAAATCACCCATCTGTTTGACGTCTTTGTTTCTTCTAAGTGTTTTTCTTTCAGTTCTTACCGTTTATTTAATTCATTCAGTTTTTTTTATTTGTATTTTCTTCTCTATTTTTCGTTTGTTTTTTTTTTTTCATTTTTTATTCTCATCTTCTTTATTTCTCCTTCTCTAACAACGTTCTCCTTTACCGTTACTTACTCGCATCTTTCTTTCTACTTTCATCTCAGATACCTTTCAGCATAATTCTTTATTTCATTTACGATTTCATTTTACGATCGTCTATATTCTTAAAAAAAATCTATTCTCTCTTCACACTTTCAAACACACACACACTCACAAATCTGCGTAGAGGGTGACACTGGTATTTCTCCTCTCTCTGCCCAACAGACTCATATCCGAATACTCACACGCGTAAAATCACTAACACAACAACAGTACCAAATCACATACACATTCGCAAGGCACACAAAAATAACGACACACATTTTCTCATAACTCATTAAGCACATATTCACGTACACACGCTTCAGTGTAGAAGAACGCACTCAAAACACATATGCGTACGACATATTCGATAGAATAACAGATCTTGTTCGTAACCGCTGGAGACGAATTCCAAATTAAAAGTGAAAAATTAAAAGATTGTTAATAAATTTAAAAAGAGAAAAAAGAAAAAAGTAAAGAAGATAGAACGATCCGAGAAAACAAAGGAAGAGGCACCAACGCAAGACTGTCGAACAGGATTTAATCTCGTGACAGGAGGGATAGATTTAACTAATTTGCATCCACTGAAATATCCATTGCCTTCCAGCTTTTGCGTCAGTATATATTGGGTGCGCTTCAGTGAGACGTAAGCCAGTATATACGCTTGTTAACACAAATGTGTGTACGTGCGCTTCGGCTGCTCGCCTCTATGTATGTACATGAATTTAACAGCATGGATTACTTGATTTGTCCAATTTTTTAAAATGGCTCTGAAGAGTGTGGTGCTCCATTTTGTAACGTCTTTTCTGTTGCTTTATTTTGATGTTTTTTTTGTTTTTTTTTTTTGGGGGTAGTCTTTTTTTGTGATATCTTTGTGACCGAACTGCAATTGTCTGATGGAAAAATAAATTACAGCCATCGATCTTAACCCATTAACTTTGGTAGTGGCTTCTCAATTGCCATTTTCTAACTTCAAACCATTAAGTGCCAACCACTTATACACTTTGGCTCTTAACTGAACAGAAGATTTATAAAATAACAACAAAAAAAAGAACATCAAGTACTCCATATAGTGGTCACTCAATAGAAGCATTTAAGAAACTTCTTTTTCTTTAAACTTCTATTGGAACTTCGGGTATCAAATTAAATTAAACCAATCCTGATAATATTTTAGAAATATATTAATCTAAAATCCAATCACCCTATTTAAATGCCGGTAGAGCGTTCGGCTAGAAACCATGAGGTTCCTAGTTCGATACCGACCCTCGCCAACTCAGCGTATGAGTAGCACAGGGATCTGTGCGGTAAAGTAAGGAGCTGATGGTATATGTGGCGCTCCACTTTAGACGCAAAAAAACAATCTACTTGGTCTAGCGCTAGTGAAAAGGGGATAGACTCCCTCGCTGTATGTCTCATACCGACATTAGGCCGCCCCGACGACTTTACTTACTTACTTCTATAGTCGAATTCCTAGCATCATTCTGTGGGTGGTTATAGTCGAATTCTTACCCTGTCGTCGGTGATTATGATAAGGTGATTATATCCCCTGCAGAGGTGTAAGATCTACCACCAAAAAGGGGTGAAACTAAACTGAATCTTTTGATGAGGCTCCAGTTCTGGAGCTTTGGGAAGTGTGGAATACCCCTTCATTTCCATTATCCATTGATCTATTCCGAGACGGAGTGGTAGTAGCTGTAAGGCTCAAATAAATGTGTTGACAATTTATTCGTATTATAGAGGAATGCCTGTATTGAATGCAAGAAGCTTATGAAAATACACAAAGATTTAGGTATAAAGGGACAATGTATGCAATTCCCAAACATTTAGACATTAGATAAAACCAGACGGGTTGACAAGACGTTAAAAACAGTCCTACAGTTGAATCCGTAAATTCGTTTTCAATTATGCTTTATGAGTTTGGTGGTCACCCATCTAATTATCAAACAGGCTTATAGTTGCTTAACTTCGGTGATCTAGCAAGAAGCGATGCTTTTAGTGAGACATTTCTTCTTAGGGGCGAGTTAAATGTACTTTGATATTTGCTGCTCTCAGTTCAAGATCAAAAGCTAAAACGTAGAAATAATCCAATTTTCAATACATTAAAATCATTCTTGTTTCAAAGACATTTTGTTGTGTATTTCGGACTGAGATTATTGAAAATTAACTCACACAACAGAATATGAGGAATCCTTAGTTTCATAACGTGAGAAGTAGATTTTACGACTCATATTAGTGTATAGAGTTACTTGAGATGAGATATATTAGTACGCTCAACAGAACATGAGGAACTCTATTTTGTTTCATGACGTAAGAATAGATTTGTCAACTTATATACCTGATATGAAACAAATAGAAAATCAAAGAAATGTTTCAGAGAAAATAGTTAAATAAATAAATTACTTCAGCAATTTCTTTAAATGGGATAAAAGTTCGGATTTTGCTTTTGATTTCTCAGTTTTAATAATAGTTATAGTACAATTTATTGCAATTTATCCATGAAATACAATAGAATAAAATCAAAACTAAACAAAAGTTATCAAAATTAAAAGCGGAAAAAATGAATTTACGTAAAGTAAAAAAGGAATTAAGGAAAATTTGAAACGGAAATTTTATTCACTGCATTTTGTACTAATTCACATTTTCCTCAGAACATCATAACCCTTTTAAGTCATTGACTTTGAGACCCTTGCTGCAGACAAATAGAAGTGCCGATACATACATGAATAATAATGTAATTCATGAGGGGAATTATATATATATATATATATATATATATATATATATATATATATATATATATATAATTAATGGTGATATTATGGTTTCACACTCATAACTTAAAGTTTCTTGGTAATCCAATCATCAGATGAGAAGTGGTTGAGATGTCAAAAACCAGTCGTGAAATTTATATATATATATATATATATATATATATATATATATGTGTGTGTCTGTGTGTGTGTGTGTGTGTGTGTATACATACATATATATATATATATATATATATATATATATACGTATATATATGTATATACATATATATGTATATATATGCATATACACATACACACAGACATATATATATATATATATATATATATATATATATATATATATATATATATATATATAATGCAAGTATCAATCATTTTCTCAATTATGACAATAACCAATTTCTCCATCTTCAATGAGCTGCTCTGACTTGGAAATACACAGTAATAGACGTGTGTAAATACAATATAAACTGCCTTATTATATTTGTTTAGCAAACTGTTATTTTCCTCAATGAACTCATCAAATGTAAATTTTCTCCGTTAATTGCCAGTTAAAGTGGGTTTCATCCATTCCAACTAAAAATAATTCCTTGATCTTCAGCTATCGTTTCGACAGCGTGCTTTACATCCGCAATTCTGATTTAAATAACTCAAGAGAGGGCTTGTTAATTGTAGCCCTGCTCAATAATGTTCGGATGAGGCCTGCCGTTTGACATGGCCAGATTTTAGATATTGATATCCTGGGTAAAAGGAGAAACCCTTGAATCAATTGTTTTCAATTTTATCTTTTTTTATTTTTACCTTTATTGAATAGTATTAAATCTAATAATATTTACCGTAGGGTACCGGAGATGAATGACTGAATATATTTTTTTTTTGGGGGGGGGGAGAATAAGTGCTTAATTGGAGTCGTACCTAATTTTGAAAATTAATTAATTAATAATGAATTAGGCGGGAATAAAAGTCACTAGAAGAGGAATATTAACCTACTCTAAACAAATCGTAAAATCTAAGAAGTCCGTTTGGTGTAAGGGTTATGGGATCGGCCTGTCAGCTTGGCAGTCCGGTTTCAAGTCACGCACAGGGCGGTCTTCCGATCTATAGCTCTGCTGATGAGGCCTAATAAGCCGAAATGTACATACAGAGATTGATTTTTCTCGATTTGTTTAGCCATACATTTAATAGGTATTCCCGCCTAATTCATTATTAATTAATTAATTTTCAAAATTAGGTATGACTCCAATTAAGCACTTATTCTCCCAAAAATTATCGGCAAAAATCCATTCCAAACAAACCGTGTTTATATATATATATATATATATATATATATATATATATATATATACGTGTGTGTGTGTGTGTGTGTGTGTGTGTGTGTGTGTGTGTATAAAATATAAAAAGCAAAACAAATATTCAGGGGATGTGTTTTTTATGAATATATAAATAGTACTGTCTACGTTCCAACGTTTCAGTTTATATATATATATTGAATATATTCACCATCAAAAGAACAATATCATGGAGTGATGCCAGCAAGCTCCTTCCTTTATTCAAAATAATATTTTTGAATGAGATTCATGACACCGCTCCTTAATATTGCCCTGGTGAAGGTTCATACACACAATCTAAATAAAAACCGACACGATATATATATATATATATATATATATATATATATATATATATATATATATATATATATATTCTGGATGTTTAAAAGTTTGTAACATTTCTATTGGAGTTCTCATATTATCATTTTAAAGTCTCCAACTGTTCATCTCCTCTTTCAACATATAATTGGAATCTTCTCCGGGTTGTCTACTTAATATCAGTTCAGCTTTTTTAATAAAGATTCAACCATAAAATATTAACATTTTTTGTAATCACCTATGGGAGATTCCAAGAATGTGATGACAGGGATAGTGAACACGTGCAGACTTATTGAAATCACAATCAAAGGTACTCCCATAAGGGCATTGACATTTTTTAATCACCCTGTATAAGCTTTGATTAGTTTGACACGAAATAGTTGTTGTGGAGGAGAAGATTGTGCTGCTCCAACTTTACAAGGGGGAAAACCTTGCCTGTTCTTAAGCACATGGATGTCTGTGTTTTTGTGTGTGGTTGTGTGTGCGTTTTGTATTTTTATGTGCATGTACGTGTGTTTTAGTGAGCTTGTATGGGTTATGTTTGTATTTAAGTGTGTGCACGTTTATGTGAGTACATGTGTGTGTGTCTGCATGTGTGCGTGTGTGAGTCTATGCATATGTGTTTATATATATATATATATATATATATATATTGTAAACACGGTTTGTTTGGAATGGCTTTTTGCCGATAATTTTTGGGAGAATAAGTGCTTAATTGGAGTCGTACCTAATTTTGAAAATTAATTAATTAATAATGAATTAGGCGGGAATACCTATTAAATTATTGATTTTTCTCGATTTGTTTAGCCATACATTAAGCACTTTATATATATATATATATATATATATATATATATATGTGTGTGTGTGTGTGTGTGTGTGTGTGTGTGTGTGTATTTGTACGTTCGTGTGTCTGTATAAATGTGTTTGTATGTTTGTGTGTGTATCTTATGTGTATGTTACACATTATATATAATATGTGTGTATGTTATATGTATATGTGTGTGCGTATGTATATCTCTAGGTATGTGTTTGCTTGGATGAATATGTGGAATTTATATATATATATATATATATATATATATAATATTATATATATATATATATATATATATATATACCAACCCCTCCGCACTAGCAGGTCAATTTCTTAAGCAGAGTTAAACAGGTTTTAATTCAATGTTTTCCTTCACCTAGACCGGTTACCTAACCAAGGTTAAAGAGCCCAGTATGTCCTACTATTTATCCATAGCTGAGGGAAAGTAGGATTCATACCTTTCCCAAGGGTATTAGCGCAAAGTGAAATGCAATTACCACATCCAGGATTTGAACTCGGGCGACGAGTCCATTTTTCATGACTTTAACCATTAAACCACACACTTTATGTATGTATATATATATGTGTGTGTCTGTGTCTGTGTCTCTGTGAGTATGTGTCTGTACGCGTTTACTACTGAAGGAAATCTTTAAGATTATAATATAGCAAAGTAAAAGAAAGCAAAAACAATGACAATCTTACACCGTCTTAAGTTTACTGAATTCAAGTTTCTAATACGTGTGCACTAGAGAAGTCTTTTGTATCTATTGCATTCTAATTCGTGCCAGTCTTTCTGGACTGATAAAGGCAGAAGAGACAAGAGACGGCAAGAGTTATCAAAATATTGACAGAATAAGAGCGTGAGAGGAAAAATCGGAAAACAAACCATGCGTTTTTTTTTCCTGGCGTGGAAACTGAGAAGACACCCTTGTAAAATAAAAATAAAGGAGTGGTGAGGTAGGTGGTGGAAAAGAAGATTGACGGAGAGAAAGAATAGGGAAAATACAAGAGGATAGAAAAAAATGATGTAAAAAAAGTGAAAGAAGAAAAAGGGCTTTAAAGAATGAAAGAAAGAAAAAGAAAGGGAGAAAGCGAAAGAAAGACAGATAGAAGAAAGAAGAATGAAACAAAGAAAGAAGCGAATAAAATAAATAGAAGAAAGAAAGAAAAAATAACAGAAGAAAGAAAGAAATGAAAGAAACAGAAAGAAAGAAAGTGTAATAACAGCAAGTAGGAAAAAGAATGAAAGCGGAAGAAAGAAAGAAAGAAAGAAAGAAAGAAAGAAAGAAAGAAAGAAAGAAAAAGGCGGTAGAAAGACAAATAGAAAGAATGAAAAAAGAAAGCAGGAAAAGACAAATAGAAGAAAGTTGAATAAAAATACAGAAAGAAGGAAAGACCGAAAGAGGAAGAAAGAAAGAAACAAAGAAAGAAAGAAAAAAGACAGTTGAATAAAGATAAAAAGAAAGAAGAAAGAAGAAAGAGGGTGAGAAGGGAATAAAACAATACGTGATTTAGAAAGTAAGTGAAAAAGAAAAGAAAAAGCAAACACAGAGGGGGGGGTTAACGAGAGTTAAAGTGGGGGGGGATAATAGAAAGAATGGTTGCAAGAAGGAAAAGATAATCAATGAGAAAGGATAGAAAGAGACCAGTAAAAGAGTTGGAACGAAATAGAACAAACGAGAGAAAGGCACTGAGAAATGAAAAGAGGAAAAGGACGAAAAACAGAATGGGGCGAGAGTAGAAAGTTATTCCTTGGTTCGTGTTTGAAAATGGCCAAGATCAGAAGAAAGCTAATTTTCTAAGCATTATCATTTACCAAACTCCCCTCGCGAGTAGGAGGTGACAAAAGGTTAAATTTGAGTGGAATATAACAGTTTTGAATTCAGTATTTTCCTTCTGTATGGTTGGTTGCCTAACCAAAGTTAAAGTGTTCTCTCTACCCATAGTTGAAAAGGGAGAGAATACTTGGATGTATACAGGTGAACCCGCCCCCCCCCCCAAAAAAAAAAAAAACAGAATTTGGGTCCTGGTAGTCTTCATCAGTAATAGTATATATAGAGGGTGACCAAAAAATAACAGAATTTAGGTTCTGTTTTTGTTTTTTTTTTCAACCTGTACCTTTCCCTAGGGTTTTAGAATTATGGGAAATGCAACCAGCCTAGTCCAGGATTTTAACTTGTGTCGCCGTGCCAATTTCCTACGACTATTATCATTAGACATCGGGCGCCAATTTTTAAAAAGCATTCAGGAACAAATGCGTTATTCCTTTTAGGATGCTTTCCACAAATTTTTAAGTTAACTGACCACAGGAAAGACGAAAAGAAATTCGAAGGGAATGTGGATTAACTGAAAAGGAAAAAAAGAGATGGGTGAAAGATGAATTTTGAGATAATAGATAATGAAAATAAAAAAGAACTGATAGGAGAAATAGAAATGTTTATAGAGACTTCCAAAACGAGGCTAACAGAAAGAAGGTGTTACAATAAGAAAAAGGAAAGGAAAAGAAGTTGGTGGCTGAAAACAAAGAGACGTTTTCGCTGACTAGCTTCTATTTGTAATGTCATGAGAAATTCTCTGATTTCGTTTGCGCTTCGAATACAATCAGTCGCCTGTTACGGATTCTGGTTTCCCTTCGATTCAGTTTCCTATTCTTTACCGCAGAGATCCGTGTTTAGTATGACTTAAGTTTTTACGACCTTCTCAAGACCTTTCCCATCCATCGATGATCCTCCACTTTTCCCAACCCCTGCCAACTCGCCCAACACTGCTCGCAGCGACTATGTCCAGGTATATTCATTTTTTTTTTGTTGTTGTTGCCTCCAATCATTTTTCTGACTCAGCCGCCCCAGCAACGTCTTCTGCACTACTCAACTCTGCTTACAATCTGGTTTCTCGAATTTCACTACCTGTTACTGAATCATGATCTCTATCCGTGCGTTTCTCGTTCTCGATTTGTGGTTCTCTCCTAATTCTCTTTCTCATATATATTATATATATATATAAATAATCTGATCGGATTGTTGAATAATATAGATACGTATTTCCCAACGGCATTAGATGTTCGATGCTCTATACCCGTCGAAGTCTGGATTTCGAATAACACATTTTCAATGCAAACACTTATTACTTGGCGTAACACAGTCTTCATTTCAGTATATACATATATATGCGTTTATGGATTTCATACACACACACACACACACATATATATATATATATATATATATATATATATATATATATATATATATATTAATTAATGTGTATGGTTGGCACTAGTATACTAGAAAAAGTAATAGTAATCCAACGTACTGTTATTAGAAGAGTGCTCAATATCTGTGATAGAGCGTTGATAGTTCAATGAGAAATCAAAACAAATAAAAGTTTTTGCTTTTATTTATTTAATTACGGGAACGGTATTACGACCAGCGGTTTCTTGCTTAGAGCATTCATCGGGTAATACGAAAAGTTCCTTTTTAAAGAAAAAATAATACCGTTCCCGTAATTAAATAAATAAAAGCAAAAACTTTTATTTGTTTTGATTTCTCATTGAACTATATATATATATATATACATATATTCGTTTAGGAATATCATATGTATATATAATATTCATAAACGCATATGTATGTATGTATGTATGTATGTAATATGTATGTATCCTGTACGCTAATCTAACCTTGTATCTTGAGAGATTGATCAATCTGTTGAAATTCCTTTAAGTTTTCTGTGATAGATGGATATATTATATATATATATATATATATATATATATAGAGAGAGAGAGAGAGAGAGAGAGAGATTGATAGATAGATAGATAGATAGCGTGAAAGTTAGAATTATTAGCAGATGTTCAAGTATTAAAACAAGAAATTGTTTAGATGTAAAAATTAAAAAGCCTGATTTTTATTAACTCATTTTCGAGGCAGACTTGACTTATATGAAAACTTTGTGCAACGCAATCTCCCTCCCTTTCCTTATTTTTCGTTATGATTCTGTCCGTTCACTCCACTTTATCTCTTGATATCTTTTCTAACAGACACCTATGTTAATCCTTTTCGACTTCTTTATCCGTCAGCTCATCTCATCACATTTCATCTTTGATTCCAACTGAGCTTTTATTTTCTTTCTTTTTTTTACTTTTCCCCAGGAAAGACAACATTTCTTGTTGATCATGTCCTCTGTAAAACTGCTGTACTTGCTAACCATTTATTATGCATTTAAAACAAAAATTAAATAAATGTATTCACTTTTCTGTGGTGCTAAAATATAATTTATCAAAATATAAATAAAAAAAAGAAAACTCGAAATTGTACTTATGCACCAGTCACACGTAGTCGGACTAAAATTTAATATCGTACTGTCCATAAGTATTCGAACAAACAAACAATTTACTTCTGATCAATTAATTTGGAGAGTGAAAACAGCAACACAAGAATGACCAAATATTATTGCAATAAGTTTCTCAATAAAAAAGTGGTCCTCGCTACTCTATCAAAGCAGACATACCTCCCAGAAAGAATCAAATTATGAACTTCAAAATTCGGTTATTTTAAGTTCCATGCTGGGTACGCAGTCCTCAAACGAAAAAGTACTCTCTCTCTCTCTCACACACTCACACACACACACACACAATATATATATTATATATATATATATATATATATATATGTATGGGGAAGTTATTAGCTACTAACAACAGGAAGTAAACATTTATTAAAAAGATCAATAGTGATTAGTAATATGATATAATGTCTTACCTGTTAATTTATTGATAAACATAACATAGTGTCCTATATTTATAAGTAAAGACTGCTCGATATCATTGATAGAGTATGTATATCTAATTTAGGGTAGCGTAGTCACAATGTCAACCGTGCTTGGTAACTGTTTTTCAAACCAAGTTGGTTTGAAAATATCATAGGTGAAAAACTATCAGTTACCAAGCGCCTTTAGTTTCCTGTCTTCGCTAACCTAACTATACATAACACACACACACACACACACACACACACACACACACACACATATATATATATATATATATATCAGAAGATTTCTTTTAAACCATTTTTTTTTTGTGTTGAAAAAGTTTTAATAGTCGGTTTGATTTTTGAATTGCGATCTTCCTTTTCCTATAGTTGTGGAAGTTTGTATAAATGGACACTGACTGATTAAAAAAAGTCTAAGTACAGCCCCTCCCCAAGAACTGTGTTTTGAGGTGTAATAACAAATTTATCTAAGTGTTATACGTCTTTTACTTCACATGCTTATACACGAAGAGGATTTTGTTTTTTTGTTTTTTTAAATTGTTTTTCTTTAAGAACAGTCACACAAATACGTATACAAGTAAACGAGTCGCTCATGGACACATTTGGAAATCAAGATATATGCGCACAGTAGAGCACACGCATGCACAGAAAAAGAGCAAGCTTTCTCATTAATCAACGTGCACGTTTTGCAAGCTTACAACTTACTCTCCTTTACAAGTTACTCTCCATTGCTCAGCGCTACCACTGAAGGTAAGAGGAGAAGAAGCCATAAACATCGAAATTCAAAACAAAACGCCAAAAGGAACAATAATTTTCTTTAAAACAAAAACATATCGGAACAAGAAGAAAAGGAGAAAAAAAGGAAGAAGAAAAAAAAAACAGCATTAAGTAGGAACATGTAATTTTATTGATTATATATCTATATGTGTATTTATTTGTTGTTAATTTCTTTCCAGCTTCGCCCCACACCTCCCCACCTGACGTCAGCAGCCGCGGAAGGTATCCTAGCAACGGCATGTGAGAATGAGAGCAACAATGCTAAGCGGATGCGGATGGGGCTGGAGCCGCTGCCCGTAAGTGCAAATTTTATTACAATGACCGGACCTCCTACTCCTATACACTAACCAACTCCTACTTAGATACTGAACCTTACATTTCATTAGCCTGCCTCTTTTTTATTTCACACCTTGTCATTAGTTTTTCTCCCTCGTCTCTTTGCTTCTCAGTTTGCAAATATCGTTTTTTTTCTTTCTTGGCGAGCCTTTTTTTTCTACTTCTCTTCTCTTTGCTGCCATTTTTTTTCTTCGGCCTTCTTCTACTTTGCTCTTTTCTCCAACACATTTCCCATATCTTTGATCTCTTTTTCGAAGTTTTCTCACTTATTTACTAAACACTGAACAGTATGGTAAAAGGCCACGGGAATGAGTTGGTTAGTTGGTTGGTTATATTTTTATGGCATACCAGCCCATGAAGGTTATTTTAATACCAAATCTTGATTATTTTTTTTGTATATATGACTTGAAACGAATAGTATGCAGGTAAGTATTGGTTTCGTTTTATAAAACGGGTAGAAATAATTTTCATTCATTATGTGATTCAATGAATTTGTAGAATTAATAAACGGGTGGTTGACCCTCACTGCCCCAATCTAGAACCCATATGATAAAAATAGTTGGATGTTTGCCATAACAGCAAATATCAAACAAATAGCTTGTAGATAAATTATGGTTTGGTTTTATGAACTGGTAAAAATAATCTTTATTCACTTCATGTGTACCAATAAATTGGATAGAATTAGTAAACTGGCACCGTCTTCAAGCATTGATATCGGCACTCGTATAGGTAACTTTCCTTCTACCTGGCACTTGTGTCGGTGGTTCAGAGTGCTTTGGCCTCTGAACCGGTTAAGTAATATTAACAGCGTTGGTCCCAGGGAGCTATCCCCACAGGCAATACCTACCCCCTTGATTTAAAGGGACAGGGCTGGGTTTATTGCCCAATGCCCGAGGCGCCTCCTTGAGGGGATGCCGACGGGATCAAGGCATTTTTTGCACCCACCACCCATGAGCTTCGGCTCGTGGGTGGTCCCACATAAAATGTCCTTGTGTCCCACCCTGATACGTGGGATGAGCGGTAAATACCCTCATATAGGTGCTAGGGCTTAATTGATCGGTTCAGACCTCTCCGACCGACCGTCTCGCCTAAATAAGGGCTGAAGTAATGTTGCATATCCCAGTACAACTTAGTATCTAGATCACCCACCACGATCCTATTCTCAAGCATTTCGAGTCACCACCACGGCCAACAGGTGGGCCGATTGGAGGAGTCTTATTTCTCTGAGAGACGCAGAGGGTGTATTCTACAGCCCCAAACAACAAGGTGGGCCACGGTAATGAGAAAATATATGGAAATCTCGCGCAAATCTTCACTATATCATATTTTGGTCTTATTAGTTGATCCTAAATCTGCGCATTCTAGCTGATCTTAACACTGCTGTGATCTCTAAGACCTTGACCCTTTCTCTGACCATTAATTTCTGCAGGGCATTTTCCAAAACTTAGCGCTCCAACTAGAATCGATATCACCGTCAGCTTCGTGTTCTACAGTTTTTCAACTCTCTGACAAGATTCAAGTACTTGTACACCTTTTCGGTTTCTTTTATATTCATTCTGTGTCCTGATCAAACATTATTATTATTATTATATTATTATTATTATTATTATTATTATTAACTCTTTACGAATGTGGTTTTCACTGAGAAAGCACGTATTCTCAGCTCACCAGGACTCGCCTCAGTATTCTAGGTAGGTCTGTGATCTGGACGGTCTTACATATTCTTCGAGTCTCCTGTTCCCCATATTATTATTATTATTATTATTATTATTATTATTGTTGTTGTTGTTGTTGTTGCTGCTGCACATTTCTCTTTACTACTTTAAAGCTATCTGTGATTTTACAAGTCTGCGATAAAGATGTCGCCAATTTTAGTGAGTGTTTAGTTTAATATCGCAACTAAATAGCATTAGAAATGTTCTCTTGTTCAAGGGAGACTACTCATGAATTGTTGTGATAAAGATTTAAAATTCACTGATAATACAAACAATGGGATTAAGTTTTATGTTTGTTTAGTCGCGTATATTACACTACGTCAGAGATTGGTGTTCGAGCTCGTACATAATTACGCTCTTCTTACACAGGTAATCCCTTGAAATATTGGTGAAACATGAATGTTCTATACGCAGTTACCTCATCCACCATGTACATGTGCAGTTATATATAATATATATATATATATATATATATGGCCGGAAAAGTACTCAATCCTTAAGATGGAACTCTGTTTTTTTTAATTATATATAATCTTCATCATCATCAGGTAGAGCTGGCAACGCGGATATCCCTGACTCTCTCTTCTCTCTCTCTCTCTCTCTCTCTCTCTCTCTCTCTCTCTCTCTCTCTCTCTCTCTCTCCAACCGCCCCTGTCGGTCCCAAGCAGTATCTATGATCCTCACACGATATATAATCGATGTAGGTTTTTGCTGCTCACTACACTGGTGTGTCTTGGTGTAGGTGTCCACAGTAGAACGTCACTTATAAGTTCACACACACACACACACATATATATATATATATATATATATATATATATATATATATATATATATATATATATATATATAAAATGTTGTTCTGGTTCCAACGGGAGAAAATTCAATATCTTATAAGAAAGGAGGTACACAAAACGTATTATGTTTTTTGAAAATGTTTTTTATTCTTTTTATCTTACATATGCAACACGTGTTTCAGATCTTCTGGTATCTTCTTCAGGCTTTGATCAATAATATGAAAATAAATAAATATATATATATGTGGTGTGTGTGTTGTGTGTGTTGTGTTGTGTGTGTGTGTGTGTTAAGGGGTGGGGGCAGGTGTTAAAGAAAGTTCAGAAATTATATGCCAAGTGTGTGGAGGTACTAAATAATATGTGGAACAGTATGTATAACTGGAGTGAATATACCGATGGTGTACACAGAAATAGAAATCTAAAACACGGGTTAAAATTCCAGTCGATACTATTCGCGTTCACTTCGTTCTAATGTCTATGGGAAGATGTGAACATAGCTATGATTAAGAATAGTAGAACATTTCAAGCTCTCGCTGCAGATAGATGTGACCCAGACAGGTAGTACTACTCATCAAATTGTAACTTGGAGTAATGCCAATGAAGATTTAGTCATCACTCCACAAATATCCAGAACTGGAGCCCTACCATCAGATACAGATTAGCATCATAAGCAGCCCCTTTTGGGGGGATTCTTGCCCTCATGCAATACAATAGCGTATTCTAAGTCACGCCGACAGGATAAGACAGAGGTTGACGTAGATTTATCTTTAACTCTTTGCCAACCAAATTTCTCTCATCGATTTACCAAATTTTCTTGGTATTTTTTTTAAAAATCTCTATCATGTGATATTTCAAATTTCACTATTTATTCACACCAGAATTCATTCTATTCAAAATTAGTGGAATCTGAGTTCTTCTGCCCAATTATAATGAACTAACCATCAATGTTTGAGTGCTTTGCTTGGAATATGGTGGGAAAAAGTAATAAAATATTTATAAATGACGTTCTTTTAAGGACTTATACCATTGACACACCAGTGTTGGTCTATCAGCAAATACTTACATTCATAAGTTCTGTATGGATACTGGATGTCGGGTAGAGAACTTATCACGAGCGATGACCGATAAGGATGGATGGCAGGCAAAAATGAAAGGAATCTGTGCTTTTGACACGCCTTGATATATATATATATATATATATATATATATATATATATAATATATATATATATATATATACCAACCCCTCCGCACGAGCTGGATATGAGACAAGGTCAATTTCCTAAGCGGAGTTCAACAGTTTTGAATTCAGAGGTTTCCTTCTAGACCTGTTGCCTAACCAAGGTTAAAGAGCCCAGTATGCCCAACTATTTATCCATAGCTGGAGGGAGAGTAGGATGCATACCTTTCCCAAGGGTATTAGCACTAAGTGAAATGCAATTACCACGTCCAGGATTTGAACTCAGTGCGAATTGTCCATTTCCCATGACTTCAACCATTACACCACGCGCTTCTACTGATGATGATGACGAGGATGATGATGATGATGATGATATAAGCTTCTATCAAATAAAGATCTTGACTACTTTCTAAATTAACGCAAAAATAGAAATGCGAATCATGAAAGTTTATGATTCAAGTTAGATTTCTTCTAAATTGATGTGTCTAATCAAACTCTCTTATTTGTTTTAACAAATTTCTATGTCCTATCTAACAACGAACGTTAATGAAGTGAGACGTTTTTGGTGAAGAATTACGCCGTCTCGTGTGTGCTGTTTCATTAAGGACGTACAAGACCAAAAACACATTTTCGATAAATTTCAATAATGATGCCAATCAACTCTCTTTGCCAGTTACATGTTATCGGCCGTTAAAAATCTAAACGGATTTAATTTGTTTTCAGACTAAATCACAAAATAGAAATAAAACACTAAACATTATCTAAAATATAAAAATGGTAACGTGCTTCCATTTTTTCGTCTCTTTTAAGTTGATTAATTCATCCAAAAATGTCTAGTACCCAAATTGTTTTATTTTGATTTTTGGAGGGAATCATCCAGCATTTTATCTTTTTAGTAGGCTTGTAATTGTGTATTCTCAATTTTTCTGATGAAATGGTTTTGTTATTTTTAAACGTAGAATCTTAACGTTGTTTATTAGATAAAAATATAAAGATATTTAAGAAGAAAAAAGATAATGAAATTCAATCAATATCCTAGGGCCGGTACTGTCTTTGCCCATCATACCATATCTCAATCTAACCCTGTCGGTGGGGCTTAAGAATATTCCACTGCATCTCTGTATAGGGGTAAGAGCCCCTCAATGGGGACACCTATTAGCCGTGGGTGGCGACCAGTGTTGATAAGAACGGAATTCTGGTTTTGAGTGGTCTATGATAAGCAATACTCCACTTTGGCCCTTACTTAGGCTAGACGGGCAGATGGAGAGGGAGACTCCGATCAATCGTCAAGCCCTAGCATTAATATGAGTGTTCCAACCCTATTGCCCTTATAGCAAATCACCACCATTTTTATGATATATGTGCTAAAAACGGTGACTTAGGGTCTTCGTGTCCTGGTTATTACGTTAAACAGCATCTAATGATGAAGTTCCAATTTTAGAGCTCTGGGGAGTGTGCAGTACCCTTTAATCGCCATTATTCCCAAGCTCTCTGAACCGGAGTAGTAGTACCTGTTAGGGTCACATCTAATGGCTAAATATTAAGCAATGATTTTGATAAAAATTGAGTTTTAAAAATTTGAATGAATTAAAATGAAAAGTCTTTGGCGTAAATTAACCCAACAAAGTTTGGCATGCCGTAAAATCCAACCAACCAACTCATCACAATCAGATCTCGTTTTAGGAATATAAATGGTCATATATATTTCATTTTAAAAACTTCGAATATGCTATTCCTAGCGTACTAGTATATCTCCCACCCAAGGCGTCCCATCGTGGTGTAATGGTTAACAAGCTAGTCCCGCAGGAAGTGATAGAGGATGGAATTAAGAAAGAGGGGTTGGTCCATGTGTAGAAAGAATGGAAAAAGTGTATGTGTCAAACATTTAAAACTAGTCAAATAACATTGCAAATTGTATTTATAGAATGCTAATATAGAAGGCTACTATATCTGATAAGTTTTGGGAAATTTTGAAAATATTGTGTTTGTTAAAATCTAAAGAAAACACGTCTTAATCGACCACTTTTTGCTATGTAATAGCGTGTATTAAAAACAGACAAGATAGAAATTGCCATGAAAGAAATTGTTCATATTCATGTGTTGTTGTTAAAGAAAGACTGAAAGACAACGAAAGAGAGAAAGAGAGAGAGACTGTGATTGTACATGTTTGTGTTGTTGATAGAGCAAGAGAGAACGAGAGAGAAAAGAGAGAGAGAGAGAGAGGGAGAGAGAAAGGGAGAGAGAGAATAGTGTATGTGTATGTGTTTGTTGAGAGAGAAAGAACAGAACACAGAGAGAAAAAGCGAAAACTAGGAAGGTAACAGATAGAGAGAGAGAGAGAGAGAGAGAGGGAGAGAAAGAAAGAGAGATTGTGATGTTTATGTGGTTGTTGAGAGAAGACAGAAGGAAAGAGAAAGCAAACGAAGAAGCAAAGAGAGAGAAGAGAGAGAAGAGAGAGGAGAGAGAGAGAAGAGATTGTGTATGTTTATGTGGTTGTTGAGAGAGACAGAGACAGAAAGAGAAACAGAAAGCGAAAATGAGAAAAAGCAAGAGAGAGAAGTGGGGAGAGAGAGATTGTGTATGTTTTATGTGTTGTTGGAGAGACAAGAGAAAGCGAAAACGAGAGAAGGCAAGCGAGAGAGAGAGAGAGAGACAGTGAGAGAAGAGAAGAGAAAGAGAGAGAAAGAGAAAGAGAAAGAGAAAGAGAGGGATTGTACATTTTCACGGGTTGTTGTTGAAAGAGAAAAAGACAGAGACAGCGAGAAAGCGAAAACGAGAGAAGGCAAGCGAGAGAGAGAGAGAGACAGACAGACAGACAGACAGAGATAGATAGATAGAGAGAGAGAGAGAGAGAGAGAGAAAGAGAAAGAGAGATTGTACATATTCACGGGTTGTTGTTGAAAGAGAAAAAGACAGAGGCAGCGAGAAAGCGTAAACGAGAGAAGGCAAGCGAGAAAGAGAGAGAGAAGAGAAGAGACAGACAGACAGACAGACATAGATAGAGAGAGAGAGAGAGAGAGAGAAAGAGAAAGAGAGAGATTGTACATATTCACGGGTTGTTGTTGAAAGAGAAAAAGACAGAGACAGCGAGAAAGCGAAAACGAGAGAAACTCAAGGAATTGGAAATATCATTCGAACAGTGTAGATAATGCGAAGAAAAACCACCGAGATGAACGAGAAATGGTTTCATAAAACAGACTTATTAAAAGATTTGAGAGAGATGTGTTGTGATGAGGTTGATTATAAGACGATGGAAATACTGATTAGCAACTGGTCTGATGGTGAAGTCAACCAGCCTGGAATAGAACATAATCTAAGTTGGATGAAAAGAAAAAAGAAAAAGAAAAAAAGACCAGAGAAAAGAATAAAAATCCAGAGAATATTCAATTGTTTCTCCACAATGCCAACACCGAAACAAACCACACACCATTGAGTGAACCCATGTCGCTCAACACCCTCTCATTATTTTAAAATTATATTTTGAGAAAACCCATCCCCGTCTTTTTCATAATCCGCTTCACGCGTCTATCCACTTAATAATAAACAAAATTCTCCTGGGAAACGTCGAGTAACCATGCTACGATTATTATTAGTGTCGGTGCTAGTTCTTATTGAATTGCGAGGTTTTTCTATTGAAAACGTAAAAAAAAAAAAAAGAAAAAAAAAAAAAACGTCATGCCCAATGCTGCACATGCACAATAAAAAGCTTTACATTCCCTTGTCTACTCTGCTGTACGAAAATTGTCTAATCAACAGCGTGCCTGACCTTTTTTTGTTTGCAACAGGTCACCAAGTTCACCGCTTATAACAATATATCTATCTATCTTATCAGCTTGTACCTATCATTATGTCGACCTAATCCCATACACATAATAACCTTATTCTGTCAATAAGGCTCGTATGAATGCCTGACCACTGATAAACCTCTTCTAATCTAATTCGCCATTCTACTATTATATCATTGCCCGTGCGTTTACATTGCTTGCATGATATTCCCCACAGAAAACGCGTGGTGTAACGATTATCATCTTAGAAAAAGATAGAAAGTTTTGTTCCTTTTTTGAATAGCATATCAACCTTCGTGGGTTATCTAATGCCATAGCTAGCCTTGTAGAAGAATGATAGTGGTACTATTTAACCGACAGCTAGGTAGGTGTATAAGGGGATTCATACATTTCCCAAGGGTACTAAGTATACGAGCTTAGCGTCACGGTAACCTGAGTTCAAATTCTGGATCAGACTGTTGGCGTTCCATGTCCCGCTTAGGTAAAAATCATATATTGATTTTTCTTCTCTCCCCACTAGGTAAATAGTAGGGAAGACTTGGTTAGTTTTGTAACTCGGATATCAGATTTAACAGAGAAATAACAGGAAGCAACATAAGGAGTATTAAGGATTGAGAAAAAGGCTTTACACAGCAAGGATACAAGTTGAACAGAGTAATTAGCAATTACTAAGTTGAATTAACTTGTCCCGTCAGACGTCGTTGTTTCTTTCTTCCAAGGTTTCATCAAACGTTATCTATAGAAAAAGCAAAGGGGCCGGGTTAGCTCAGTCGGTAGAGCGTTCGGCTAGAAACCACAAGGTTCCTAGTTCGATACCGATCCTCGCCAACTCAGCGTATGAGTAGCACAGGGATCTGTGCGGTAAAAGTAAGGAGCTGATGGTAGGTGTGGCGCTCCACCTCAGACGCCAAAACAATCTCCTTGGTCTAGCGCTATTGAAAAGGGGATAGACTCCCTCGCTGACTGGCTGATACCGACTTTAGGCGGCCCCGACGACTTTACTTACTTATTTAGGTACTATATGACAGGCAACCAGGAAAACTCTGAATAAAAAAAACAGCTGTACTTCGTTTGAAAATTGGCCTTGTGTCGCATCCTATAAGTATTAGAGGGGTTGGATGAATGTATACTCAACATATCTGCAACTCAAAATACGTTGTCTTCATTCTACTTGATGTTGTTTTTTTCTTCTTCTTCTTCTTCCTATAGTCGTGTGTTTGAAGAAGCTCAAATTTATCTAAATTGTCAATTTGCTTTGCAATAAGTGCACTACACTAAGTTCACGTGCTTATTCTCCGTACTCGAAAAGGGAAGAAAGAAACGAACAACGACAAAGGCACCAGCCGAAATCAAGTCAGACTAACCCAATCGGTAATATTACGATAGCTATAAACAAGGTGTACGATAAACAGGTTACATGATACAACTTAACCGCATTTTTTACGCTGAGGCCAGATCCGTGCCGCTGTAAACAAGAGGCTGAGTAGAGAGAGAGAGCAAATCGAGGAAACGATAAACAGATCCTCCTGTTATTCTTTAACCAGTAAAATCAGGAGGAAAAAAGGTGTTGACAATCTTTTCGGTTTTTAATGTCAGGGAAAAGTTATATACCCTTTGCCCACAGAAGACAACGAGTGGATAGGATCCTTTGCATTTTAACTCTGTCAACAGGGCTTACAATACGCTGACTGTAACCCCTGCATAGGGGTATATTTGCGTCTCATCCCACTTATAAGGGCGTGACACAAGGATATTTATGTAGGAATGATTTTAAACAGTTTAATGTCATATCCAGGACACCCCTTTTTGGTGGTGGTGTTGTGGTGTCGTACCCCTATGCTGTTGTAGGGGACCCCTTACCTGGTTCCCTACCGGGGGTCCAGTGTGCTGGACCGGTAAAGTAAATTAATTTGTAGGCAAAAAATGCGTCGATCGCGTTGGCATTCCCCCTCAAGGGGCGCGCCTCCTGGGATCGACGCTATTAATTTACTTTACCGGTCCAGCACACAGGACCCCGATAGGGAACCAGGTAAGGGGTCCCCTACAACAGCATAGGGGTCCGACACCACAACACCACCACCAAAAAGGGGTGTCCTGGATATGTCATTAAACTGTTTAAAATCATTCCTATTCGATAATAAGTAAAAGTAAGTAAAGTCGTCGGGGCGGCCTAAAGTCGGTATCAGCCAGTCAGCGAGGGAGTCTATCCCCTTTTCAATAGCACTAGACCAAGGAGATTGTTCTGGCGTCTGAGGTGGAGCGCCACACCTACCATCAGCTCCTTACTTTATCGCACAGATTCCTGTGCTACTCATACGCTGAGTTGGCGAGGATCGGTATCGAATTAGGAACCTTGTGGTTTCTAGCCAAACGCTCTACCGACACTATTCGATAATACTGTGTGCAAAATCTCTAAGAAGTAACTACACAAACAAAATGGCGTAGTGGCTAACGTCCTGAACTCCGACATCGTAGTTAATCAGTTTGAACTTCAGTCGTGCTATTACGTTCACTTTTAGATTAATACTCTTGGGAAATGTATGGACGCCCTTATCGCTCCAAGTATGAGTTAGTAATACAACTTGTATTCTTCTACAACGATGGCTTTGGCATTAAATAATTCACGAAGGTTGATATGCCATTAAGCAAAGAAACTGATTATAAAAGTTTTGAAGAACCTGGAATATAGACTGGGGAAACTGGGGATCCGTGGAAGAATTGAGTTAGTCCAAACCCCTGCTGATATCAGCTGGAATAATTTGAAGAGTCTTGGAGATCTGAGAAGACTAGTTGTCTTACGTACTTCTGTGAAAACGACAAGTTTGAAAAATGCACCAAGCGTAAAATAACATACACACACATACACACACACACATATATATATATATATATATATATATATATATATATATATATATATATTTACCTTGCATCCCACTTATGCGGGTATAACAAGGTTTTTCAATGTGGGGCCACCCACGAATCGAAGCTCATAGGATGGCAGGCACAAAAATGCGGCATTCCCTCTTGAGGGGGCGCCTTAGACACTGGGCAATAAACCCAATCCTGTCCCTTTAAATTAAGGTAGTAGGTGTTTGCTGGGGGGGGATGGGCCCCTGGACCAAGCTATTTCTTTACCGGTCTATATATGTATATATTATATATATATATTATATATATATATATATATATCAGTGTGTGTTGTGTGTGTGTGTGTGTGTGTGTGTGTGTGTAATCTGCTAATAGCTTCCCAGGAGCCGATATACACTTTAGCGAAAATAAATCGTGATTTAGAAAAAAATTATTATTAATTTCATTCTAGAATAAAATGAAAATGAAAATAAATGTAAAAAGGAAAAAAATTGCAATGATTTTTCATATTAGGCTATGTTCAATATTCTTCATAAAATGTCATTTTTTTTTTCAAAATTAAAAAAAGGGTGTTTTCTTCAAATAGGGAAGGTTCATCTTCATATACAAAGAGCGTAAGAAGTTATGGATAATGGAGAAAGGTTCGTTCATTGGGTGGTGGTGGTGGGGGGGATACTGAAATGGAGGGGGGGGCAAGAAAAGAATGAGTCGCAGTAAAATAAAGTAAAAAAGCATAGGGTTAGAAACGGGAGGGGTAGTGAATAATTATCAGTAGTAGAATGACATGAGTATGCATTTTGAAGTAGGAAGTAGTGATGGGGGATTTTTTTTTAAATTATAAATACGATGAAATGATGGGAAGGAGGTAGGGGTGGAGAAGATTTATAGTTTGCTTTTTGATGCATCCATATTTTTTCTTTTCTTTGTTTTTTTCCACAATTTTTTAAAAATCTTCAAGTGTTAATGGCGTTTGAAATATTGTCAAACGAGAAAAAGCGAGACTTGTGTGTGAAGTGGAGAATCTAGTTGTCGTCGTGAGCATCTTCTTTTTTTTATTGAAATGCATGTGTAGGTTTCGCTATCAGAGTTTGAGGACATGTTTATGTAAGATTCAGGTATTATATGGGTTTATGTGTAATGTGAATGCCGTGAGGAGGGCCCAAAAAGCGTAGTAACGCCAATATATACGAGTGTTCCGAGATCAAACCGCACGAATGTGAATTACAATAAATTACTAAGAACACCAACGACTTAAAGGAAACCAAACGACCAGAGGTAGTAATCCACTAATGGACCATGTATTTATTCAGCCCCTCCGCTACGAGCAGATTGCGACACAATGTCAATCTTTTAATCTGAGTACAACTGGTTTGAATTCAGAGTTTTCCTTCTTATAGACTGGTAGCCATACCAAGTTTAAATAGCCTAGTCTGCCCCACTGTTTACCCTGAAGCTGAAGAAAGAACATCTGGATTCATACCTTTCCCAAGGGTATTAGTTTTATTCGAAATGCAAACAGCCTCGCCCAGGATTTAAACTCAAGTCGCCGATACAATTTCCCACGACGATAATTGTTGTGCACCAGCACCAATCATGGAGTACCCGCCTTCTGGATGTATACATACTTAACATGGAAGGCCGGGCTTTTCAATGAGAGCTATGAGTCAATTGGGACATAAATGGGTAAGCCAACGCTTGACAATATATATATATATATATATATATATATATATATATATATTACTGCATAATCAAGTGGATAAAACAGTGCTTTGCTAAAAAGTCAAGCAAGCAATTTTGATTTTCATTTGATTACTGTTTACTTATCTCAAACAAATTTAGTTAAACTGTTTTATATGAAGTTCTAGCAATACTGTTGGGACGTCTTGCACAAATATATTGAAGATGTAACCGACATTCAGTCAGTAACGCATGTCTTAACTGCAAACAATTTCTTTACTTTATTTTCAGTCTTTTCTATAGTTACTTTTGTAATGCTTTTTTTATCGTAAACTTATTTTTGATTTTTTCCTTTGATAAGATTTTTATGTTTTTCTATAATAAAATTTGTACCATTTTTCTATATAAAAATTATTTCTAATGTTTTTTTCTATAGTAAGTGCCACAGAAACAATCTAAGATTAAGTGGTGGTGGATTAGGAGTAAACTCAGTGCATATAGATAAGTAAAACTGAAAACTTAAGTATCCTGGGTTCAAATGTAGTAGCAGTTATTGTAACATTAACTTTTTTTTAGTAATGTTAGAATTTAATTTAATACTATATATGGGATCATTCGACTGAATATTTTGAGAAATGTGTTTTATAAATCCTATCCATGATATCACACATCATAGAAAGAACTATTAAATAGATATTAAAAAAATGATTTTTATTTAGGTGACCGTGGCATCCATAAGATTCTATAAGAAAGACACTTACAAATTATAGGGAATCAATACCGCCATGTTAGGTGCATTACTAATTGGATGCTGTTGGCAAAAAAAAAAAAAAAATGACGAAGAATTCGAATTTTATTAAAAATGATTTTTATTTACTTACAGGCAAGTGCAGTTCAGCAAATGAACAACAACAACAGCGGAAGCGGCGGTGGTGGTGGTAGCGGAGGTGGCGGCGTTGGAGTCGGTGGTGGCAGCAACAGCAGCAGCAACAACAACAACAGTAACAACAATAGCAGCAACAACAGCACCAACAACGGCGGCAGCGTTAACCTTAGCAGCAGCGGCGGTGGTGGCGGTGGCGGAGGCGGTGGCAATGTGACCCCGTCCTGCCAGACCCCAACGGGCCAGAACCAGGCACATGCACTCACCCAGTCAAGCCAGCCGCAATCCCAAACGGCCAACATCGACCGATCGGCGCCGCCCACGGGAAACGATTTCATCCGGCACCAGCCACCAACGTTTCGACCACCACCGGAGTTCCACCCTCCGTTTTTCACCAACAGTAATGGTATCTTTCGACCGGGTTTCACGACAAGCTATCAGCATCCCGCACACCATCATCCGCCAGTAATTCAGCACACCCCACTCCAACACAATTCAGTACAAAACGGTAAGTAGAAAAATAATTTAATTTTCAAATTTCTGATATTTTGATACAAATAGTCCCATGTCATTTCATATTTACAGCACTATTATTGTTAGAATTTGCATAAAACACCAATTTTTCTTCTTCTTCATTCCTGTCTCGAACTCACTCTTGATCTCGTTGCAAATTATAGAAACTGTCTTTGATCTTGCTCGAGGTCTCGTCCGTGAGATTTCATACATCTAGATTTTGCCTCTCCCTTTTAAACCAGGTGTTTCAAACAAGCTGTTCTACTTTTCTATGCCATGCAGCAAAACAAACTTCAATATATATATGATTAGTAAATTTGAAGTCTTGATTGCTCTTTAAAACATGTATAAAAAGTTGCTGTGCCGAGGCTCAAAACCTGTTCCAGAAAGGCCGCTAGTTTGGGGTACCACGAGAGAATCCTGAGCACTCGTTGTACATTTCAAGAGGAGCAAAATATATATTCGAGATAAATCTTCATAGCAGAGAATAAGGCTTCTCTATTACCCTGCGAGGAAAAATATGGTACATGGTCGAGAATATTTTGGGATATTTTTAATATGAGAAACATACTGAGGATTAAGCTCACTACTAGTAATGACCTTCTGGACTGGCTTGTGTTAATAGTGTTAATAGGGATATTCCTAATTACCAGTTTATTTAAGGTTTCCAAGGGAAAACACCGTCAATTTCCATTAGAATGTCTGGTTCGGGAGAAGAGGAGCAGGTGAGGTGTTTACCACCGATCCCCAGCAGAAGCTCTTCAGAAGAATCCAACCCCCTGACAGTTATAACAGACACTAACTTTTAACCATTGTTCCATGGTTAGTTGTCTCTGTAGTTCATGTAAATCTGATAAAATCCATGGTCTTTATTTACATGTTAACTAATGAGTTCAGTAATATATATATAATTCAATCCCCTTACTCGTTTGCTTATTACCTATAAACACCTTGGCTGATGAAACTTGTCATGTGAACTCCCATGATCTCAGTGAATGTTTTAAAGACATTTGTATGACACCCAGGGCATCTTGGCTTAAAAGTGATCATGTTTTGTTTGTTTATTTGGTTATAAGCATATTAACCTTCCTAGCTTATCTAACACCATAGCAATCCTTGTAGAAGTGTATTATTTAACCTATAGTTGGGGTAAAATTGATTTGGGAGGGTTAATTCATGCAAATACAATTAGCATCAGCAGTAGCGCCAACCACCTGATCAAGAGTATCGCTTATGAATTATAAATCCCTACTAATGTTTTATCATAATATAATTTTCTCCTAAACTAAAGACATCAGGATATTATTGTTTCTAGTGGAATGACATGCAATCAATACTGATATTATTAGTTATTATTTATTACCGAACACTACAGCATTGATTAGTTGGTTTTTTGGTTGATTTTAAGGCATGTCAATCCTTCTTGTGAAACGTTTAAGGCTTTTCCCCAGGTTTGATCCTGAAATTTTCAAACCAAAAATGAAATTTGGTCTGTAAGATATTGATATTTTCTGTTTTGCATAGCGTTGGTAATTATTATCTGTTATCTTGAACGAACGGTGTTTGTTTGTGAGCGCATCCCTTACAATGTGTTAGAACCAAAAGGAAAAACGACGGAAAACTCTGATGTTCCCCTTTTATTTTGACACAACTGAGACGGAAGTGAGATACGTCGTTTCTCATTGGTCACTCATAGCTTAAAAGATCAAAAGCAGTGGTAGTTGCGGGGGTTTGTTTTGTGTGTGTGTCTGTGTGTGCTAAACGTTATTGTGCTTAATGGACTTTTGCTACCGGAATTGAACTTTCAGTGGGATTGCTTGAGAGAATAAGTTAGACAGACATTTTTTATGACCCCATTAACATCACTGATGAGGTGATGCTGCGCACTCTTTGGTGTATGATTATGAATTTAATAACAGATTTATTTTTAATTTAATTTTTGACAAAGGTATTAATTAACATATACATATATATATTAAGAAGTCGTAAACTCAGATATCAATGTGTAACAATTCAAGATATTCATACTATATTTCTATTTATGGTGAAGTTCGAATTTTGAACTCTGTAGAGTGTGAGTACCCCTCCATATCCATTACTTCCTGCTCCACTCTGACCCGATGGTAGTATATGTTGTTAGGGTCCTATCTATGGGTTAGATAGACAAAAATGTGTTTAAAAATGAGTTTTTTTAAAAATTCGAATACCCATTAAGACAAAACGTTTTTGGTATAAAATAACTCAACAAGGGTTGACATGCCGTAAAATCCAATCAGCCAACCGATCTAGAGTTTTATTTTTGGTGATAGATATATTGTAATTTTATTCCTGGTTACAGAGTTTGACTATTGTAGATTTAAAATGTTCATGCCAAAGTCAATTTCTTCAAGGAATTATATGGTTTTTATTAACTCTTTAATAATTATCATTTGTCTGCACGCAGTTATTGGGCTTCAAATATTCCTATTTAATACTAATAAATTACACACAATTATATGGTTTCAAGTGACAATTGCTTTTAATAATAGTAATCATTTGTTTGCACACAGGTATTCCGATTTAATACTAATAATTTGTACACTGATTTTTGACCCATAGATGGGATCCTAAGAGGCACTGCCACTCCGGGTCACAGTGAACCTGGGAGTAATGGCAATGACGGGGTACTCCACACTCCCCAGAGCTTCAGAACTGGAGTATCACCATCGGATGCAGGTTAGTGTCATACCCAGGACAACCCTTTAGGGGGGATCTTTTTCCTCTGCAGGGGATACAGTTGGCGTATTCTAAGCCTCGCCGAAAGGGCGACTATGACATTAAAACTCTGTTACCAAAATAGAATTGCAACACCTCTATAACCAAAAATAACATTGAAATAATAAAATCCTTGTAGTATTGATTTAGAAGAAAATAAGTCTGTCATGAAACTTAGTAAACTAAAGTATCAATATGCAGCAGTCCGCAGGTAAGTAAACCTTTATATATTCTTATGTAGTTTTATTTTTGGTCCAGATATGTTGCAATTTATTTTTAGTTACAGAATTTAATGTTTGGTAATAACTGATGCCTAATAATATCCGTTTTATTGTATAATGTTAGAATAGAAATGATAAAATATTGATATTTTAGTTTAGAAGTAAATTAACTTTTGATTTGTTTAAATGTTAGGGATAAACTTATTCATAGATTATGATATATTATATATAATATATATATATATATATATATATATATATATATATATATATATATACAACCCCTCCGCACGAGCAGGATGTGACACAAGGTAAATTTCTTAAGCAGAGTTCAACCGGTTTGAATTCGGATTTTCCTTCTCCTAGACCGGTTGCCTAACCAAGGTTAAAGAGTCCAGTCTACCCTACTATATATATATATATATTAGAATGAACAACTTATGAAAAAAGCATTTTTATAAAACCTACAATAAATGAAATTCAATTGGCCTTCTTTGGCTGTCCCAGTTTCGTGCAATATTTTCGAGAAGATTTTGCAATCGTCACTTTGTAGGTTGCAATTATTTCTTACTCTCACAAAAATATTGCAAGAAACTGCTAGAAATGAAACAGGTAAAAAGGGTAAGTAACTACGTTATTTTAGGTTATAAATATATATATATATATATATATATATATATATATATATATATATATATATATATATATATTGTTTATCAATACTAAAGTGCCATAGAGAGAGCAGACAAGCGCGTATTAGGACCTGAAACAATGCGACTGGACTCAAACAAAAACCGGTAGGCAATGAAAAGTAACGTGAGAGGAAGGAGGTCTCAAAACAATGACTTGAGTGCAGTGGGAGTAAGGTGTGAAGTGCAAGCGCATGAGGAAATCGCGGGCACTGGAGGCCCCCTTAAAACTGGGTCAGCTTCTAAGACGTAGACACGTTAAAATATAGACAAACAAAACAGGGCTTTCTTTTTTTTGTTTCTTCATTGTACTCCGGATATTATGCTAGAAAATCTGGTAGACAATAAGTAGGGAAAAAAGTCGGGGAAGAATGTCTCTTTAGTGACTGTGAAAGTAGTGAGTCCACGTTACATTGCACCGGAAGTTAAGATGTGTGGCGCCATTTGACCCGCTCATTCCTTCGCAGTGTCTGTAAGGTGGGCGAGAAATGCTTGCTGAAATGCAAATACACACACAAACTATAAATGCATTGTCATATATATATATATATATATATATATATATATATATGTATGTATGTATGTATGTATATGTGTGGTGTGTGGTGTATGTATTGCATGTATATGTATATATATGTATTATATGTATATATATATGCATATATTGTATATGAATATATATTGTATATATGCACACACACACACACACACACACACATATAATATATATATAATATATATATATATATATGCATGTATAATAAGAGAGAAAGAGGAGACGAGAAAGAAGAAGCAGAGACACAGAGATGAAATAGGAGAGAGGAGTTTAAGAAAGTGACAAATGCAGAGATAAAGAAAGAAACGGACGAGAGAAGAAAGAGACGGATGGAGAGATAAAGAAAGAGACGGAAAGGTTAAAAAAAGATAGGTAGATGAACTAAGAGAGAGAGAGAGAGAGAGAGAAAGAGAGAAAGAAAAAAGATAAAAGGAGAGAGAGAATAAGACAAAGCGGTAAAGAAACAAACAGTGAGGGAGGAAGGAAGGAAAGAAGAACGGCAAACATAGGAAAAGTAAGAAAGGACAGCCGTATAGGTAAAGAGACAGAGAGGATGGATGAGACAGACAAAGGGGGAAGGACGATAGAAAGGTAAAGAAATAACAGACGGAGAGTTAAGAAAGAGACTAAGAGAGAAAGAATGAGACAGACATAGAGAGAAAAGGAAAGAAAACAGGAGACGGAGAAGACAGGCAGATAGAAATAAAGAGGAAAGGAGACACATAGCTATAAAGAAGATGGTTCGGTTTGGTTTCTTTGTTTAATGCTATATCAACCTTTGTGGTTATACAATGCCAAACCATATTTGTAGAAGAACAGTAGTGATACAATTTAACCCATAGCTGGGAGGTGGTGCGGAGGTCATGCTTTTTTTCAATGGTATTAATCCGAAAGCAAACGTAAAATCACGATTGGAGTTGAACCCTCTTACTACGATATCACAGTCAAATACGTTAGCCACAACATCAGACTTGATCACATAAAACAGGAGTTAAATATAAGAGCGAAGGATGTGAAACGTTTCTTCCATTTACGTTTATGCATTTTTTTAATATGCTTGCATCCATGATTATTATACTAGCAACAGAAAACACCCTCCGGGCGTCGTAAATATCAATTTTTGAAAGACATTGCCTGAGAGGGTGGGAATTAAAAATTCAGTGTCAGAGGTTTGTATCATAAGTAAGCAAAAATCCTCATATTTCTCAAAGAGTAAAAAGAAATTAAAAAAAAAAAACAATTTGAAATGACAACTGAGCTCGTCCCTCTCAAATAAAATGCATGCATGTAATAATCAAACAATTATTTTGAATAATTTCCCCATCAATTTTCCACAAAATTGTAGGAATTTATTTATTTGTAAACCTTTTAGTTAACTTCTGTTACTTTAAAAAAAAGAACGAGAGTAAAAACAATTTTTTAAATTGCTTACTCAAATTTTGGGTGTATATAGCACAAGAATATTGTGACGTAAGCTGTGACGTAGATTTGTGACGTAGTTTTGTTACAGAACATAATACAGACAATATCCATTATTAATAAAAGATGTCTATATAAAGACTGTTTTAAAAACCAGAATGCAATTACACCTAACCTAAATATATATATATATATATGTGTGTTGTGTGTGTGTGTGTGTGTGTGTGTGTGTTGTGTTGTGTCTGTGTGTGTGTGTGTGGAGAAATGGAAGTGAATCCGACGCTATGTAGCATAGTGAGAAGTTTGAAAAAAACACAGGTTAAAAAAATGAGTGTAAGTTTATTAGCCGACACTGCAGTGTTTCGATCTGTTAAGTAGATCTCTTCAGGGCTTTTGTTGATATAAGGAAAAGTAAAAAAAATGTATCACAGAATAATGAGAATTGTTCAATTTTACTGTTCATGCCTTTAAGAATTCCATATTCAATCTGTTATAAGTTGTGAGGAATGGGATAATGCTGTAAAAATCAGGATGTAAATTGACTGAAGGGGACTCGTGAATTAATCAGCTTTCTATGCACCTTATCAATTGATATTACACAATCGATATTTAAAGACAAATTTAGTCAATCATCTATGTTATAATCGTAATGTTATTTAAGATGAGATGTTAAGAGATATATCGTAAAACCCAGACGTAAGTTGACAATAAAGAGCTCAAGTGATTGATCACGAGTCCTCTGTCGTTAGTTTACATCCGGGGTTTTCCTTCGTCACAATATAATATATATATTATATATATATAATATAAATATATATATATATATATTAGTCTCTGTGTGTATGTATGAGTGGTAATTGCATTCTGTGTGTATTAATATGGCAAGGAATGGAGATCTGTTGTAAAAACCAGGACGTAAATTGACTATAGAAGACTCGTGGATCAATATCTTCCTATGCATCATCGTCGTGATAGATTGTATTTTAGAGATATGTTTTATCCCAACATTGTGTCTAAAATGTAACAATGATGTACCGAATCCTGCCAACACAGGTACGCACCCCCTCTCTCTCTCTCTCTCTTCTCTCTCTCTCTCTCTCTCTCTCTCTCTCTCTCTCTCTCTCTGGAATGTTACGTTACCTGGTCTTACTAAAGAGCAAAGGACGGCCCGAGTAACACGTAGAATTTTGACATCTAATCATATCTGCTAACTAGGTAGACATCACTATCTAATATTCTTATTATTATTTATTTCTTTCTTTCGTTCTTTCCTCTCTATCATATGCTATATTTCAAATTCCCCCCTTCCCTGTGTGACATCGTGTCCTTTTTCAAATACGTTTTTATTCTATTTTCCTTTCTTTCTTTTGTTCTTTCTGTCTTCTTTTTTACCGAGGATTTCAAAGAAATCCAATAGAAACGGATCTATACTTAAACAATCCCGACAAAAGTGTGATCCACAAGTGAAGACTGTAAACGACTGGATTCGCTGACTAATGGTATATGTATAACCCCCACTCGTCGTGGAAGACAAGATCCTCAGGGACATTATATTCAAATGATACCCAATTCAGATTAGACGTAAATTATATTAATAGATAGCGAAAACGAGTCATGCAATGAATTTCGCGGCCCAGATCACAGAATAAAATTAGAGAGAAGCGAAACTAGTCAGAAAATTAAAGAAGTCAAAAATAAGTTACAGTTGTAACAATCATTCTTGGGAAACAATATTGAAAATCTTAAAAAATAGTGTGGAACAACTGGAAATCCGATGAAACATCAGGACAACGCAATTCGGAAAGTTGCATACTGAAAAGAGTGCTGGAATATTGAGAAAAATTGATCTCAAGTAAAACGCTAGTTACTACAGTTGAAGACTAAATAGTTTATCACATAATACGATGAATTAGTTAACTGGCACAAAAAGAATACCAGAGTAGACATGATTGGTACGAAAGGGTGATCCATGAGAATTGTGCAAATATTAAAATTTACCATGCTAGCGATTGTATAAGCAGAAAATCCAGAAAATGAGACTAATAAAATTGTCGGGGATTTTGAGATAAAGCAGATCACCGAAACTCGGCCAAAAAGTCAGACCTAGCTGTTAATTAAAAGGAAAATAACTTATAATATAGAGGATTTTAAATAACATTTTTTTTAAATTAAACCCATAGAGGAATCCTAACAGGTTACCCACTACGAGTCCGGGTGGTCGTGCCTAATGATTAGAGTCGTAGGAAATGACTCGTCACCCGAGTTTCAAAACCTAGACATGCTATTTCTCTAAATTTTTCACTGGATTCACTTGGATTGTCCAATTGACAATATCCTAGTGATAAAAGCAGTTAGGTTAAGATAGTTCTAAAGTACAGTTATCTCTAGATTGCAGGCCCTAGATTCCAGCGGACCATAGAGTGTAGACAATAAACAATACAAATACAAGTATGGAACATGAAGGTGACTTGAAACAAGCTATGTTGTGCCTTTGGAATGGTCACCAAAAGACATGAAAAGAGACTTGCAATGAACTGGATCAAAGAAGAATCGAGATTATCCAGACCACAACATGTTAAGATCAAGTATAGCTACTAGCTTAAAGAGTCTCGAGATACCTGAGGAAACTTTACTGTAACTCAGACCTCAGTGAAAGATCAATTAAAACTAGAGTAAATATTTGAAAATAATTATAACAATTCTGCTCACCATCCTACACCTTACATATCTTAAATCCTTTCATCCCGTGCAATTCTTTCATTTGTTTCGGCTTCTCATCTTATTTACAAACAACGATAACGCAACATAACTTACAAACGACGATAACCGTTACACTACGTTAGCCTCTAATGGTTATGCACTTCTATTATACCATGAACAAAATCAGTGACAAGATTTTAAACTGAAATGTAAATATATATTTTTTCTATTCAAACCTCGAGCAATGTTTGAAAATCGTATTGTAGAGGGAGAATGAAATCCTCTTCTTAATCGTCAGTCTTGCAAATTGTAAAGCGCCCAACTACAGACTATAAAATATCAACACACTATGGTCCCGCCCAACCATCCGCTTCTATTTTCTTCCTCCTCAGCGCAATTCCGATGACACGCATGGACGATACGAATATGTCGGAAATATAAAAGGCACCTCCCGTTGAAATCGAAGCGTAGTAAGGAGACCTTCGGTATGGATATAAACCCAAGCAACATGCTCCGAGTATCAAAATAGACCCTCTTCAGTTCCATATCCTAAATACAGACCAATAAAGAAATGGTAAAAAACCACAAAACTGACGACAAATATAAAACAGCGATGCGCGTAGGAGGGCGAGTCAGTGTTAGTTTGTACTTATTATTATATCATATTATATTTATTATTATTATTTATTATTGTAGTAGTAGTAGTTTTGTTGTTGTTGTAGTAATAGTATATAATGTTTGGCGGGATCATTTGCATTATTAGTATTAAGCAATCAGACTGGTTGTTGTTGTAGTTGTAAGATTCGAGAACAATGAAAAAGTGAATGATGGGTTAATTAAGTGTCATCATTATTTTATTATTATTCAATATTTTTTGTAAGTTTTTTTGCGTGAAAGAGTCTAATAGTATATACAGACATGAAAGGGTGTGACTTATATTGTTGTTTTTTTTAAATTCTTTTTCTTCTTTCGGCTGAGACTTTCGATTGATTGTCGAATTAGTTGAAAACATGTCTAAGTCCCCCCCTCTCTCTCTCTCTCTCTCTCTCCTCTCCCTTCTATTATCTCTCTCCACTCCCTTCCTACATTCTCTCTCTCTCCCTTTCCTACACTCTCTCCCTAATCTCCTCTCCCTTCCTACAATCTCTCACCCCCTCCTAATTTTTTTCTCTCTCTCCCTTCTACATTTATCTCTCTCCTTCCTAATCTCTCTCGCTCCTTCCTACATCATCTCTCCCCCTTCCTACACTCTCTCTCTCTCCCGCCTAAATCTCTCTCTCTCCCTTCCTACATCATCTCTCCCCCTTCCTACACTCTCCTCCCTTCCTACATCTCTCATCTCTCTTATCCATCTTTCTCCCTCCTACATTCTCTCTCCTCTCTCCCCTCTCTCTCTCTCTCTCTCTCTCTCTCTCCCTTATTTTACGCATATTTCATTCTTTTTTCTTCTTTTTTTTGATTTCTTTATGCTACATGTACAACTCATTCTTTACGCATCTTTTATTTAAAAAAACAAATCATTCATTTTCGCATTTTGTTTTCTTTCTTCCATTTAATCAATTAATTTACATAATTTCGCCTTTCTTTCTTGGTCTTTTCCTCTGTTTATTTTCCATATCATCGCTTTTCTTCCTTTTCATCTTATAAATAAACTTCTTTCTATTTAATTCCTTTTCAGTATTTTCAAGTTTCTTCATTTCTTTTTTCTTATCTCTGCGTTTTCTTCTTTATTTCTTTTCTTTCTAAATATCACATTCATTCTTAATTTCAATTCTTTTCTACATTATTATTTTTCTTTCATTTCTCCTTTTTCATTTTCTCTTTGCTTCTTTTGCTATGTAAAAGACAAAGCTTATCTTTTCAGTCTCTTTCGTTTCCGCTTATCTTTAATTTTTCATTCTTATCCAATTAATATTAACATTATCGTTTTCTTTCATTTTCCTCTTTCTGTTGCATGTCATCACTTTTATCTTTCTTTAATCCACTCCTCTTTCTTTTAAATAGAACGTTCTTTCTATTTCTATATTTTTTCTTTCTCTTTTTAATTTCCCGTTCTTTCTTTAGAATGTTTCTCTCTTTTTCATTCTTTCTTCATCTTTCTCCACTGTTCTTACAATCGTATTTCGGCCAATTTTCATACCCGTACTATCATTTTTTATTTTATTGTTTGTGACCTTTAAAAATGTATAAAACTTTTCTTTATTGTTCACTTAGAGATTCTCTCCATTCTAATTCTCAGTTTTTCACACTCATCTTCCTTTTATTTACCCTTAATATATATATTATATTACTTAATATAATAATATAATATATATATATATATAAATATGAGAGAAGAAGAGAGGGGAGAAGCAGAGCAAAGACTCAACTGAATGGGAAGAGAAAAAAACGAGTCAGACTTTTGACGGTCAGAAAAAGAAAAAAAACCGCATGAGCCCGAAAACAAGAACATTAAAAAGGTTCAATACGTTGCATAATCTAGTTTAGAAGAAGCAAATCGTATATATATAATATATTAATATTATATATTATATATATATTATATAATATATATATATATATATGTCCTTTCTTTCGAATTTGTCTACACACCAAATGTTTACGCCCATACATTTATAGCACTTTACGGTTAAATGTTCATATCAATATCCAACATTTTAGAGCAGAACATCTACAAACTTCAATATTTCTCAAATATTTGTGTCGGTATTTATCTTTTTTTTTTTTTTATTCTTCCATTTCATTTTTGTCTAGGTTCTTTTTTCTTTTTTTTCCTCAAATCGGCTATTTTATTATAAATTTCCCTATTCCGAAGTTCACCAAGAAACTTTTATTTTCTCAAATTGGAAAAAAAAAAATTCTTTAAAGAATATTTTTTTAAGAGTTGTTAGTGCGTTAAAGCAAAATAGATAATTGAATAGGAATAATTTTTTTTAATGGGAGAGTTCTGGTAAATAACGGGTCGAAAAAAAATGGAGTTGGAAGACAACACAGTAAGAATTCAAACAAACAAAGAAGGACAAAAGAGGAAAAGAAAAATGATGTAAAAGTGCAGAAAAAAGAGAAGTGGGGGGGGGACGATGACAAAATGGATAACACCAATGACGATCGGATGGAAGATATAAACAAACATGACAACACTGTTTATACGGATGCAAAATCGAGAAGTAGTCAAGACAATAACATTCTTCTTTTGGAAAAGACACGCTGCTCGCCTCAAAGGTTGGATAAAAAAGAAATAATATTTAAAATTACCATCAATAAAATAAAACTTTGAAAAGTGCTCAACCAGAGAAAAAACCGACTTTATTTATTTGAGGACTGTTCGTCTGCAGATTAAAGCGAAAAAGATGGCCAAGAAGAAAACAGAGAAAAATATGAAACAAAAACTAAAATCTGTTTCAGATAGTATTAAAAAAAATCAACAAAAAATTAAAAAAATATAAAAATGTAAAAAAAAAAATCAAATAAAAGCAAAAAGAAAGCTCTTCTCTCTCTCTCTCTCCTCTCTCTCATCTCTCTCTCCTCTCCTCATCTCTCTCTCTTCTCTCTCTCTCTCTCTGTGTTTATCTTTTTTTCTCTCCCTCAAATAGACATTTACAAAAATATGACGCACCCACATTATGAGGTTTTAAAAACATCAAAACGAAAAAAGAAAGAAAGCTAACAAAAACACAATGATACATCTCGAAACAAACTATAGACTCACTGATCTTTCGTTCAATAATCCGAAACACAGGACCATGCCTTAAACTTATGCAGTACACAAAACGCAGTCACATTATTATTATTTTTTTTTTTTTGTTTCTCCACAATAAAAGTAATATTATTAATATTTACATGGTACTGTACATTGATTCATTGATGTCCAATATATCAATAACAGAAACTTTTCAAACAATATAAGATTCATGTTTGAAATACTGAAAATAAAAGTATTGAAACAGAATATTTTGCAAAAAAATGAAAACTAGTGAATAATTCGAGGGTCGATGAAAAGTACATTAAGCTGACCAAAATAACTCTAATATTTAAAAAAAAAAAAAGAAGTTAAAGTGTGTGGCTGGTCTATAGTCGATATTAGCCGACAGCGAAGAGTCTATCCCCCTTTCACTGCACTAGATCAGGAGATTGCTTTGCGTCTTGAAGATGAGAGCCACATCTACCATCAGTTAACTTACCTCACATATCTATTTGTGCACTTATATACTGAGTGTGAAAACTGGTATTCAACTCGGAACGTTTTGGTCCAAGCGGATACTCTACCGATAGAGCTAAAACCGGTCAAATCGACCAAATTATGTTTGTGTATTCATGCCGACCTTGATCCGTAAGTATCGGCATTTGATCCTAGTATCAGAATTTTATTTTTCTTCGGGCAGAAGAATGAATGTATAGCAGGACTGTTGCCCACAGGCAGACAATCATTTTTCTTGTCAAATGAGCTTCAAAAAACGAATGAGACGAATACGGTTCATACTTAATGTTTATACTAAATCCCAAACAATACCATATTATAACAATATATATATATATATATAATATATAATATATATATATATATATTTATGTTGTACCGGCCCGTCCTACAGTGGAGAATATTACAACCGTTTCACTATAGATAGTGAGACACCGATGAAAAGGTTTACTGTTTACCGTTAACGCAAGCTAGTCGTATTACCATTATTGAAAACACTTGTCTTAAATTTACCATTATCCGAACTTGACTTCTTTTTTAACTGCTTGGACTAACATTCACAAACAATATATAAATGAATAAGAATAAATGAGAAAAGTATTGTATGAAAAGGTGCCAATGCCTAATAAGCAGAGCAGAATTTATAATCAATAGAAATGGATTTGGACTCATAACTTAAAGCTTTCAGTTATGCAATCCCAGATGGTTGAGTCTTAAAAACCAGTAACTCAAATTTTTGACTACTGTTTTTAGGAGCTCAACCATTGATCATCTGAGGATTGCTAACAATGAAACTTTAAGGTATGAATCCAATTATAATATTACTATTGATTATATATATATATATATATTATATATATATTATTACAGTCTGTTTCACATTCAATCTCAGTCTTTCATAACCAATCTATCTATCTATCTATCTATTCTTCTCCTTTCAACTATGGGTAAAAGGAGTTTGTAGACTAATTCCTTACTTACATGCATATTATGTGAATTTTTATACCTTAAACAACAACAAATGAGCGCCTGTCTAATGTTAGAGTTATAGGAAATGAACTCGTCAACGCGGTTCAATTCCTGACGAAGCTTTTGCATTTTCTTTTTTTTTTCTTTAGTTTTTTTTTTCCAACATAGCGCTAATACCCTTGGAATGTATGAATTCTGATTTCTCCCTCAGCTATGTAATATAGCAGGCAGACTGACTCTTAACTATGGCTAGTAACAGTCTAGGAAAAGGAAAAACGCTCTGAATATTCAAACCTGTAAAACTCCGCTTTAAGAAATTGACCTTGTTCGTATTCCTGCACGTGTGGAGGTTGGTAAATATATATATACCAACTCCTCCGCACAAGCAGATACACACAAGGTAATTTTTAAGTGGATTCAATAGTTTGAATTATGAGTTTCCTTCTCCTAGACTGTTACCAGCATGTTAAAGAACCCAGTCGTTCCTGCTATTACTCATAGTGGAGGAAGTAGATCTACTTTCCCAAGGTATTAGCGCTAAGTGAAATGCAATTACCACGCTCCAGATTTGAACTCGAGCGACAGTCCATTTCCCAGATCTTTAACCATTTACACCAGCCTTGTAATGTATAACAACAGCATATGAACCGAACGAGAATCGAACCCTTCCCTACATTAGCAAGACTACAGTCACTTAATCCTTTATACCCAACAACCGGAAAATTAGTGTTTTGATATTAATGCTTAAGTGCCATCGTTGGCCACTGTTTCTTGATGTTATATTGCTTCTTTCTTTTCTTTCTTTCTTTTTTTTTTTTTTTTGAGGTGGGTATGCAAGATTAATCCTTATAATATGCATTCGTTTCTCATTCTTTGTTAGTTTTTCATTATTATATATGAAAAGACTCGTTAATGGTCTTAATCTAGCTAGATCCACATGAGTCGTTGTTACTCTAATGTCACAGCCCACAATTGTGTCTCTTAACTTTAAGTTTAAAGCTCTTGTTACAGTAATTAGATTTGGCAAAACCTTTATGAAAACAAAAACAAAAATAAAAAAAAGAAGAACGAAAACATAATTTTAATTATGTAGGTCAGTTTTCGAAATACTCTCAAGCCTTATATTATAGAACAGATTCATACGTTGTTTGTCCGTGAGTAAAAGTGATAATGTGAAAGTTGTGAGCATTATCTTCTGATTATAAAATATGATTATGCTTATTAAGAAACTAGGATAGTTTCCGTAAGAATGGCATAGTGATAGTGTATATCTGCCAATGTCAAAATTCATTCTCTAATTCTTCGCCTGTATATTTGTGCTTGGGACACTTTTGCTTTATTAGAAAGGCTAGAATTGAGTCGGAGAGAAAGAGTATAGATCCGAGAGCTCTGTCTACGATCAGAGTAGTAAGCTGCTGCTAGAGATACTGTGCTTTTATAGGAAAGCTGGATTGTTTCAGGAGCATAGTATACATCCGGTTAGTATCTGTCCAAAATTAAGTGTCACTCTCTTGGGCTTCTGCCTACGTCAAGGAGTTATCTGTGTTTGAAGATACTTTGGCTTTTATTGGAAAGCTAGATTTTCGTGAGAATATATGGAATCAGAAGTGTATATCTGTCTAAAACCAAAGTGTCACTCTCTTGAGCTTCGTAAACGATCAAAGTGTAGTATCTTGCTCTGAGACCCTGTTGCTTTAGGAGAAACTTAGAATTGAGTCGGGAGAAAAGTTATAGTAATCCGACAGCTTCTGCCTACGATCAGAAGTTAGTATATGTGCTTGAGATTACTTGTGCTTTTATTAGAAGCTATGATTGTTCAATAGTGAAAAGTATAGCATCAGAGGTGAATCCTTTGTTGAGAGAGAGTTCTTGTTTGCAGATCCGTTAAACTATTAACGCCGATGTTCATTTGCACTATCACCACTGACAAACGGATCTGCAAACCAATGAATCTGCTCAAACTAAAGGATTATTACAACACTAAGCAACACCGAGGAACAACCAAAGGATTCCTACCCAACACTAAGGACACCGAGATCACTAAGATCAGCCTCTGCTAAACAGAAAGGATCTCCACCTGTAAATCACTCACTTGAAGCCTAAAAATGGCCACAGAAAATATAATTGAACGTAATAAACGCGACTGGAGCCTCGAACTCGCTTACTCCTATGTCTAGTCCAGAACGTGAGCCACTACCCCCTCACAAAAAATATTCTAATTAAATTCATCTTGTACTCCACTGATTCCATCCTCATATTAGAGTAATCGGCTGACCAATTCCGATGTTTTCTCGAAATCTAAACGACTGGGTAGACATTCACACTATAGTCGCGCACAACACCAATCAACTATGAATTTCACAAACAGCAAACCGATTTCAACGCTACAATGTAAATTTCCTCACTTCCAGCGAGAATTAATGGCAATGTAGAGTTTATCCAACTCAAAATTGTCTCATTTTATTACAAGTTTGTTATTTCCACTATAATCAACGAAAAACCCCCAAAAAGAGGAAAATGTGGAGCACCCCTTACATCACCATGGCTCCCAGCCTCTCTATCCGGATGGTAGTACCTTTAGTAGTACCATCAATATATAGAAAAAAATATGTTTGTTAAAAAATGAAGTATTCCATAAGAATGAACTTATTCCTTAGTCGGCGGTGTCAGTGAGCTTCGGGCGCTGGACCGCCAGCGGTTAAATAAGAGCGTTGATTCCCAGGGGGCCACCCCCAAGCAAACACCTGCCCCTCATTAAAAGGGCGGACTGCGGTTATTTCCCATGCCGAGCAACCCCCTGAGGGAAGCCGAAGAATCAACGCAATTTTTCACACGCCAACCCATGAGCTCGTTTGTGGTTATCCACGTTAATAGGCCTTGTGCCTAACCCGTACAATGGGTACAGTAAATACCATCCATAAAAATGAATTTATTTAAAAAACTTTTGTCGACATTAATATTCCACTAAGTTATATGCCGTAGGAACAAACCAAACCAACTCTCTCTCTCTCCTCTCTCTCTCCCTCTCTCTCTCTCTCTCTCTCTCTCTCTCTCTCTCTCCGCGTGCAAGTATCTAATTTAATTAATTTAAAATATCTTATTAAATTAGAATTCTACTGAAACTAAATAAGAATGCAGATAAACAATTTAAACAGAGGGCGTATAATCGAAAGAACAACTGAACTTTTTTCCATCACCCCGTCTTCTCATTGCTAAATTTTCCTAATTAGACTATTTAGTTAAAATAGGTTAAGTAAAGATAAAATTACAGTTATTTTATTTCTTGTTTAATGATTTCTTTTTAAGATTTGTCCCGAGATTTGCTATATGATTAAGATAAAACCAAACAATTAAAATCAATAATACTAAAGCACATATTTATAAATCCAAATTTTAATTCAATATGCAAAATTAATGCCTTACTGTTCTTACATGCAAATTGCTATTTGTTGTATATATAAATACAATGCATTGTTAGATAGATATGTCAACAGTTTTAACTAATGTAAAACTTTATTAATAATGGAGGTTTAAATCAAATAAACTCAGGAGATAATGTACAATAATGAAAGAGAATTGACTTGATAGTATATAGTTGG
>CM042137.1:76684455-76715330 GCA_023376005.1 Doryteuthis pealeii | reverse complement strand
TTTGTAGCTTATGCTTTTGGAATGGAAATACTGGAGGAATTGAAAATCAGAAGAAGAAGAATCTTAGTTCATCCAGACAACCATCATTGTGAGGTGGCAAGAATACTGAGATTGCTATCACTTAATTTCAGTGTAGCGACTACCAGCTTGGTGATATAATAATATCAATAATAATATAATAATATAATAATAATGAAAAAGAAGAGAGAGGAAGAAGAAGAGAGAGAAGAAGAAGAAGAAGTATTGGGTTTTTATGTTTCTACACATTGTAAATGAATAAGATCTCCTGCTGATCACAACTTTATTATTTTATTATTATTATTATATTAATTTAATTTATTTTATTATTATTATTATTATTCATTGATTACATTACATTCAGTAAGTTGGTTAGAAAATAATCTGTGATGTAGTGAGAATTTTAGAGAAAAACTGAATATGGAGTGGAGTGCGTTTCCTAAAGAAATTAAAGATAGATGATATTGAGATACTTATAGATTGTGATAGAAAACCGGCACAAGACATAAAGAGACAAGACAGAAAACGATATGGTGTGAAGAAATTAATGGAATTGTTGAGAAAAGTACAGGATAAGTAGATAATAGCACCAAAATGTGATATAATATATATTATATATACTAATATATTATTAATATATATAGAGAGAGGAGAAGATAGGGGAAAGGGGTGGTTTGGAAGCTTAATGTAAGCACTATAAATATCTATCGATATAAGCAAGATTTTATGGCGGGTGTAGTTTGTTGACTATAGAGAAAAATTTGAAATTTCTTCGGTGGACCGGGGGCGAAACGAAAAAAGGGAGAGTTCGACAGGAAAGGGGATAAATATTTCTAAGTGATAACAATAATATAATAATAATAATAATAATAATAATATAATATAATCAAAAAGGAATATGAACGGGGTTCTGAAAAATAGATAAATCACAGAGATGAGAAGATTTATACAATACCAAAGTCAAGAAAAGGATTAGAATAAATAATATTTCTTTGTATGTTTTTTTTTAAATGTTTTATCTCTTCTCTGTTTGTTTCCTTTCTCTTTTGTTGATATGTTTAGCATTCTTTAAGTCGCGTACACTTCCCCCATTGCACCGCACGGCACATACGTACAGGCGCAGCAGAATTCCCAAAGCCTCGTAAGATTTTAGATGTTTTTCCCCCATGGAACACATTTTTGTAGATAGATTCTCCTTTTGTTGAAAATTAGCACATAAAGTGGTCTTCTCAGATGACTTTTTAAAAGTTTTTTTAATTTTTATTTATCATTTATCTATTCAAACTGCTAATTTTTCAAATTTTTCACAAATTCGTGCAAAGCTATTTTGTAGGGATAATTGCTCAAGCACGCGCACACGTCTTCTGTTTTCTGTTTTTCTGTTTTCTGCAAACCTAGTAAGAACCGGGTATAATTTCTGTAAATTGCTCGGAATTCTATTGAAACGTGCCAATGTCTCTCTTTCAACCTGAGAAACCTTTTAGACTTTGGATCAAAACATCCAGTAGAAATACAATTTTCGTATTATCTACAAGAGTCATATTAAAAAGGCAGCTGGAAGGATCCATCTGTATACTCCTGAAAGATCGCTTTGTTTAGACATATATATAATTTACCAACCCCCTCCGCACGGCAGGCATGCGACACAAGGGTTCAATCTTAAGCGGATTTGAATTCATGATTTTCTTCTCCTATACGCGTTGCCAACCAGGTTAAGAAAGCCAGTCTGTCCTACTATTACCCATAGCTTGGGGAGAGTAGGATTCATACCTTCCACTAGTGAGGGAGAGTAGGATTCATACCTTCCACTAAGTGAAATGCAATACCACGTCCAGGATGAACTCGGGGCGACGAGTCCATTGCCCAGGACTTTAACATTGCCCACGCGCTTCGCTTGCTGGTAAGACATTATAGCTTTCCATTATACTTTTTTAAGAACTTCTCTATGTGTCAGTATTTAAGGTTTGGTTATCTTTGTGTAATGGCATATCAAGCTTCGGGGTTATTTAATGCCTCAATGCTATCCTTTATAAAAGTACAGTAGTAGTACTATCAACCCATAGATTCGGGATTAGGGGGTTTTACTTAAGGAATCCTATTTGTCATAATTCATCAAAAGCAGATATGACATCATCATCATCAGGGTGTGAATTGTCCGTAGTTTGTTCTATTTCTATATACGAGGTTTAAAAGTTTATATGATGAACGTCATATCTACTGCTGATTATTTTTTTTACCAAATGGGATCCAACCACTGCAAAATCGAAGAAGGGAGTCTGTGGATAGCAATATAAAAGATAAATAACATAATTTGGTCGCATTTGACCGGTTAGCTTCTATCGTAGAGTATCCGCCCTGGAACCAAAACGTTCCGAGTTCGATACCAGTTTTCACCAACTCAGTATATAGTAGCACAAATTAGATATGTGAGGTAAAGTTAGAAACTGATGGTAGCTGTGCTCTCCACTTCAAGACGCAAAGGCAATCTCCTTGATTAGTTGCCAGTGAAAGGGGATAGACTCCTTCGCTGTCCGCGCTAATACCGACTATAGACCAGCCACACAACTTTACTTCTTTTTTTTTTTTTAAATATAGAGTATTTTGGTCAGCTTATGTATTTTCAGTCGACCCTCGAATTATTCACTAGTTTAATTTTTTTGCAAAATTCTGTTTTCATACTTTTATTTTCAGTATCAAACATGAGCTATTATTGCTTGAAAGATTTCTGTCTATTGATATATGGACATCAAATGAAATTCATGTAACATGTACCCATGTAAATATTAATATATTACTTTTATCTCGTGAGAAACAAAAAAAATATAATATAATAATGTGACTGCGTTTGTGTACTGCATAAGTTTAAGCGCATGGTCCCTGTGTTTAGGATTATAGACCGAAAGATCACGTGAGTAATTATAGGTTTTTCGTTTCGAGATGTTCAGTGTTCTTTGTTAGCTTTCTTCTTTTTACGTTTTGATGTTTTAAACCCTACATAATGTGGTGTCGTCATATTTTTTTGTAAGGTCTATTTGAGCGAGAGAGAAAAAAAGATAAACGACAGAGGAGAGAGAGAGAGAGAGAGAGAGAGAGAGAGAGAGAAGGAGAGAGAGAGAGAGAGAGAGAGAGAGAGCTTCTTTTTGTTTTTATTTGATTTTTTTTTATACATTTTTATATTTTTTTAATTTTTTGTGATTTTTTAATACTAAATTCTGAACAATTTTAGTTTTTGTTTCATATTTTTCTACTGTTTTCTTTCTTGGCCCATTTTTCGCTTTATCTTGCAGACGAAACAGTCTCCAAATAAAATAACAAGTCGCAGTTCATTTTACTTGTTTGAGACTTTTCAAGTTTATTTTATTGATGTTAATTTAAATATATTTCTTTTTTATTCCAACCTTGAGGCGAGCAGCGTGTTCTTCCAAAAGAAGAATGTTATTTCTTGATTACTCTCGATTTTGCATCCGTATAACAGTGTTTGTCATAGTTTTGTTTATATCTCCATTTCCCAGATCGTCATTGGTTGTTATCCATTTTTGTCATCGTCCCCCCCCATCCTCTCTTTCTGCACTTTACATACATTTTCTTCACTCTTTTTTGTCACCTTCTTTGTTGTTGAATTTTACTGTGTGTCTTCCACCTCCATTTTTTCGACCGCCGTTATTTACCCAGCAATCTCTCCACCATTAAAAAAAAAAATTATTCCTATTCAATTATCTATTTTCCTTTACCCACTAACAACTCTTAAAAATATCTTTAAAGAATTTTTTTTTTTCCAAGTTGAGAAATAAAAGTTCTTGGTGAACCTTTCGTGAATAGGCGCAATTTAAAAAAATGACAGATTGAGGAAGGAAAAAGAAAAAAGAAACTAAACAAAAATTGAATGAGAATAAAAAGAAAACAGATAAATACCGACACCAAATATTGAGAAATATTGAAGTTTGTAGATGTTCTGCTCTAAATGTGGATATTGAATATGAAAACATTAACACGTAAAGTGCTATAAATGTATGGGGCGTAAACTTTGTGTGTAGACAATTTCCGAAAGAAAGGACAGTATATATATATATATAATATATATATCATTTTATATTTATATATATATATATTATAACGGATTTGCTTCTCTAACCTAGATATATGCACGTATTTGAACACTTTTTAATGTTCCCTTGATTATTCGGGTCATGCGGTTTCTTTTTCTTTTCTGACACGTCAAAAGTCTGACTACGTTTTTTTCTCTTCCCATTATCAGTCTTGGAGTCATTTGCTCTCTCTCTCCCCCCTCTCTCTCTCTCTCTCACTATTCATATATATATTATATATTATATATATATTATATATATATATATTAGGGTAAATAAAAGGAGATGACGTGTGAATAACTGAGAATTTTAGAATGGAGACAGAATCCTCTAAAGTGAAACCAAATAAAGAAAAAAGTTTATACATTCTAAGGTCCAAAAAACAATTAAAAATAAAAAATGATAGTACGGGTATGAAATTGCCGAAATACGATTGTTAAAACAGTGGAGAAGTGGAAGAAAGGAATTGAAAAATTGAAGAGGGAACATTCTAAAAGAAAGAAACGGGAAATTAAAAAAGAGAAAGAAATATAGTAAATACCGTTCCCTATTTAAAAGAATAAAAAAATAAAAGATAAAGGATGACATGCAACAGAGTGTGTGATACCTATGTATAGCCATCCCGCGCTACACGCATGAGCCATCGCGTATATACCCCTGTGACTCGACTATCAGACTGACGACAGATGGTCGTGCACCCTCCTAGTACACCTCTACTTCTATATGCGTTATCTTATGATATCTCTCACTCCTCACGCATCAGACTGAACGCACTGCATAGGTGAGCTCACTCCTCGTATTAATACTACTCATCACTGACACATCTACCGACCTTAAGTAACAGTGTTGACCTCTCATATGCTGAGTAACAGCCATAAGAAATGACTCATGTATAGAGTGAGTATCCTGTAAATAATAAATTCGTACCTCCATATACTCTATCCTTCCGTGATAGACACTCAATGCTTCCCGTGTCACATAATATCATGTATCTTACTCAGAGCACTATTAACAACAACTTGATATGAATACGTAGATGTGAGCAGTATCCTTTCCGAGAGGAATGACAGAGAATAGAGAAGTATGAGAGATGTAGGATAGGAGTGAAAGATGGATAGCAGAGATAGAGAGATGTTAGGAAGGGAGAGAGAATGTAGGAAGGGGGGAATAGATGTAGACAAGGGAGAGAGACGAGATGTAGGAGGGAGGAGAGAGAGATGTAGGAAGGGCAGAGATAGATGTCAGGAAGGAGAGAGAGAGATGTCGGAAGGGGAGAGAAGATAGTAGGAAGGAGAGAAGCGAGAGAAAAAAATTAGAAGGGGAGGGAGAGATATGTTAGGAAGGGAGAGAGAGATGTAGGGAAGAGAGAGATGTAGGAAGTGAGAGGAGATTCCACTATGATCGGCAACTGACAACACCAATGTCCCGCATGGGACTGCACATCTAGCCGAGCGCATCTAGAGACACGTGCTGCGCACGAGACGTTATATCTGGCCTCCCTTACTTCCACCAGTATTATACAAAACGTGAGGCACTGCTACCTCAAGTTTACTTTGTTCCTATAAGAGCGATGAGAGCTACGATAAAGGTGCGTTCTCACGCGCGTCAACTCGCATTGACGCAGCGACAGTCATCCAACTCTTCACCGGAGTCTTTACGCTGCAAACCTCATTATCCATCCGTATTCCGTACTCGCACATCAGGCTTCCCACGCACTGAATGGTGTCTTCAGCGTTAAAGTTCAAGTCGGCCGTTACCTCCTCGAACAGATCATATTCATATTGTAACCTGACCCGCATGGCGCGCGATCTAATAATTCTCCCTCTGTGCTAACGTTCACAAATTATTCTTCGTCACCCTCTTCCCTACGACCTTTCGTTCTCAAACGTCTGATGGGGATCTAAAAAGGACGTGGGAAACAGCTCTAGTCTCATAGTAATGCGAAGACACCAGACCTGCCCCCGATGGCACTAGCTTCATAACAGTCTAGAATGATGTCGGTTCGAGGCAGCGATGCTACAACAGCAGCGTTCCCCATCGTAGCCAGCAGAACCTCAACAATCCCAGCTTGCAAGTGTACGTCCCAAAGCGGAACACCTGCTGCCTTAGTTCGTCGGTACCAGCTGCTCATCAGATGATCCAACAATGAGACTTACTGTACTTACTACCATCGACCTGGGCATGACTCTACGTTGCTACCACTCAAAGCTACAACTGGATAGGGTGCTCTCCGTTGGTACTATGACCGTATCTATCATTATATTGCTCAGCTTATCCGTCCACGTTCATGATGATCATCGCTAACTGAAAGGACCATTCGACATATCATGAACGTGCGACTGTCAATCGCACTCACAGTATCCCATCTACCAGGCAGACGTCTTGACTCAGCCGCACTGTCACCAAATACACACCTACTAGATGATCTTATCATCGTGAGTGAGCACCGAAGTATCTCACGTGTCCAATACTTATGCCTGGCTTGTACTGACTCACATTGCCCATAATCTCTGTCACGTCATGTAGGATGAAGCAGGATCGGCCGGCATGCACTTTCACGACATAATCATCCGACAAGATGGAACGTTTTATGTCGCATGTCTTAACCCAGGCGATATCTATCTCGTCGCCGCTGAAAGTGAGACGCTGTGCAACTATATCCGCCTCCTCAGATGACATATTCCCCTGTATCCGCATCCTGTAGACTTCGATAACGACGGGTCTAGACCATGTCATCAGTCTACTTCGGCGTCATGCGCAATCAGCAGTCACTTTTGAGGATCTGTCGTACCGATGCTTATAAGCCTAGTATAATGACGCAGACAGATCCGATAAGATACTTCTAGGACAATACCCCTATATCGCACACCTCTAGCCTGACGTTGTTAGGGTAGTCGAGAGTTAAGGGAGCTGCAGAAGAGGAGGAGAGAGAGAAGAGAGAGACTTAAGGACATGTCTTTCAAACCTAATATCGACTCAACCCATGTCCGAGTCGTGCCGCAAAAAAGAAAAAGAAAGTGGAATTACCGCAATATAAAGTCTCTCTCGTCTGTCACTATACCTCTCTCTCTCCTCACGAGCATAAAAAAAACTCTAACAAACTCACATTGTAAAATAAATATCAATGATGACACTTATTACCCATCATTCACTTTTTCATTGTTCTCTCAAACTGCTCTCAGCCTACAACACAACCGTCGCTCATGATACTCCACTGCATTACTACTACTATTTAACTACAACAATCGCCGACTGAAGAACTACTACTACTACAAATAATAATAATAATAATAATAATAATAATGATAATAATATAAAGTAACAAAGATAACACTACGACTCGCCCTCCTACCGCATCGCTGTCTTTATATTTGTCGTCAGTTTCTGTGTTATTTACCATCTCTTTATTGGTTTATTTGGCATATGCGACTGAAATGACGGGGTCATATTTTGATCTCGAGCCTGTTGCTTTGGGTTAATATCCATACCGACAGGTCTCCATTACTCAGCTTCGCATTTTCAGACGGAGGGCTTTTATATTTCCGACATATTCCCGTATCGTCCATTGCGATGGTCATCGCGAATGACGGCTGAGGAGAGAAAATACAGAAGGCGGCATGTTGGGCTCGGGACCGTCCATAGAGATAGTTATTATTATAGTCTAGATCTGGCGACTTTACATTTGCAAGACTGACCGATTCAAGAAGAGGATTTCATTCTCCTCTACAAATACGATTTTCAAAACTCTGCCTCCTCCGAGGTTGAAAGAAAAAAATATATATATACATTTCAGTTTAAAAATTCTGTCCCACTGATCTTTGTTCATTGGCACGTATATAGAGGAGTGACCTCAACTACTATTAGAGATGCTAGATCGTAGCTGTAAACGGTTATCGTCGTTTTCTCTTGTTTACCGTTATTCGTTGTTCGTCTCATAGTTAAGATAGAGAAGCCGACTCCGCAGTGTGCAACTCGTGCGCGTGAGATCTGTGATGAATTCAAAGACGTGGCTAATGTCAAAGGGCTCGCGTGATTATGGTGTGATTATTTTCGGTATATATTCGTTACTCATTTAATTAGTGCTTCAATGTAAATTCCTCAGTATGCCGAGACTCCTTCGTGTGTAGCTAACATATATGCATATACAGTGTCTTAGGTAGCGGTAATCTCGATTCTAGGTTTGTTGTGTGATCTCAAGCTCTCTTCATGTCTTTAGGTGACCATCCCAAAGCACAACATAGAATGTTCAGTCACGTTCATGTTCCAACTTGTATTGTATGTGACTCTGTCTTACGTCTATGGTGTGTCAGAACCTGTCTAATCTTTAGATGGAACTCTGTCATTACATCAGGTAAACTAACTGCTGTTACGGAACTCGTGGTGTCCATCTGGACCATCCAATGTGAATCCAGTGAAAATTTAGGACAATAAGCCATGTCTAGTTTTGAACTCGGGTCGACGGTCCATTTTCTACGACTCTAATCATTAGCACGAGACCCCTCAGTTAGGACTCATCACTTATAGACGGGAATCTCCATCTATAAATTTCAAAAAAATGCATTATAAAAGAATATATAATCTTTTAATTAACATAGGTCTGACTTTTGCCGAGTTTCGGTGATCTGCTTTATCTCAAAATCCCCGACAATTTTTATTTAGTCTCATTTCTGCTACGTCGTTTCTGCTCCGTAGACTACCAACCTGTGTGACGCATCATGCGCTTAGCACTGGTGTTCTTGCACAATTTCAATGGATCAAACCTTTCCTAACCAAATCATGTCTACTCTGCGTATTCCTTTTGTGCAGTTAACTACATTACGTATTATGGATAATACTATTTGTCTTCACTGTAGTAACTGTTACAGTTGAGATCATTCTTCTCAATATTCCAGCACTCTTTTCAGTATCACACTTCCGAATTGCGTTGTTCCTGAACTCTCTTCATCGGATTCCAGTTGTTCCACCTATTCTAAGATTCCTCTCATTTGTTCCCAAGAATGATTGTTACAACTGCCACTTATTTTTTGATTTCTTTAATTTGACTATCGTTCGCTCTCTCTAATTTTATTCTGTGATCTGGCCGAGCCGAATTCATTGCATGACTCATATTTAATATAATTACGTCTAATCTGAATTGATACATCCCACTCTCTCTTCAATGTCCCAGGAATCTTGTCTTCTCCACGACCGCTCTTTATATACCATTATGTCAGCGAATCCCAGTCGTTACATTTCACTGTGGATTCAATGTGTGCGGCTCTCTCTCTATAAATCCGTTCTATCTGGATTTCTTGAAATCATCGGTAAACAGAAGCACTAGAAAGAACAAAGAAAGAAAGGAAAATAGAATAAAAACGTATTGAAAAGGACACGATGTCAACACAGGGAAGGGGGGAATTTGAAATATAGCTATGATAGAGAGGAAAGAACTAAAGAAACACCTCAAGATAATTAATTAAGAATATTAGATAGTGATGTCTACCTAGTGGCACAATATGATTAGATGTCAAAAATCTCTCTCTCAACGGGCCGCCTTTGCTCTTTAGCTCATACCTCCAAACTTCCTCTAGCACTGAGAGACGAAGAGACGAAGCAGAAGATAGGAGAGAAGAGGGCTCAAACGTACCTGTGTTGCAGGATTCGGTACATCATTGTTACATTTTAGGACACAATGTTGGATAAACCATATCTCTAAGATTACAATCTATCACGACGATCTCTGAGGAGCATCTTGTCACGAAGTCTTCTGTACTGTCCTTTACGTCCTGGGGTGTTTTACACATAACGTCGCATTCCTGGCCATATTAATACACAGGAATGCCAATTACGACTGCGTGTGACAGAGACTATCATATATATATATATATATTATATATAATATATATATATATATATATTTTATATATTGTGACGAAGGAAAACCCCCGGATGTAACTAAACGACAGAGACTCGTGGATCCAATCACTTGAGCTCTTTATTGTCAACTTAGTCTGGGTTTTACGTATATCTCTTAACATCTCATCTTTAAAATAAACATACGAATTTAACATTAGATGATGTCTAAATTTGTCTCTTTAATATCGAGTGTGGTGTATCTCTCAATTGATTAAGGTGCAATTATCAGAGCCCTTCAGTCAATTTACATCCTGATTTTTTACAGCATTTATCCCCATTTCCTCACAACTCTATTACAGATGAATTATGGAATTCTTAAAGGCATGAACAGTGAAAATTGAAAATTCTCATTATTCTGTGATACATTTTTTTACTTGTGTCCTTCTCACAAAGCCCTGAGAAGATCTTATAACAGATCGAAACACTGCAGGCGCTAATTTAACTACCACTCATTTTTAAACCTGTGTTTTTTTTCAAACTTCTCACTATGCTACATAGCGTCGGATTCACTTCCATTTCTCCTCAACACACACACACACAGACACACATACACACACACACACACACACACACACACACCACACACACACACACATTATATATATATATATATATTAGGTTAGTGTAATTGCATTTGGTTTATTAAAACAGTCTTATATAAGACATCTTTAATTAATAATGATATTGTCTGTATTTATGTCTGTAACAAAAACTACGTCACAATCTACGTCACACTTACGTTCAAATATTCTTGTGCTATTACCCAAAATTTGAGTAGCAATTTAAAAAAATGTGTTTTACTCTCGTTCTTTTTTGACAGTAACAAGAAGTTAACTAAAGGTTACAAATAAATAAATCCTACAATTTTGTGGAAAATTGATGGGGAAATTATTCAAAATAATTTTTGATATAACATGCATGCAACATTTTATTTGAGAGGGACCGAGCTCAGTTGTCATTTCAAATTGTTTTTTTTTTAATTTTCTTTTTAGTCCTTTGAAATATGGGATTTTTGCTCTATGATACAAACCCTCTGACACTGAATTTTTAATTCCCACCCTCTCAGCAATGTCTTTCAAATTTGAATTTTACGACGCCCGGAGGGTGTTCTGTGCTAGTATAAAATAATCTGGATGCAAGCATAATAAAAAATGCATAACACGTAAATGAAGAACAGTTTCACATCCTTCGCTCTTATATTAACTCCTGTTTTATGTGATCAAGTCTCTGATGTTGTGGCTAACGTATTTGACTGTATATCGTAGTAAGAGGTTCAACTCCAATCGTGATTTACGTTTGCTTTCGGATTAATACCATTGAAAAAAAGCATGAAACCCCCGCAAACCACCTCCCCAGCTATGGTTAAATGTTCACTACTTTCTTCTACAAAATATGGGTTTTGGCATTGTATCACATGTGATATAGCATCTAAACAAGAAACAACCACGAACCATCTTCTTATAGCCTCTGTACTCTCTTTCCTCTTTATTTTATCTGCCTGTCTTTCCGTCTCCTGTTTTTCTCTCCTTTTCTCTCTTGTCTGTCTCATTCTTTCTCTTCTTAGTCTAACTCTCCGTCGTTTATTTCTTTACCTTTCTATCGTCCTTCCCTTTGTCTGTCTCATCCCATCCCTCTCTGTCCTTTACCTATACGGCTGTCCCATTTCTTCCCTATGTTTGCCCCTTCTTTCTTTCCTTCCTTCCTCCCTCACTGTTTGCTCTTCTTTATCGCTTTGTAACTCACTCGTATTCTCTCTCTCTCTCAGCTTTCTGTTATCTCTTTCTTTCTCTCTCTCGTGCCTCTCTCTCTCTCTCTCTCTTAGTTCATCTACCTATCTTTTTAACCTTTCCGTTCTTTCTTAATCTCTCCATCCGTCTCTTTCTTTCTCTCCGTCCTGCGGTCCTCTTCTTTCTTCTCTCCGCATTTTGTTCACTTTCTTAAATCCCTCTCTCCTATCTTCATCTCTGCATGTCTCTGGCTTTCTTCTCTTGTTGTCACTCTCTCTTTATTTATCTCAGATTATATTATGCATTATATATATATATATAATTATATATATATATGTTGTGTGTGTGTGTGTGTGTGCATATATACATATACATTATTCATAACACATATACATGGCATATATATATACATATACATACATATATATAGTATACAATACTGCATACTACACACACACACACACACAATACATACATACATACTACATATATATATATATATATATATATAATATATATATGACAATGCATATAGTTTGTGTGTGTATTTGCATTTCAGCAAGCATTTCTCGCCCACCTTACAGACACTGCGAAGGAATGAGCGGGTAAATGGCGCCACCACCATCTTAACTTCCGGTGCAATGTAACGTGGACTCACTACTTTTCACCAGTCCAACTAAAAGAGACATTCTTCCCCCGACTTTTCCCTACTATTGTTCTACCAGATTTTCTAGGCATAATATCGGAGTTACAATGAAGAAACAAAAAAAAGAAAGCCCACTTTTGTTTGTCTATATTTTTAACGTGTCTACGTCTTAGAAGCTGACCCAGTTTTAAGGGGCCTCCAGTGCCCGCGATTTCCTCATGCGCTTGCACTTCACACCTTACTCCCCACTGCACTCAAGTCATTGTTTGAGACTCCTTCCCTCACGTTACTTTTCATTGCCTACCGGTTTTGTTTGGTCCAGTCCGCATTGTTTCAGGTCCTAATACGCGCTTGTCTGCTACTCTCTATGGCACTTTAGTATGATAAAACAAATTATATATATATATATATATATATATATATATATATATATATATATATATATATTTTTAACCTAAAATAAACGTAGTTTCACTTACCCCTCTTACCTGTTTCATTTCTAGCAGCGGTTTCTTGCATATTTTTGTGAGAGTAAGAAATAATTGCAACCTACAAAGTGGACGATTGCAAATCTTCTCGAAAATATGCACGAAACTGGGACAGCCAAAGGAGGCCAATTGAATTTCATTATTGTAGGTTTTATAAAATCTTTTTTATAAGTTGTTCATTCTAATAATATATAATATAGTAGGTAGACTGGACTCTTTAACCTTGGTTAGGCAACCGGTCTAGGAGAAGGAAAACTCCGAATTCAAACCGGTTGAACTCTGCTTAAGAAATTTACCTGTGTCACATCCTGCTCGTGCGGAGGGTTGTAAATATATATATATATATATATATATAATATATATATATATATATATATATATATATATATATATCATAATCTATGAATAAGTTTATCCCTAACAATTTAACAAAAATCAAAAGTTAATTTACTTCTAAACTAAAGATATCAATATTTATCATTTCTATTCTAACATTCACAATAAAACGGGATATTATTAGGCATCAGTTATTACCAAACATTAAAATTCTGTAACTAAAATAAAATTGCAACATATCTGGCACCAAAAATAAAACTACATAAAGAATATATAAAGGTTTACTTACCTGCGGACTGGCTGCATATTGTACTTAGTTTACTTAAGTTCATATGCGCATGAATCAATACTACCAGGAATTTTATTATTCAATGTTATTTTGGTTATAGAGGTGTTGCAATTCTATTTGGTAACAGAGTTTTTAATGTCATAGTCGCCACTTTCGGCGAGTGTGACGCCAACATGTATCCCCTCTTAGGAAAAGATCCCCCCCTAACAGGGTGTATGGACACTAACCTGCATCCGATGGTGAATAGCTCCCTCTGAAGCGCTCTGGGGAATGTGGAGGTACCCCGTCTTTGCCATTTACTCCAACGTGTCACTGTCGACCCGGCCCGTGGCGTTGTTGCTCTTAGGATCCCATCTATGGGCAAAAATCAGTGTACAAATTATTAGTATTAAATCGAATACCTGTGTGCAAACAAATGATACTAATTATTAAAGCAAATTGTCACTTGAAACCATACTAATTGTGTGTAATTTATTAGTATAAATAGGAATATTTGAAGCCCAATAACTGCGTGCAGACAAATGATAATTATTAAAGAAGTTAATAAAAAACATATAATTCCTTGGAATTGACTTTGGATGAACTTTTAAATCTACAATAGTCAAACTCTGTAACCAGGAATAAAATTACAATATATTCTATCACCAAAAAAATAAACTCTAGATCGGTTGGCTGGATTGGATTTTACGGGCATGTCAACCCTTGTTGAGTTTATTATACAAAAACGTTTTGTCTTAATGGGTATTCGATTTTAAAAAAACTATTTTTAAACACATTTTTGTCTATCTAACCCATTAGATAGACCCTAACACTATACTAACACTCCGGGTCAGAGTGGAGCAGGATTAATGGATATGGAGGGGTACTCCACACTCTACAGAGTTCCAAAATTCGAACTTCACCATAAATCTGTAGAAATATAGATAGAATATCTTTGAATTGTTACACATTGATATCTGAGTTTACCGACTTCTTAAAAGTATATGAATATGTATATTTTTAGGTAATCACCTGCCCACTTGTCTAAAGTGCATGGCCGGATTTATTGCCCGTGCCTGAGGCGCCCCAAAAGTTAATCGACAGGATCATGCACTTTCTTCTCGACTGCCACATGAGCTTTCGTTTGTGCGTGTGCCCCTACGTTAAAAAGACATTGTGTTAATCAGCCTGTGGGAGATCGGGAACATAAGTACCAGTAGAGTATTAAGAAGAATTGATATTAAAAGATCATGGTTGGATGTGCACACATTTAGCCTCTGTCTTTTAATTAAGTGTCAAAATTAAATTAAAAATAAATCTGTTATTAAATTCATAATCATACACCCAAGAGTGCGCAGCATCACCTCATCAGTGATGTTAATGGGGTCATAAAAATGTCTGTCTAAACCTTATTCTCTCAAGCAATCCCACTGAAAGTTCAATTTCCGTAGCAAAAGTCACTAAGCACAATAACGTTTAGCACACACGACACACACACAAAACAAACCCCGCAACTACCACGCTTTTGATCTTTAAGCTATGAGTGACCAATGAGAAACGAAACGTATCTCACTTCCGTCTCAGTTGTGTCAAAATAAAAGGGAACATCAGAATTTTCCGTCGTTTTTCTTTTGGTTTCTAACACATTGTAAGGGATGCGCTCACAAACAAACACCGTTCGCGTTCAAGATAACAGATAATAATTACCAACGCTATGCAAACAGAAAATATCAATATCTTACAGACCAAATTTCATTTTTTTGAAAATTTCAGGATCAAACCTGGGAAAAGCCTTAAACGTTTCACAAGAAGGATTGACATGCCTTAAATCAACCAAAAAACCAACTAATCAATGCTGTAGTGTTCGGTAATAAATAATAACTAATAATATCAGTATTGATTGCATGTCATTCCACTAGAAACAATAATATCCTGATGTCTTTAGTTTTGGAGAAAATATATATTATGATAAAACATTAGTAGGGATTTATAATCATAAGCGATACTCTGATCAGGTGGTGGCGCTACTGCTGATGCTAATTGTATTTGCATGAATTAACCCTCCCAAATCAATTTACCCAACTATAGGTTAAAATAATACACTTCTACAAGGATTGCTATGGATGTTATAGCTAAGCTAGGAAGGTAATATGCTTATAACCAAATAAACAAACACAACATGATCACATTTAGCCAAGATTCCCCTGGGTGTCATAAATGTCTTTAAAACATTCACTGAGATCATGGGTTCACATGACAAGTTTCATCAGCCAAGTGTTTATAGGTAATAAGCAAACGTCTAATTACTCCATATATTATAAATAAAGACCATGGATTTTATCAGATTTACATGAACTACAGAGACAACTAACCATGGAACAATGGTTTAAAAGTTAGTGTCTGTTATAACTGTCAGGGGGTGGATCTTCTGAAGAGCTTCTGCTGGGGATCGGTGGTAAACACCCTCACCTGCTCCTCTTCTCCCGAACCAGACATTCTAATGGAAATTGACGGTTTTCCCTTGGAAACCTTAAATAAATACTGGTAATAGGAATATCCCTATTAACACTATTAACAAAGCCAGTCCAGAGGTATTACTAGTAGTGAGCTTAATCCTCAGTATGTTTCTCATATTAAAAATATCCAAATATTCTCGACCATGTACCATATTTTTCCTCGCAGGGTAATAGAGAAATACCGCCTTATTCACAAGTCTGCTATAAAGATTTATCTCGAATATATATTTTGCTCTCTTGGAAATGTACAACGAGTGTCAGATTCTCTCGTGGTACCCCAAACTAGCGGCCTTTCTGGAAACAGGTTTTGAGCCTCGCACAGCAACTTTTTATACATGTTTTAAAGAGCAATCAAGACTTCAAATTTACTAATCATATATATATTGAAGTTGTTTTGCTGCATGGCATAGAAAAGTAGAACAGCTTGTTTGAAACACCTGGTTTTAAAAGGGAGAGGCAAAATCTAGATGTATGAAATCTCACGGACGAGACCTCGAGCAAGATCAAGACAGTTTCTATAATTTGCAACGAGATCAGAGTGAGTTCGAGACAGGAATGAAGAAGAGAAAATTGGTGTTTATATGCAAATTCTAACAATAATAGTGCTGTAAATATGAATGACATGGGACTATTTGTATCAAAATATTCAGAAATTTGAAAATTAAATTATTTTTCTACTTACCGTTTTGTACTGAATTTGTTTGGAGTGGGGTGTGCTGAATTACTGGCGGATGATGGTGTGCGGGATGCTGATAGCTTGTCGTGAAACCCGTCGAAAGATACCATTACTGTTGGTGAAAAACGGAGGGTGGAACTTCCGGTGGTGTCGGAAACGTTGGTGCTGGTGCCGGATGAAATCGTTTCCCGTGGGCGGCGCCGATCGGTCGATGTTGGCCGTTTGGGATTTGCGGCTGGCTTGACTGGGTGAGTGCATGTGCCTGGTTCTGGCCCGTTGGGGTCTGGCAGGACGGGGTCACATTGCCACCGCCTCCGCACCGCCACCACCGCCGCTGCTGCTAAGGTTAACGCTGCCGCCGTTGGTGCTGTTGTTGCTGCTATTGTTGTTACTGTTGTTGTTGTGCTTGCTGCTGTTGCTGCACCACCGACTCCAACGCCGCACCTCCGCTACACCACCACCGCCGCTTCCGCTGTTGTTGTTGTTCATTGCTGAACTGCACTTGCCTGTAAGTAAATAAAAATCATTTTTTTAATAAAAATTCGAATTCTTCGTCATTTTTTTTTTTTTTTGCCAACAGCATCCAATTAGTAATGCACCTAACATGGCGGTATTGATTCCTATAATTTTGTAAGTGTCTTTCTTATAGAATCTTATGGATGCCACGGTCACCTAAATAAAATCATTTTTTTAATATCTATTTAATAGTTCTCTATGATGTGTGATATCATGGATAGGATTTATAAAACACATTTCTCAAAATATTCAGTCGAATGATCCCATATATAGTATTAAATTAAATTCTAACATTACTAAAAAAAGTTAATGTTACAATAACTGCTACTACATTTGAACCAGGATACTTAAGTTTTCAGTTTACTTATCTATATGCACTGAGTTTACTCCTAATCCACCACCACTTAATCTTAGATTGTTTCTGTGGCACTTACTATAGTGAAAAAAACATTAGAAATAATTTTTATATAGAAAAATGGTACAAACTTTTATTATAGAAAAACATAAAAATCTTATCAAAGGAAAAAATCAAAAATAAGTTTACGATAAAAAAATCATACAAAATAACTATAGAAAGACTGAAAATAAAAGTAAAGAAATTGTTTGCAGTTAAGACATGCGTTACTGATGAATGTCGGTTACATCTTCAATATATTTGTGCAAGACGTCCCAACAGTATTGCTAGAACTTTATAAAACAGTTTAATAAATTGTTTGAGATAAGTAAACAGTAATCAAATGAAAATCAAAATTGCTTGCTTGACTTTAGCAAAGCACTGTTTATCCACTTGATTATGCAGTAATATTATATATATATATATATATATTATATATATATATTGTCAAGCGTTGGCTTACCCATTTATGTCCCAATTGACTCATAGCTCTCATTGAAAAGCCCGGCCTTCCATGTTAAGTATGTATACATCCAGAAGGCGGGTACTCCATGATTGGTGCTGGTGCACAACAATTATCGTCGTGGGAAATTGTATCGGCGACTGAGTTTAAATCCTGGGCGAGGCTGTTTGCATTTCGAATAAAACTAATACCTTGGGAAAGGTATGAATCCAGATGTTCTTTCTTCAGCTTCAGGGTAAACAGTGGGGCAGACTAGGCTATTTAAACTGGTATGGCTACCAGTCTATAAGAAGGAAACTCTGAATTCAACCAGTTGTACTCAGATTAAAAGATTGACATTGTGTCGCAATCTGCTCGTAGCGGAGGGGCTGAATAAATACATGGGTCCATTAGTGGATTACTACCTCTGGTCGTTTGGTTCCTTTAAGTCGTTGGTGTTCTTAGTAATTTATTGTAATTCACATTCGTGCGGTTTGATCTCGGACACTCGTATATATTGGCGTTACTACGCTTTTTGGGCCTCCTCACGGCATTCACATTACACATAAACCCATATAATACCTGAATCTTACATAACATGTCCTCAAACTCTGATAGCGAAACCTACACATGCATTTCAATAAAAAAAGAAGATGCTCACGACGACAACTAGATTCTCCACTTCACACACAAGTCTCGCTTTTTCTCGTTGACATAATTTCAAACGCCATTAACACTTGAAGATTTTTAAAAAAATTGTGAAAAAAAAACAAAGAAAAGAAAAAATATGGATGCATCAAAAAGCAAACTATAAATCTTCTCCACCCTACCCTTCCATCATTTCATCGTATTTATAATTTAAAAAAAATCCCCACACTACTTCCTACTTCAAAATTGCATACTCAGTCATTCTACTACTGGATAATTATTCACTACCCCTCCGTTCTAACCCTATGCTTTTTTACTTTTATTTTACTGCGACTCATTCTTTTCTTGCCCCCCCCCTCCATTTCAGTATCCCCCCCACCACCACCACCCAATGAACGAACCTTTCTCCATTATCCATAACTTCTACGCTCTTTGTATATGAAGATGAACCTTCCCTATTTGAAGAAAACACCTTTTTTTTAATTTTGAAAAAAAAATGACATTTATGAAGAATATTGAACATAGCCTAATATGAAAAATCATTGCATTTTTTTCCTTTTTACATTTATTTCATTTTCATTTTATTCTAGAATGAAATTAATAATAATTTTTTTCTAAATCACGATTTTATTTTCGCTAAAGTGTATATCGGCTCCTGGGAAGCTATTAGCAGATTAACACACACACACACACACACACACACAACACACACTGAATATATATATATATATATATATATATATATACATATATAGACCGGTAAAAAATAGCTTGGTCCCAGGGGCCCATTCCCCCCCCAGGCAACACCTACTACTTAATTTAAAGGGACAGGATTGGGTTTATTTGCCCAGTGTCTAAGCGCCCCTCAAGAGGGAATGCCGCATTTTTGTGCCTGCCATCCTATAGCTTCGATTCGTGGTGGCCCCACATTGAAAAACCTTGTTATACCCGCATAAGTGGGATGCAAGGTAAATATATTATATATATATACTATATATATATATATATATATATATATGTGTGTGTGTGTATGTGTGTGTATGTTATTTTACGCTTGGTGATTTTTTCAAACTTGTCGTTTTCACAGAAGTACGTAAGACAACTAGTTTCTCAGATCCCAAGACTCTTCAAATATTCCAGCTGATATCAGCAGGGGTTTTGGACTAACTCAATTCTTCCACGGATCCCAGTTTCCCCAGTCTATATTCAGGTTCTTCAAAACTTTTATAATCAGTTTCTTTGCTTAATGGCATATCAACCTTCGTGATTATTTAATGCCAAAGCCATCGTTGTAGAAGAATACAAGTTGTATTACTAACTCATACTTGGAGCGATAAGGGCGTCCTACATTTCCCAAGAGTATTAATCTAAAAGTGAACGTAATAGCACGACTGAAGTTCAAACTGATTAACTACGATGTCGGAGTTCAGGACGTTAGCCACTACGCCATTTTGTTTGTGTAGTTATTCTTAGAGATTTGCACACAGTATTATCGAATAGTGTCGGTAGAGCGTTTGGCTAGAACCACAAGGTTCCTAATTCGATACCGATCCTCGCCAACTCAGCGTATGAGTAGCACAGGAATCTGTGCGATAAAGTAGGAGCTGATGGTAGGTGTGGGCGCTCCACCTCAGACGCCAGAACAATCTCCTTGGTCTAGTGCTATTGAAAGGGGATAGACTCCCTTCGCTGACTGGCTGATACGACTTTAGGCCGCCCGACGACTTTACTTACTTTTACTATTATTATCGAATAGGAATGATTTTAAACAGTTTAATGACATATCCAGGACACCCCTTTTTGGTGGTGTGTGTGGTGTCGGACCCCTATGCTGTTGTAGGGGACCCTTACCTGGTTCCCTTATCGGGGTCCTGTGTGCTGGACCGGTAAAAGTAAATTAATAGCGTCGATCCCAGGAGGCGCGCCCCTTGAGGGGAATGCCAACGCGATCGACGCATTTTTTTGCCTACAAATTATTTACTTTACCGGTCCAGCACACTGGACCCCGGTAGGGAACCAGGTAAGGGTCCCTACAACAGCATAGGGTACGACACCCAACACCACCACCAAAGGGTGTCCTGGATATGACATTAAACTGTTTAAAATCATTCCTACATAATATCCTTGTGTCACGCCCTTATAAGTGGATAGACGCAATATACCCCTATGCAGGGGTTACGTCAGCGTATTGTAAGCCCTGTTGACAGAGTTAAATGCAAAGGATCTATCCACTCGTTGTCTTCTGTGGGCAAAGGGTATATAACTTTTCCCTGACATTAAAAAACGAAAGATTGTCAACACCTTTTCCTCCTGATTTTACTGGTGTTAAAGAATAACAGGAGATCTGTTTATCGTTTCCTCGATTTGCTTCTCTCTCTCACTTCAGCTCTTGTTTACAGCGGCACGGTCTGGCCTCAGCGTAAAAATGCGGTTAACGTTCTGTATCATGTAACCTGTTTATCGACACTGTTTATAGCTATCTATATACGATTGGGTTAGTCTGACTGATTTCGGCTGGATGCCTTTGTCGTTGTTCATTTCTTTCTTCCCTTTTCGAGTACGGAGAATAAGCACAGTGACTTAGTGTAGTGCACTTATTAGCAAAGCAATTGACAAATTTAGATAAATTTGAGCTTCTTCAAAAACCACACGACTATAGGAAGAAGAAAAGAAGAAAAAAACAACATTCAAGTAGAATTGAAGACAACGTATTTTGAGTTGCAGATAATGTTGAGTATACATTCCAATCCAACCCCTCTAATACTTATAGATGCGACACAAAGGCCAATTTTCAAACGAAGTACAGCTGTTTTTTTTATTCAGATTTTCCTGCGTTGCCTGTCATATAGTACCTAATAAGTAAGTAAAGTCGTCGGGGTCCGCCTAAAGTCGGTATCAGCCAGTCAGCGGGGAGTCTATCCCCTTTTCAATAGCGCTAGACCAAGGAGATGTTTTGGCGTCTGAGGTGGAGGCGCCCACACCTACCATCAGCTCCTTACTTTACCGCACAATCCCTGTGCTTACTCATACGCTTGAAGTTGGCGAGGAATCCGGTATCGAACTAGAACTTGTGGTTTCTAGCCGACACGCTCTACCGACGAGCTAACCCGGCCCCTTTGCTTTCTATAGATAAACGTTTGATGAAACCTTTGGAAGAAAGAAACACGACGTCTGACGGACAAGTTTAATTCAACTTAGTAATTGCTAATTACTGCTGCTTCAACTTGTATCTTGCTGATGTAAAGCCTTTTTCTCAAATCCTTAAATCCTTATGTTGCTTCCTGTATTTTTCTCTGTTAAATCTGATATTCCGAGTTACAAAACTAACCAATCTTCCTACTATTTACTAGTGGGAGAGAAGAAAAATCAATATATGATTTTTACCTAAGGCGGGACACTGGAACGCCAACAGTCTGATCCAGAATTTGAACTCAGGTTACCGTGACGCTGGCTGTATACTTTAGTTACCCTTGGGAATGTATAGAATCCCCTTATACACCTACCTAGCTGTCGGTTAAAATTCAGTTACCACTATCATCTTCTACAAGGCTAGCTATGGCATTATACCCACGAAGGTTGATATGCTATCAAAAAGAAAAAACTTTCTATCTTTTTCAATGATGTGGTTACACGTGCGTTTACATTGCTTGCATGATATTCCCCACAGAAAACGGTGGTGTAACGATTATCATCTTTAGAAAAAGAAGAAAGTTTGTTCCTTTTTTTTGAAATAGCATATCAACCTTCGTGGGTTATTCTAATGCCATAGCTAGCCTTGTAGAAGAATGATAGTTGTACTATTTAACCGACAGCTAGGTAGGGTGTATAGGGGATTCTACATTTCCCAAGGGTACTAGTATACGAGCTTAGCGTCACGGTAACCTGAGTTCAAATTCGGATCAGACTGTTGGCGTTCCATGTCCCGCTTAGGTAAAAATCATATATTGATTTTTCTTCTCTCCCCACTAGGTAAATAGTAGGGAAGACTTGGTTAGTTTTTGTAACTCGGATATCAGATTTAACAGAGAATAAACAGGGAAGCAACATAAGGAGTAATTAAGGATTGAGAAAAAGGCTTTACACAGCAAGGATACAAGTTGAAACGCAGTAATTAGCAATTACTAAGTTGAAATTAACTTGTCCGTCAGACGTCGTTGTTCTTCTTCCAAGGTTTCATCAAACGTTATCTTAGAAAAAGCAAAGGGCCCGGTTAGCTCAGTCGTATAGAGCGTTCGGCTAGAAACCACAAGGTTCCTAGTTCGATACCGATCCTCGCCAATCTAGCTATGAGTAGCACAGGATCTGTGCGGTAAAAGTAAGAGCTGATGGTAGTGTGGCGCTCCACCTCAGACGCAAACACAATCTCCTTGTCTAGCGCTATTGAAAAGGGGATAGACTCCCTCGCTGACTGGCTGATACCGATTAGGCGGCCCCGACGACTTTACTTACTTATTTAGGTACTATTATGACAGGCAAACCAGGAACTCTGAATAAAAAAAACAGCTGTACTTCGTTTGAAAAAATGGCCTTGTGTCGCATTCCTATAAGTATTTAGAGGGGTTGGGATGAATGTATACTCAACATATCTGCAACTCAAAATACGTTGTCTTCATTCTACTGATGTTGTTTTTTTCTTTTCTTCTTCTTCCTATAGTCGTGTGTTTGAGAAGCTCAAATTATCTAAAATTGTTCAATTTGCTTTGCAATAAGTGCACTACACTAAGTTCACGTGCTTATTCTCCGTACTCGAAAAAGGGAAGAAAGAAACGAACAACGACAAAGGCACCAGCCGAAATCAAGTCAGACTAACCAATCGGTAATATTACCGATAGCCTATAACAAGGTGTACGATAAACAGGTTACATGGAACAACTTAACCGCATTTTTTACGCTGAGCAGATCCGTGCCGCTGTAAACAAGAGGTGATAGAGAGAGAGAGCAAATCGAGGAAACGATAAACAGATCCTCCTGTTATTCTTAACCAGTAAATCAGGAGGAAAAAAGGTGGTTGACAAATTCTTTTCGGTTTTTAATGTCAGGGAAAAGTTATATACCCTTTGCCCACAGAAGACAACGATGTGGATAGGATCCTTTGCATTTTAACTCTGTCAACAGGGCTACAATACGCTGACTGTAACCCCTGCATAGGGTATATTTGCGTCTTCATCCCACTTATAAGGCGTGACACAAGGATATTTATGTAGGAATGATTTTAAACAGTTTAATGTCATATCCAGGACAACCCCTTTTGGTGGTGGTGTTGTGGTGTCGTACCCCTATGCTGTTGTAGGGGACCCCTTACCTGGTTCCTACCGGGGGTCCAGTGTGCTGGACCGGTAAAGTAAATTAATTTGTAGGAAAATGCCCGTCGATCGCGTTGGCATTCCCCCTCAAGGGCGCGCTCCTGGGATCGACGCTATTAATTTACTTTACGGTCCAGCACACAGGACCCCGATAGGGAACCAGGTAAGGGGTCCCCTACAACAGCATAGGGTTTCCGACACCACCAACACCACCACCAAAAAGGGTGTCCTGGATATGTCATTAAACTGTTTTAAATCATTCCTATTCGATAATAAGTAAAAGTAAGTAAAGTCGTCGGGGCGGCGCTAAAGTCGGTATCAGCCAGTCAGCGAGGAGTCTATCCCCTTTTCAATAGCACTAGCCCCAAGGAGATTGTTCTGGCGTCTGAGGTGGAGCGCCACACCTACCATCAGCTCCTTACTTTATCGCACAGATTTCCTGTGCTACTCATACGCTGAGTTGGCGAGGATCGGTATTCGAATTAGGAACCTTTGGTTCTAGCCAAAACGCTCTACCGACACTATTCGATAATACTGTTGTGCAAATCTCTAAGAAGTAACTACACAAACAAAATGGCGTAGTTGGCTAACGTCCTGAACTCCGACATCGTAGTTAATCAGTTTGAACTTCAGTCGTGCTATTACGTTCACTTTTAGATTAATACTCTTGGGAAATGTTGGACGCCCTTATCGCTCCAAGTATGAGTTAGTAATACAACTTGTATTCTTCTACAACGATGGCTTTGGCATTAAATTAATTCACGAAGGTTGATATGCCATTAAGCAAAGAAATGATTATAAAAGTTTTGAAGAACCTGGAATATAGACTGGAAACTGGGGATCCGTGGAAGAATTGAGTTAGTCCAAACCCCTGCTGATATCAGCTGGAATAATTTGAAGAGTCTTGGAGATCTGAGAAGACTAGTTGTCTTACGTATTCTGTGAAAACGACAAGTTTGAAAAATGCACCAAGCGTAAAATAACATACACACAATACACACACACACATATATATATATATTATATATTTATATTATATATATATATATATTTACCTTGCATCCCACTTATGCGGGTATAACAAGGTTTTTCAATGTGGGGCCACCCACGAATCGAAGCTCATAGGATGGCAGGCACAAAAATGCGGCATTCCCTCTTGAGGGGCGCCTTAGACACTGGGCAATAAACCCAATCCTGTCCCTTTAAATTAAGGTAGTAGGTGTTGCCTGGGGGATGGGCCCCTGGGACCAAGCTATTTCTTTACCGGTCTTATATATTATATATATATATATATATATATATATATATATATATCAGTGTGTGTGTGTGTGTGTGTGTGTGTGTGTGGTGTAATCTGCTAAAGCTTCCAGGAGCCATATACACTTTAGCGAAAATAAATCGTGATTTAGAAAAAAATTATTATTAATTTCATTCTAGAATAAAATGAAAATGAAAATAAATGTAAAAAGGAAAAAAATTGCAATGATTTTTCATAATTAGGCTATGTTCAATATTCTTCATAAAAATGTCTTTTTTTTCAAAATTAAAAAAAGGGTGTTTTCTTCAAATAGGGAAGTTCATCTTCATATACAAAGAGCGTAAGAAGTTATGGATAATGGAGAAAGGTTCGTTCATTGGGTGGTGGGTGGTGGGGGGATACTGAAATGGAGGGGGGGGCAAGAAAAGAATGAGTCGCAGTAAAATAAAGTAAAAAAGCATAGGGTTAGAAACGGAGGGGTAGTGAATAATTATCAGTAGTAGAATGACATGAGTATGCATTTTGAAGTAGGAAGTTAGTGATGGGGGATTTTTTTTTTAAATTTATAATACGATGAAATGATGGGAAGGAGGTAGGGGTGGAGAAGATTTATAGTTTGCTTTTTGATGCATCCATATTTTTTCTTTCTTTGTTTTTTCCACATTTTTTAAAAATCTTCAAGTGTTAATGCGTTTGAAATATTGTCAAACGAGAAAAAGCGAACTTGTGTGTGAAGTGGAGAATCTAGTTGTCGTCGTGAGCATCTTCTTTTTTATTGAAATGCATGTGTAGGTTTCGCTATCAGAGTTTGAGGACATGTTTATGTAAGATTCAGGTATTATATGGTTTATGTTAATGTGAATGCCGTGAGGAGGGCCCAAAAAGCGTAGTAACGCCAATATATACGAGTGTTCCGAGATCAAACCGCACGAATGTGAATTTACAATAAATTACTAAGAACACCAACGACTTAAAGGAAACCAAACGACCAGAGTAGTAATCCACTAATGGACCATGTATTTATTCAGCCCTCCGCTACGAGCAGATTGCGACACAATGTCAATCTTTTAATCTGAGTACAACTGGTTTGAATTCAGAGTTTTCCTTCTTATAGACTGGTAGCCATACCAAGTTTAAATAGCCTAGTCTGCCCACTGTTTACCCTGAAGCTGAAGAAAGAACATCTGGATTCATACCTTTCCCAAGGGTATTAGTTTTATTCGAAATGCAAACAGCCTCGCCCAGGATTTAAACTCAAGTCGCCGATACAATTTCCCACGACGATAATTGTTGTGCACCAGCACCAATCATGGAGTACCGCCTTCTGGATGTATACATACTTAACATGGAAGGCCGGCTTTTCAATGAGAGCTATGAGTCAATTGGGACATAAATGGGTAAGCCAACGCTTGACAATATATATATATATATATAATATATAATATATATATTACTGCATAATCAAGTGGATAAAACAGTGCTTTGCTAAAAAGTCAAGCAAGCAATTTTGATTTTCATTTGATTACTGTTTACTTATCTCAAACAATTTAGTTAAACTGTTTTATATGAAGTTCTAGCAATACTGTTGGGACGTCTTGCACAAATATATTGAAGATGTAACCGACATTCAGTCAGTACGCATGTCTTAACTGCAAACAATTTCTTTACTTTATTTTCAGTCTTTTCTATAGTTACTTTTGTAATGCTTTTTTATCGTAAACTTATTTTTGATTTTTCCTTTGATAAGATTTTATGTTTTTCTATAATAAAATTGTACCATTTTCTATATAAAAATTATTTCTAATGTTTTTTTCTATAGTAAGTGCCACAGAAACAATCTAAGATTAAGTGGTGGTGATTAGGAGTAAACTCAGTGCATATAGATAAGTAAAACTGAAAACTTAAGTATCCTGGGTTCAAATGTAGTAGCAGTTATTGTAACATTAACTTTTTTTTAGTAATGTTAGAATTTAATTTAATACTATATGGGATCATTCGACTGAATATTTTGAGAAATGTGTTTATAAATCCTATCCATGATATCACACATCATAGAAAGAACTATTAAATAGATATTAAAAAAATGATTTTTATTTAGGTGACCGTGGCATCCATAAGATTCTATAAGAAAGACACTTACAAATTATAGGGAATCAATACCGCCATGTTAGGTGCATTACTAATTGGATGCTGTTGGCAAAAAAAAAAAAAAATGACGAAGAATTCGAATTTTTATTAAAAATGATTTTATTTACTTACAGGCAAGTGCAGTTCAGCAAATGAACAACAACAACAGCGGAAGCGGCGTGTGTGGTGTAGCGGAGGTGCGGCGTTGGAGTCGGTGGTGGCAGCAACAGCAGCAGCAACAACAACAACAGTAACAACAATAGCAGCAACAACAGCACAACAACGGCAGCGTTAACCTTAGCAGCAGCGGCGGTGGTGGCGGTGGCGGAGGGTGGCAATGTGACCCCGTCCTGCCAGACCCCAACGGGCCAGAACCAGGCACATGCACTCACCCAGTCAAGCCAGCCGCAATCCCAAACGGCCAACATCGACCGATCGGGCCGCCACGGGAAACGATTTCATCCAGCCACCAACGTTTCGACCACCACCGGAGTTCCACCCTCCGTTTTTCACCAACAGTAATGGTATCTTTCGACCGGGTTTCACGACAAGCTATCAGCATCCCGCACACCATCATCCGCCAGTAATTCAGCACACCCCACTCCAACACAATTCAGTACAAAACGGTAAGTAGAAAAATAATTTAATTTTCAAATTTCTGATATTTGATACAAATAGTCCCATGTCATTTCATATTTACAGCACTATTATTGTTAGAATTTGCATAAAACACCAATTTTTCTCTTCTTCATTCCTGTCTCGAACTCACTCTTGATCTCGTTGCAAATTATAGAAACTGTCTTTGATCTTGCTCGAGGTCTCGTCCGTGAGATTTCATACATCTAGATTTTGCCTCTCCCTTTTAAACCAGGTGTTTCAAACAAGCTGTTCTACTTTTCTATGCCATGCAGCAAAACAAACTTCAATATATATATGATTAGTAAATTTGAAGTCTTGATTGCTCTTTTAAAACATGTATAAAAAGTTGCTGTGCCGAGGCTCAAAACCTGTTCCAAGGCCGCTAGTTTGGGGTACACGAGAGAATCCTGAGCACTCGTTGTACATTTCAAAATATATATTCGAGATAAATCTTTATAGCAGACTGTGAATAAGGCGGTATTTCTCTATTACCCTGCGAGGAAAAATATGGCATGGTCGAGAATATTTGGGATATTTTTAATATGAGAAACATACTGAGGATTAAGCTCACTACTAGTAATGACTTCTGGACTGGCTTGTGTTAATAGTGTTAATAGGGATATTCCTAATTACCAGTTTATTTAAGGTTTCCAAGGAAAACACCGTCAATTTCCATTAGAATGTCTGGTTCGGAGAGGAGCATGAGGTGTTTACCACCGATCCCCAGCAGAAGCTCTTCAGAAGAATCCAACCCCCTGACAGTTATAACAGACACTAACTTTTAACCATTGTTCCATGGTTAGTTGTCTCTGTAGTTCATGTAAATCTGATAAAATCCATGGTCTTTATTTACATGTTAACTAATGAGTTCTAATATATATATATAATTCAATCCCCTTACTCGTTTGCTTATTACCTATAAACACCTTGGCTGATGAAACTTGTCATGTGAACTCCATGATCTCAGTGAATGTTTTAAAGACATTTGTATGACACCCAGGGCATCTTGGCTTAAAAGTGATCATGTTTTGTTTGTTTATTTGGTTATAAGCATATTAACCTTCCTAGCTTATCTAACACCATAGCAATCCTTGTAGAAGTGTATTATTTAACCTATAGTTGGGGTAAAATTGATTTGGGAGGGTTAATTCATGCAAATACAATTAGCATCAGCAGTAGCGCCAACCACCTGATCAAGAGTATCGCTTATGAATTATAAATCCCTACTAATGTTTTATCATAATATAATTTTCTCCTAAACTAAAGACATCAGGATATTATTGTTTCTAGTGGAATGACATGCAATCAATACTGATATTATTAGTTATTATTTATTACCGAACACTACAGCATTGATTAGTTGGTTTTTTGGTTGATTTTAAGGCATGTCAATCCTTCTTGTGAAACGTTTAAGGCTTTTCCCCAGGTTTGATCCTGAAATTTTCAAACCAAAAATGAAATTTGGTCTGTAAGATATTGATATTTTCTGTTTTGCATAGCGTTGGTAATTATTATCTGTTATCTTGAACCGAACGGTGTTTGTTTGTGAGCGCCCTTACAATGTGTTAGAACCAAAAGGAAAAACGACGGAAAATTCTGATGTTCCCCTTTTATTTTGACACAACGCGAAGTGAGATACGTCGTTTCTCATTGGTCACTCATAGCTTAAAAGATCAAAAGCAGTGGTAGTTGCGGGGGTTTGTTTTGTGTGTGTGTCTGTGTGTGCTAAACGTTATTGTGCTTAGTGGACTTTTGCTACCGGAATTGAACTTTCAGTGGGATTGCTTGAGAGAATAAGGTTAGACAGACATTTTTTATGACCCCATTAACATCACTGATGAGGTGATGCTGCGCACTCTTTGGGTGTATGATTATGAATTTAATAACAGATTTATTTTTTAATTTAATTTTTGACAACTTAATTAAAATGACAGAGGCTAAATGTGTGCACATCCAACCATGATCTTTTAATATCAATTCTTCTTAATACTCTACTGGTACTTATGTTCCCGATCTCCCACCAGGCTGATTAACACAATGTCTTTTTAACGTAGGGCACACGCACAAACCGAAGCTCATGTGGCAGTCAGAGAGAAAGTGCATGATCCTGTCGGCATTAACTTTTGGGGCGCCTCAGGCACCGGGCAATAAATCCGGCCATGCACCTTTTAGACAAGTGGGCAGGTGATTACCTAAAATATACATATTCATATACTTTTAAGAGTCGGTAAACTCAGATATCAATGTGTAACAATTCAAAGATATTCTATCTATATTTCTACAGATTTATGGTGAAGTTCGAATTTTGGAACTCTGTAGAGTGTGGAGTACCCCTCCATATCCATTACTTCCTGCTCCACTCTGACCCGGAGTGGTAGTATATGTTTAGGGTCCTATCTATGGGTTAGATAGACAAAAATGTGTTTAAAAATGAGTTTTTTTAAAAAATTCGAATACCCATTAAGACAAAACGTTTTTGGTATAAAATAACTCAACAAGGGTTGACATGCCGTAAAATCCAATCAGCCAACCGATCTAGAGTTTATTTTTTGGTGATAGATATATTGTAATTTTATTCCTGGTTACAGAGTTTGACTATTGTAGATTTAAAATGTTCATGCCAAAGTCAATTTCTTCAAGGAATTATATTTTATTAACTCTTTAATAATTATCATTTGTCTGCACGCAGTTATTGGGTTCCTATTTAATACTAATAAATTACACACAATTATATGGTTTCAAGTGACAATTGCTTTTAATAATAGTAATCATTTGTTTGCACACAGGTATTCCGATTTAATACTAATAATTTGTACACTGATTTTTGACCCATAGATGGGATCCTAAGAGGCACTGCCACTCCGGGTCACAGTGAACCTGGGAGTAATGGCAA
>CM042137.1:76634455-76679455 GCA_023376005.1 Doryteuthis pealeii | reverse complement strand
GATTGGTATAGCAGAAACCAGAAAATGAGACTAATAAAATTGTCGGGGATTTTGAGATAAAGCAGATCACCGAAACTCGGCCAAAAAGTCAGACCTAGTGTTAATTAAAAGGAAAATAACTTATAATATAGAGGATTTTTTAAATACATTTTTTTTAAATTAACCCATAGATGAATCCTAACAGGTGGCCACTACGAGTCCGGGGTGGGGGTCGTTGCCTAATGATTAGAGTCGTAGGAAATGGACTCGTCGACCCGAGTTCAAAACCAGACATGGCTATTTCTCTAAATTTTTCACTGGATTCACATTGGATTGTCCAATTGGACACATATCCTAGTGGATAAAGCAGTTAGGTTAAGATAGTTCTAAGTGACAGTTATCTCTAGATTGCAGGTTCTAGATTCCAGCGGACCATAGAGTGTAGACAATAAAATATACAATACAAGCTATGGAACATGAAGGTGACTCTGAAACCAATTCTATGTTGTGCCTTTGGAATGGTCACCAAAGACATGGAAAAGAGACTTGATGAACTGGAGATCAAAAGAAGAATCGAGATTATCCAGACCACAACACTGTTAAGATCAAGTATAGCTACTAGCTTAAAGAGTCCGGATACCTGAGGAGATTTACTGTAACTCAGACCTCAGTGAAAGATCAATTAAAACTAGAGTAGAATATTTGAAAATAATTATAACAATTCTGCTCACCATCCTTACACCTTTGACATATCTTAAATCCTTTTCATCCCGTGCAAATTCTTTCATTTGTTTCGGCTTCTCATCTTATTACAAACAACGATAACGGCAACATAACTTACAAACGACGATAACCGTTACACTACGTTAGCCTCTAATGGTTTATGTCACTCTATTATACCAATGAACAAAGATCAGTGGACAAGATTTTAAACTGAAATGTATATATATATTTTTTTTCTTTCAACCTCGGAGCAGAGTTTGAAAATCGTATTGTAGAGGGAGAATGAAATCCTCTTCTTGAATCGGTCAGTCTTGCAAATGTAAAGTCGCCAGATCTACAGACTATAAATATCAACACACTATGGTCCCCGCCCAACCATCCGCTTCTGTATTTTCTCCTCCTCAGCCGTCAATTCGCGATGACATCGCAATGGACGATACGGGAATATGTCGGAAATATAAAAGGCCCTCCCGTCTGAAATGCGAAGCTGAGTAATGGAGACCTGTCGGTATGGAATATTAACCAAGCAACATGGCTCCGAGATTCAAAATAGACCCGTCATTTCAGTTCCATATCCTAAATACAGACCAATAAAGAGAATGGTAAAATAACACAAAACTGACGGACAAATATAAAGACAGCGATGCGCGTAGGGAGGGCGGAGTCGTAGTGTTAGCTTTGTTACTTTATTATTATTATCATTATTATTATTATTATTATTATTATTGTAGTAGTAGTAGTTTTTGTTGTTGTTGTAGTAATAGTAGTAGTAATGGTGGTGGCGGTATCATTTTCATTATTAGTATTAAGCATCAGACGTGGTTGTTGTTGTAGTTGTAAGAGTTCGAGAACAATGAAAAAGTGAATGATGGGTAATAAGTGTCATCATTATTTTATTATTATTCAATATTTTTTTGTTAAGTTTTTTTTTTTTGCGTGAAAGAGTCTAGATGAGTGATAGTGACAGACAGAAAGGGTGTGACTTTATATTGTTTGTTTTTTTTTAATATTTCTTTTTCTCTTTTCGGCTGAGACTTCGATTTGATTGTCGATATTAGGTTGAAAGACATGTCTTAAGTCCCCCCCTCTCTCTCTCTCTCTCTCTCTCTCTCTCTCTCCCTTCCTACTTATCTCTCTCTCACTCCCTTCCTACATTCTCTCTCTCTCCCTTCCTACATCTCTCTCTTCCTTCCTACATCTCTCTCTCCCTTCCTACATATCTCTCACCCCCTTCCTAATTTTTTCTCTCTCTCTCCCTTCCTACATTTATCTCTCTCCTTCCTACATCTCTCTCTCTCCCTTCCTACATCTATCTCTCCCTTCCTACATCTCCCTCCTACATCTCTCTCTCTCCCTTCCTACATCTTCTCTCCCCCTTCCTACATCTCTCTCTCCCTTCCTACATCTCTCTATCTCTCTATCCATCTTTCACTCCCTTCCTACATCTCTCTCTCTCTCTCTCTCTCTCTCTCTCTCTCTCTCTCTCTCTCTCTCCTTTATTTACGCATATTTCGACTTCTTTTTTCTTTCTTTGTTTTTTGATTTTCTTTATTGCTACATTGTACACTCATTTCTTTACGTCCATTCTTTTTATTTAAAAAAACAAATGTCATTCATTTTCGCATTTCTGTCTTTCTTTCTTTCCATTTAATTCAATCTTAATTTACATAATTTCGCCTTTCTTTCTTGGTCTTTTCCTCTGTTTATTTTTTCCATATCATCGCTTTTCTTCCATTTTTTCACTTATAATAAACTTTCTTTCATTTAATTCCTTTTCAGTATTTTCAAGTTTCTTCATTTTCTTTTTTCTTCATCGTCTGGTTTTTCTCTTTATTTTCTTTTTCTTTCTAAATTATCACATTTCATTCTTAATTTCAATTTCTTTTTCTACATTATTATTTTTCTTTCATTTTCTCCTTTTTTCATTTTCTTCTTTTGCTTCTTTTGCTATGTAAAAACAAATCTTATCTTTTTCAGTCTCTTTCGTTTTCCGCGTTATCTTTTTAATTTTTCATTCTTAATTCTCAATTAATATTTAACATTATCGGTTTTCTTTCATTTTCCTTCTCTTCTGTTTGCATGTCATCACTTTTATCTTTCTTTAATTCACTTTCCTCTTTCTTTTAAATAGAACGTTTCTTTCTATTTCTATATTTTTCTTTCTCTTTTTAATTTCCCGTTTCTTTCTTTTAGAATGTTTCCCTCTTCATTTTTCATTCTTTCTTCATCTTCTCCACTGTTTTACAATCGTATTTCGGCAATTTCATACCCGTACTATCATTTTTTATTGTTTTTTGGACCTTAAAAATGGTTTCACTTAGAGATTCTGTCTCCATTCTAATTCTCAGTTTTTCACACATCTTCCTTTTATTTTACCCTTATATATATATATATATATATATATATATATATATATATATATATATATATATATGAGAGAGAGAGAGAGAGAGGGGGGAGAGAGAGAGCAAATGACTCAACTGAATGGGAAGAGAAAAAAACGAGTCAGAATTTTGACGGTCAGAAAAAGAAAAAGAAACCGCATGAGCCCGAATAACAAGGAACATTAAAAAGTGTTCAATACGTGCATATATCTAGTTTAGAGAAGCAAATCCGTATATATATATATATATATATATATATATATATATATATATATATATATATATATATATATATATATATTTCGAATTGTGCTACACACAAATGTTTACGCCCCATACATTTATAGCACTTTACGTGTTAATGTTTTCATATTCAATATCCACATTTAGAGCAGAACATCTACAAACTTCAATATTCTCAAATATTTGGTGTCGGTATTTTATCTGTTTTTTTTTTATTCTTCATTTCATTTTTGTCTAGTTTCTTTTTCTTTTTTTTCCTTCCTCAAATCGTCTATTTTTATTTAAATTGCCCTATTCACGAAGGTTCACCAAGAAACTTTTATTTTCTCAAATTGGAAAAAAAAAAAATTCTTTAAAGAATATTTTTTTAAGAGTTGTTAGTGCGTTAAAGCAAAATAGATAATTGAATAGGAATAATTTTTTTTTTAATGGTGGAGAGATTGCTGGGTAAAATAACGGGGTCGAAAAAAATGGAGGTGGAAGACAACACAGTAAGAATTCAACAAACAAAAGAAGGTGACAAAAGAGGAAAGAAAAATGTATGTAAAAGTGCAGAAAAGAGAGGAAGTGGGGGGGGGGACGATGACAAAATGGATAACACCAATGACGATCTGGGATGGAAGATATAAACAAAAACTATGACAACACTGTTATACGGATGCAAAATCGAGAGTAGTCAAGAAATAACATTCTTCTTTTGGAAAGACACGCTGCTCGCCTCAAGGTTGGATAAAAAAGAAATATATTTTAAAATTACATCAATAAAATAAAACTTTGAAAAGTCTCAACCAGTAAAAATGAACTGCGACTGTTATTTTATTTGGAGACTGTTCGTCTGCAGATAAAGCGAAAAGATGGGCCAAGAAAGAAACAGAGAAAAATATGAAACAAAAACTAAAATTGTTCAGAATTTAGTATTAAAAAAAAATCAAAAAAATAAAAAATATAAAAATGTAAAAAAAAAATCAAATAAAAGCAAAAAGAAGCTCTCTCTCTCTCTCTCTCTCTCTCTCTCTCTCTCTCTCTCTCTCTCTCTCTCTCTCTCTCTCTCTCTCTCTCTATCGTTTATCTTTTTTTCTCTCTCGCTCAAATAGACATTTACAAAAATATGACGACACCCACATTATGTAGGTTTTAAAACATCAAAACGAAAAAGAAAGAAAGCTAACAAAACGACAATGATACATCTCGAAACAAAACCTATAATTACTCACGTGATCTTTCGGTCATATAATCCTAAACACAGGGACGCATGCGCTTAAACTTATGCAGTACACAAACGCAGTCACATTATTATTTTTTTTTTTTTTTTGTTTCTCACGAATAAAAGTAGATATATTAATATTTACATGGGTACATGTTACATGATTTCATTTGATGTCCCATATATCAATAGACAGAAATCTTTCAAAGCAATAATAGATCATGTTTGAAATACTGAAAATAAAAGTATGAAAACAGAATTTTGCAAAAAAATTAAAACTAGTGAATAATTCGAGGGTCGACTGAAAAGTACATAAGCTGACCAAAATACTCTAATATTTAAAAAAAAAAAAAGAAGTAAAGTGTGTGGGCTGGTCTATAGTCGGTATTAGCCGGACAGCGAAGGAGTCTATCCCCCTTTCACTGGCACTAGATCAGGGAGATTGCCTTTGCGTCTTGAAGTGGAGAGCCACAGCTACCATCAGTTTCTAACTTTACCTCACATATCTAATTTGTGCTACTTATATACTGAGTTGGTGAAAACTGGTATCGAACTCGGAACGTTTTGGTTCCAAAGGCGGATACTCTACCGATAGAGCTAAACCGGTCAAATGCGACCAAATTATGTTTATTTATCTATTTATATTGCTATCCACAGACTCCCTTCTTCGATTTTGCAGTGGTTGGATCCCATTGGTAAAAAAACATAATCAGCAGTAGATATGACGTCATCATATAAACTTTTAAACCTCGTATATAGAAATAGAACAAACTACGGACAATTCACACCCTGATGATGATGATGTCATATCTGCTTTTGATGAATTTATGACAAATAGGATTCCCTTAAGTACAAACCCCCTAATCCCGTAATCTATGGGTTAGATAGTACTACTACTGTTCTTCTATAAAGATAGCATTGGCATTAAATAACCCACGAAGCTTGATATGCCATTACACAAAGAAACCAAACCTTAAATACTGAACACACGAGAGAAATTCTTAAAAAATATAAATGGTAAAGCTATATGTCTAAAGCAAGCGGAAGCGTGGTGTAATGGTTAAAGTCTTGGGCAATGGACTCGTCGCCCCGAGTTCAAATCCTGGACGTGGTAATTGCATTTCACTTAGTGGGAAAGGTATGAATCCTACTCTCCCTCCAGCTAGTGGGAAAGGTATGAATCCTACTCTCCCTCCAGCTATGGGTAAATAGTAGGACAGACTGGGCTCTTTAACCTTGGTTAGGCAACCGGTCTAGGAGAAGGAAAACTCTGAATTCAAATCCGCTTAAGAAATTGACCTTGTGTCGCATCCTGCTCGTGCGGAGGGGTTGGTAAATATATATATGTCTAAAGCAAAGATCTTCAGAGTATACAGATGGATCCCTTCCAGCTGCCCTTTTTAATATGACTCTTGTAGAAATACGAAAAATTGTATTTCTACTGAGATGTTTTTGATCCAAAGTCTAAAAAGGTTTCAGTTGAAGAGAGACATTGGCACGTTTCAAATAGAATTTCCGAGCAATTTTACAGAAATTATACCCGGTTCTTACTAGGTTTGCAGAAAACAGAAAACAGAAAACAGAAGACGTGTGCGCGTGCTTGAGCATGCTTACCCTAAAAATAGCTTGCACGAATTTTATGAAAATTTGAAATTAGCAGTTTGAATAGATAAATGAATAAATAAAAATTAAAAAAAATTTTTTTAAAGTATCTGAGAAAGACCACTTTATGTGCTAAATTTTCAACAAAGAGAATCTACAAAAATGTGTTCCTATGGGGGAAAAACATCTAAAATCTTACGAGGTCTTTGGGAATCTGCTGCGCCTGTACGTATGTGCGTGCGGTGCATGGGGGAAGTGTACGCGACTGAAAAGATGCTAAACATATCAACAAAAGGAAAGGAAACAAACAAAAATAAAAATAAAAACATTTTAAAAAAAAAACATACAAAAGAGATAATATTATTATTTTGTAATCCTTTTCTTTCGACTTTGGTATTTGTATAAATCTTCTCATCTCTTGTGATTTAATCTATTTTCAGAACCCCGTTCATATTCCCCTTTTTGATTATATTATTATTATTATTATTATTATTATTATTATTATTATTATTGCTTTCACTTAGAAATATTTATCCCCCCTTTCCTGTCGAACTCTCCCTTTTTCGTTTCGCCCCCGTCTCACCGAAGGAAATTTCAAATTTTTCTCTAGTCAATCAAAAACTACACCCGCCATAAATCTTGCTTATATCGATAGATATTTATAGGTGCTACAATTAAGCTTCCAAACCACCCTTTCCCCCCTCTCTCTCTCTCTCTCTCTCTATATATATATATATATATATATATATATATATATATATATCACATTTTTGGGTGCTATTATCTACTTATCTGTAACTTTTCTCCAACAATTCATTAATTTCTTCACACCTATATCGTTTCTGTTTTCTTGTCTCTTTTATGTTTTGCCGGGTTTTTATCACAATCTAATCAAGTATCTCAATATCATCTATCTTTTAATTTCTTTAGGAAACCACTCTCCTCCATATTCAGCTTTTTTCTCTAAAATTCTCACTACACACAGATTATTTTCTAACCAACTTACTGTAATGTAATGCAATGTAATAATAATAATAATAATAATAATAATAATAATAATAATAATAATAATAATAATAAAGTTGTGATCAGCAGGAGATCTATTTCATTTACAATGTGTAGAAACATAAAAACGGATTTTCTTCTTCTTCTTCTTCTTCTTCTTCTTCTTCTTCTTCTTCTTCTTCTTCTTCTTCATTATTATTATTATTATTTATTATTATTATTATTATTATTATTATATCACTCCAAGCTGGTAGTCTCTCACTGAAATGTAAGTGATAGCAAGTCTCAGTATTCTTGCCGACCTCAACAATGATGTTGTCTGGATGAACTAGATTCTTCTTCTTCTGATTTTCAATTCCTCCAGTATTTTTCCATTCCAAAGCATAAGCTACAAGAATGCTCCGTGCTGTCTGACCATCGAAGTAAGGACGACAAGAGTGAACACTGATGAAAACACAAGGACGAGCTCATAAGGGACGTTCTCTCATGTCACGCAATTAGCATGATAATCTCTCACCAACCTTTCCTATCATTCATTTTCCAGGGAGGTCCTCTGTGCAGCATCCTGCATCTTTGCTTAGTTGATCAATGTAGGTCCTTGACGGGCGGCCCACACTAGCATGTCCGTGTGTTGGCTTCCACAGGAGAACGTCGCTTATGAGCCCGTCCTTGCTTCTCCAGCAGTGCCCGGCATGCCTTGTCCGTCTCACTCGAATGGTTTGGGAGATGGGGAGCTGGTATATATATATATGTATAATTTTCATGACTCTCTCTCTCTCTCTCTCTCTCTCTCTCTCTCTCTCTCTCTCTCTCTCTCAGTGCTAAAACCTAAAATGAGTCAGATGCTATCTACCTATGGTTCACATAAAATATCTTCGGGATAAGTCTCATGTTAGGATATATATATATATATATATATATATATATATATATATATATATATATATATATATAAAGTAATAGTATCCAATTCACTGGTATGTAGGGTATGTAATTGGATTTGGGACCATGTATATCTCCTGCACATCCACAATGCATGCTCATGTTAATGCACACTTATAGATTCATACAAGGATTTTATCAATCCTAAGAGAGCTCAATGTATGATAATTAATAAATTAATTGTATACAGAGCAATATTTCTTGGCCATTATGTAGCTGGCTGCCTGATGAGACTAAGTTCATTTACTGAGTTATGGTCGAAATAGATTTATAATAGTCAAATAACGGTTTAAGTTTTTCTTTCTTATTGAAAGTATATATATATATATATATATATATATATATATATATATATATATATATATAGAGAGAGAGAGAGAGAGAGAGAGAGAGAGAGAGAGAGAAAGAGATTGTCTTTTGGACTAATTTTCTTATCTGTCGAATGATTATTTTCTTCCTCTTTGCTTTCTTGATATTAAACATCCCGCACTTACTTTTTCATCTGTACCGAATTCACTATCTCAGCCAATAAAATGTCCTTTATCAATTTCTTTCCTTGTCTCCTACTTTAGAAATCATTCTTCGCTCCTCGTTTGTCAATTCGTCTCTCGGTCTATCTCTCTTTCATAATTTTCCTCTGCGGTTTCCCCTCACTCACTCAGCTATTAAATCATTGATCTGTCTGCCTATCTCCTAATGTCTGTCCGTTTGCCTTCCTATATATGACTATTGCTTCAAGCTCCTCCCCCTCCCCGGTTTCTCTCGTAGATGAATCCATGCACACGACACATACACACATGTACATATAAACGTATATACACCTTCAATTTGCCGCCCTTACTCTTTACATACTTCTCACCCCAACCTCCACGGGCTAGTCACTCATTTGCTTTTACTTTACTTTCCTCTTTACACTAATCCGATTTTAGAATGACATTTTTGAGTTAATCCGAATTAAATATGAATTATGAATACAATTAACAACGCTGTTCTTTCAGTTCTTTTTTTTTTTTTTTTTTTTTTTTTGTCGTTGGCTTTTTCAAAAATATTCACCTTGCTTCGTGCGTATCTACATTGTTTTACGAGCGAACAACAATTCTGGAGATAGACCGGTCTCCTCTCATTAGAGGGTCCCATTAATCTATGGTTAAAAAAAAACGGATTTTACAAGTACTTTATTTACTCATTGGTTTATCTCAGTCGGTAGAGCATCCACCTAGGAACGAAAAGGTTCCGGTTTTGGATACCGACCCTCGCCAACTCAGCGTAGATCTGTGCAGCAAACTGGGGAGCTAATTGTAGGTGTGTGTGTGGTGCTCTACACCAGACACAAAAAATAATCTCCCTGGTTTAGCGCTAGGGAAAAGGGGATAGACTTTCTTGCTGTTGGGATGATACCGACAACAGGGCACTCCGCTTACTTTATTTTATTTTCTCTATTCTTTTTACTTTCTCTGTAGTTTTTCTCTCTTTCTTTTCTACTATTACACTTGAAAGATCATCTGATATAACTTAGATGTTCCTAAGGTCTGTTACATCATATTAGTGCGTTGTTTAGTATTTTAATGTTTATGTCTAATAGATTTAGAATAGGAGGCGTGGAGCGCAATTTTGTCGTGTAGAAAATGAAACGAGTTCAAATACCGGGGGAAGCTGTTTGCATTTCACAGAGCACTAATTCCTTTGGGGAAGGTATGAATCCAACTATTCTCCCTCCAGCTGACTGGGCTCTTTGATTTTGCTATGCCACCGGTCTAATTCAAATCTGCTAAATTCCGCTTAAAAATGACCTTGTGTCACATTCTGTTAGTGCATACAGCTTTTAATAATAACAGTCAAAGATACAACATTCTGATCCTATAGAAAAATGCCAGTGTTCAACAGTGATTTGGGGCACACCGCACGGATTGTATACTCTGATTATAATCCCAAGTGTTATTATATATATATATATATATATATATATATATATATATAGGGTAAACTATAGACACGTGTTTCGAGGTATCACCCCTCATCAGTATAGTTATACGATTTTTTAGCAGCTGCCTTTTGCCGGGTTCGAGACCCGAACGAACTTACGCTCGCCAAATCTCTTACCCACACAGCCACAGTCAGTCACCAAGTATGGCAGATTATCTAATTGCTACATTCCTAAGCGGAAATAAACTTCACCTATAGTTCTCAAACTCAAAGTGAGATTTAGATATATATATATATATTTGATATATATATATATATATATATATATATATATATATATATATAACGCTTTTCTATATCAGTATGTACGCGATAGCCGAAGACATTTAATGTAAACTTAAATCTAAATATATATCAATGCGCTTCTCACTAATACGAGTCGAACCATAACAAGAAACGGAGTGTTGAAATAATCCTTAATACTTCAGCATATTGCACGGATTGTTCTGAATATTTCTTCATCCTAAATCTTAGTTTCACTTGTAAAAAAATATAAAACCAGCAAAAAATCCCTCTTATTAGCAGCAGGACATTTGCCCGGTTAGCAAATCGGTTAGTCGAAGAGAACGACTGCATCCTTCATATCGTGTACTAATCCTGCACAGAACAGAAAAGTAAATATTCAGCCATGATAACCTATATAGTCTTGGCTTCCGGTCTGTAGGATTAGTAATGGCGCGCCCTTCTTTCTACAATGGCCGGCCTTGTGTTCACTCAATAGATTCAGTGAAGCGGTTAGGAGAACTCGGCCGACGCCTTTTACAACGGCTGGTCACATGTGCTCAAATGATTGAGAGCAGTCATCATTACAGGCCATCTATTTACTGCCGGTTTGGATATACAACAGTTGGAGCGCGTAGATCCAAGTTCAAATCCTGTTCACACGATTTCTAGTATATCTATTTTATCAATCGGAAAAAGTAAATAAACTTGGCGGAGTCGCCTATTGTCAGTATAAGCCGGACAGCGAGGGAGTCTATCCTCTTGTCACTAACACTAGACCAGGGAGATTGTTTTTCGTCTGAGGTGAGGCACCACACCTAACATCAGTTCCCACTTTACCGCACAGATCCAAGCCTTGCTTCATTATTCGGCGAGAGTCGGTATCGAACCCGGAACCATTTGGTTCCGAGACGGATGCTTTACCGACTTAGAGAAACTGTTGAAATTATGCGCTTCTTTGTAGCACGAAGAGATATTCAGTTTTATCGCTATCTACTTTACGCTATGTGCAATATAAATAGCCTCTGTTGGTTTCTTTGTTTAATGGTATATCAAACTTGATGGTTATTAAACGCCAAAGCCACCCTTGCTGTGATATGAGGGGGTTACATACCTTTCCCAAGAGATGAGCTGTTTATATTGGCCAAAGCTTGTGTAGTACCGACCGAATCCTGAACGAGACTGTCTGCGTTTCACTTAGCACTAATGCCTATTACAATTGGTGACAGAAGTGGGATACAACCCACGCCCATATTCGTGGACCAGAAGTTTGAATAAATTGACACTTGTTACCCTATTCCTCAGCCTTTGTCTCCTTCATTGTTTCTGGTCGTTCACTTATTCAAACGTTTGTGGGGTCGACATCCTTATCGGGCCCACAACCTGCCCTTAGGAAAGCGTGAATCGATCATTTCTTCACCTTCATAGGTATGGATAAAGAGCAAGGTAAACTGTCTTTTATGCTTTTGAGTCTAGCTGATGGAAAACTGAATTCACACCAGTTTACTCCATTTAAAAAAATGATCTTGTGTCACATAGTGGAATTAGATAATTCCAACCGGTTAGAAACTTTCACTCATTATTAACAAATAAACAACAGGTAGCTGTTATGGCGTTTGTCGAGACAAGAGATTTTGTGAGAAACATTTGTTTCGAGATCTTTAGAGGGGTTGTCGAAAGCTTAGAAAGTTCAATATCTACTATCGGTTGACTGTGAACCGGGTCCGGGATCCGGGGTTCGGCTACGTCGTATAAATGTGATCGCTTTAGTAAGAGAGAGAGAGAGAGAGAGAGAGAGAGAGAGAGAGAGAGAGAGAGAGGGGGGGGAGAATAACAGACGGGAGGGAAAAAAGATTGCATTGTTTGAGTTGTTTGCTGCAAGATACATCACAGGGTGAATCTGTTTGGACAATAGCACGGATAGTTGAATTCCCCGCTTCAAAGGAATAACAACTTTTGGATTTTATTCAATTCTTTATCTTTCCAACCCAACTTTCAATTTCATATTCTCGTTACTATAAATATCATCACGTGTTTTCAAACTGGTAGTAATTAATAGCCGTCCCAGAAATCCAAGTGACAGCAAGATTTTATGATATTACCTATCATAACACTTACCTGTTATCGATTTCTTTTTACCAATAATATTTTACTGTTTACCTGGTATCCAGTACCTTTCACATGGTATCGAATACCTTTTATCTTTTAATTTTCTTTATTCATTTATTTACTGGCTGAGCCATTAAAAAAAAAAAGTTACAAAATTTGCGGAATAAACTGGTTATATATATATTCACTTCTTTACTTATTGTGTCCTGGTATGACATTAAAATATCTGATGGTGAAGTTCCAGTTCTGGAGCTCGGGAATATGGAGCACCCCTTCATCACTATTGCTCCTTGGTCTACTCTGACACGGAGGGGTAGTACATGTTAGGGTCCCATCTATGGATTAAATAGAAAAAATATTGACTTTTTAAAAAATTGAGTACCCTTCAAGAATGAAAAAAAACAAAAATGTCTTCGGCATAAAATGACCCAATGGGTTGACGTGCCGTAAAACCCAACCAATCTTCATTTATTCTTTTTCTGCTTCCTCTTGTTTATGAATTTTAGAAGCATACAAATGCACAGACCACATCATCTATTAGACCCAATTAGATTTGCACACATTTTAAGTGACCACACCCGAAATCAAAGGTGCTTGTTAACATTGTTAGTAGGAAATTATACTTATCTTATTTTTCTTCTTCTTTCCATCCGATTAATATCAAATGAATTCGCCTGCACCCTCTCAATCGATATTATCTTCGTAATGTGTTAGAAATATAACTAAAATAATCAAATAAGCTAAAATGCGCGAAACACGGCAAGGAAGCTGCGAGGGCGACTGGAACCCTAATATTGTTTCCGTTCAACGCTGTGATTGTTCAATTATATACAGATATGGAGGATAGGATTGATGGTCCAGTCAGTCTATTAAGGGAAAATTCGATATCACCATACACACACACACACACACATACACACATGTCGGCTAGCTGTGAATTTCATTTGTCATCCATAACAAACTTCCGGTAGAATTTGAGCTTTAACAAAACTGCTTCATTATTTATTATTTAATCGTTTTTGCTCATAGTCATGTGAGATAAAATCCAAAAAAATGTATGGGGACGATTCGTTTGAATAATCTACATAACCTTGGGGAGAAGTAACCAATGGCAACCTTGGGCCCCATTAATGCTCGATATTTTGTACATCAACCATTTTATATCTATTTTATTATATATCTTATATAATCGAGTAATGGACGACTTTGTGTAATGAATGACCCCAAATTCTTATCTACAAAAGGTGTTTTTTTTTTAATCATATATTGCGTGTAATGAATGACTCCGAGAATTTGGCCATACTAGCACAGAAAAATATTTTTTCAACATCCAATGTTATCAAAAGAAAACATTCAAACACTTATTTATACTTTCAAAACATTTTTAATGCAATCAGAATCAATGCAAAACAGTAAGTAAACAATGTAGATTAGACCTTGATGAAACCTGATTGTATTGAGCTGTTAAAAATTATCATCTAAGAGTATTGTGCTAGCTAATATCGCGCATCAACGTAACTATTGCTCTATTGCGATAATATAATACAACGCGTAAATAGAGGATCAAGTTTTTGCTTACTATCTATATATATATATATATATATATATATATATATATATATATATATATATATATATATATTGCTTTTGTACAGCAAACTTTATTAAGTCTTTTCTAAGTTTTTATTTTTATATTGTTTTTTGCTTGCCTTCTCTTTTGTCTGGGGGGTACGCTTTGCGTAACGTTTTTCGTCGTAGGAATTGGAATCCGAGTTCAAACCCTGGACGTGTCTGTTTACCATTACCTTCGCGCTAAAGCCCTTGGGAAAAGCATGAAATTAATCTATTTTTCTTCTCTCAACTATGGGTAAATAATAGACAACCAACCTAGGAAAAGGAATACTCTGAATTCAAACTAGATTTGCCCCGCTTAAAAATTGACCTTGTGTCATATCCTGTTGGTAGCGGGAGAGGGGAGATGGCTAAATACATACTGTCTTAAAATATTCAAGCATATATTTGTGTAATTATGTTTTGGTGTGCACGAACGTGGGCAAATATAAAAATGAACCTAATATGTTTATAAGATGTTTTGGTTTAAACACTGTTTATGCGTGATTACCTGCGTACACAAATGTATATTGTATACATTTCTGTATGTGTTTTGTAGTTAGAATTAAGGGGCTGCAATAAGTTTGTATGCGTATGTGTTTGTGTATGTGTATCCTATGTAAATGCGTTCGTTCCTGACAACTACGGAGTCGTCGTCACTGCGTATACGCATCGGCATTCGTGTGCGCCATGTTGCGCATTTTTCCCTAATTCAGCGTTCAGCGGAAGATAATGTTAATTTCTTTTTTTTTCTTTCTTTTTTTCCTTCTTTTCTGTTTTGTTATAGTTTTTTTTTTTCATTTTTCATTCCATTTTTTTTTTTTTTTTTTGCATAATTGCTTCCCGCTGTTTTGATCCGCATGGTCCCTCCCCCTCTACATCCCACTACCACACACCGACCACACCTTTCTTCTTTGTCCCTCTTTCGTTATAAAAATGTATTGCGGGTGGTAATGGAGGGGCGAAAGAGAAAAGAACACGCATGCGCACATACCCACCAATTTCTTATTCCCGCCATCTATCTATTAAGGTTCTTCGTTTCCATCATTTTGATTCATATTTTTTTGTGTTTTGTTTTTAACGTCGTTCACTTCATTGGCAGTTTGGTTATATTGACTGTAAGAATGACAAAGAAAAAAGTAAAGAGAAAAAAAAAAGATCGTTGAAAAGGGAAAGAACTGTGCAAAAAAAGAAGAGAAGACAAAGAGAGTGAACATTAAAACAAGTGGGGTGAACAGAGTCAAAGAGAAGTAAACAAAGCTGAGAAGACAAGAAAGATGTTGAAATGGAAGTAAATAATTTCAATGAAAAGAAGAAAAAGTGAATATTAAGGTTAATAAAAAAAATATGAAAAAAATATATATACATAGAAAAGACATTGAAAAGGTGGTAAAATATTTTTTTTTTAAATAGAAGATGGCGGGTGAAGTAATGACGCGATCTCAGCGAGAAAGAAGCGGGGACAGTGAAAACAGCTTAAACTTCATGAAAACAAAAAGAAAATGATAGAAAACATGAAATCTCATGGAAAAAAAAACTAAATACAAAAGCTAAGACTGAAAAGAAATATTGTTTTGTATTTTCTTTTAGCATTCACAGTTCTATATACACACACACACACACACACACACACACACACATATATATATATATATATATATATATATATATATATATAAAGCATGAGCTCAAACGTAAAAGAGCAATTTAATAGATTACACATGATATTATACACATACTTCACGCTAGTACCATATATATATATATATATATATATATATATATATATATATATATATATATATATATATACTAAATTCGAAGATATTCATTCGCTCACATGAAAGCGAATAATTTATGAGAAGCGTACTCGAATATATACTGGTGTACATACTTCGGTTCCCTGAGAATAAAAAATATTTTAAAGACAAGATTTGATAAATTCTACAGAACTGTAAGATATATTTTTTACATACTAGGTTAAGTGAAACGTTTCGCAATAATTTGGTAACGTGAGGTACAATTAGGCAGCCCCGGATTCTTTTAACGTGGTCTATATATATTGACACGCATACATATACTTGTAAAATACACTTGAAAAATGCCAATTGTGCGATAGGTGAACGTTCAGTACACGAACCATTGTCTATGTTTGGTTTGCTTTACTTGATGTAAGCAGTTCGCCTTTTTATATTACATTATAGCCTGTACATGCGTGCGACAGGGGATGTATGAGTAATTATAATGTATTTTTCTTTTTCATGTTTGTAAACTATTGTTATTCTTTTACGAGGTCGTATTTTTTATTATCTTAAATCTAATTGTTTCTAAGATAATAGTGGATAAATATGCGTGTGCAAATAAGCTTACGCAACCAAAAGATGGTCTTAATCCAAAATATTGATAAATATTCATTAATTTCTTATACACACGGTTTCCACGTGCACAAGACTTATGCAGATGATACGTAAAGAAAAAAAAATCAAGTAGTGTCAGTGATGAGAACGGAGAGAACTTGCATTCAGAAAATCACCATTCTAAATTATTGCTTATACCGGAACAGAATCATCTTCCGGAGGTCTGAGAAATGCCACTACTTCAAGCACAAATAGGCGCTATTCATTAGTATTGCATGTCATGGGGAAACAACTGTGGGTTATTTGCGAGGGAAGACCTCACTATGAACGAGCCTGTTAATACTTAATTGGGTAACCACTTTAAGCAACAGCTTGTACTGTAAGTAACCTAAGACATTTATTTTGTCGAAATGGCTTGATTCGGCATTAGATCTCCCCAAAAAGGGTTTATATGCCGTAAAACAAAACAATCAACCAACCTATTACTACTCAAGGTTGGGAAGGAATATGGGTTCATACATTGACCTAAGCATTTGCACCATATACAAATGCATGCAATCTCCTCCAGGATTTGAACCTGGGATGCTGGTTCCATTCCTACCCGATAACCGTTTCCAGTCGTTTATATGTTAGACCTTTAATACAAATGTGTATAAAAAAACATTGAACACGCAATAATAATGCAAATTCAAAAACATTGTACCCCACCCCATCACGCACACATACAGAGATCCATGCACGCACACAAAAACTTAATATTTGTATATTTTATGCATAAAACTACCAAAGAAACGAATAATTCCATTTTTTTATCTTAATGTTTTGAGCGCTGTGTCATTCGGCTTCCCTGTTACCCTTTCTTAAGCATTCTGTCCGTTGTCTCTGAAATCACAGACAGGGGCATCGACTTTGACGCTTATGAGAGTAGAAACTAATAACCCCCCACCATTCAGATAAGGGTTGGACATTCCAAAATAAGATACATCCGAGAGATGTAACCTTGATAGCCTGATTCAGCACGCTGCCGGCCAAATCAAATGTATTCCTGGTAGCTAAATGTTCATTTAGTGGCTGCTTCCGGCTGGCTTACCTGGAAGTTGATTCGGGATTTGACCTGCGATCATCCAGTCAAGATGAGCTCGATATTTGAGTCATCATCTTTCAAGGCACTGAATATCTTGAGTTAGTCACCGGGGTCTGCATTCGGCAATGCAATGAAAACGGAGGAAGGGATAAGCAACAGAAAGAGAGAGAGAAAGAGACAGAGAGACTCGCAATGAAAATGTAGCCAGAGAAAGCAGTAACAGTGAGATTAGGACTGGGGTTAGTTAGATGATATATCGATTTCATATTATGGTCTTAACAAGCGAACGCGGACCCCTTGATATCTGTTCATTGGCTGCAGGGCTTTCCAGGCCTTTTTTTTACATTGATGACACACTTTTTTTTTTACATGTAATTTTTTTTTTACTTTTCGTCATGACTTTAATTTTGTGAGCCAAGACAAAAATATAATTCAAAATTTAACTAAAAAGAAATACTTTGGCTTCTTTTAAATTAAGGGGAATGTTTTGGGGAGTAAGTAAAAGTAAAATATATGGAGTGGCTATTGTTGATATCAGCTGATCAGCAATGGAGTCAATCCCCTTTTCATTAGTGCTAAACTCGCGAGATTGTTTTTGCGTATGAGTGGAGTGCCACACCTACCATCAGCTTCCCACTTTACCGCACTGACCCAAGTTATGCTACTCATGTAATTAATTGGCAAGAGCCGGTATTGAACTTAGTAGTTGCTGAGGCAGCTGCTCTATCGACTGAGCTAAACCGGCCCTTGGAGAGTAATGGATTTTAATTTGTCAATAGGTACTTGGTTTGAATTCATTTTCTTACCAAGGGTAGAAAGTCTTCTCTACTATTCACCCAGATCTGGGAGGAGCAATTACTTTTTAAATGTATCCGGATACAGTTTAGTATCATCCCCGGGGCACTCATTTTTTGTTGGGGTTGGGGAACTTACCCCGTCCAGGAAATGCAGTCAGTGTGTTTTAGATCAAATGGAGGTCTAATGAAGTTGCTGCAGAGTATTAACCCTTCATAGAACATGTAATGCTGAAACTTGATACAAACAATTTGCACAGTTATATAGTTTCAAGTATTCCTATCTAATAATAACAACTAATACACAATTATATGAATGCAAGCGATTATTCCTATTAAATAATAATTTACCTGTAGTCACGATTGAACCTGCAACCTCTACATGATTGTCACTTAGAACTATATTAACTAAACCCTTATATCCGTTACGCTATGTTTCCAAAGGTTTCTGTACGAAGTCCTGTGAAGGCTATCGGTTACGACATGAACGTTCCCGAATCGACAAGTAGCTTCCCGAGTTCGACAAGAAACACCTACAGAAGTCCGGAGGTCACATCGGCCAAAACGTTATGTATATAACCATTAAGATGAGGACATCTGTCAAAAGAATTCTAAAAAATACACATTTTCAAGCCTCATCTCAAAGATTCAGACGAATAGATGTTATTGTTGTGCATTGTGTACATGTCGTATTCTCTAGCAGAATATAAGCTTTCGTTATAAGTTTTATTGGTGTTTTTGTCTAAAATGCAAACACAGCTAATTATTTTTTATTTTGTATATTTTCAGGTCCGACAGATTTGAGCATGAAAAAGCAGAACTCGAAAAACCAGCTCAGTACGAGTGAGGTGGCTACCATTAAACAACTGATCGCAGGATACAGAGAATCGGCAGCCTTTCTCTATCGGTCGGCTGATGAGCTAGAGCAGTTATTATTGCAACAGAATTAACGAGAATTTGGGGGAAAATAAACAAACCAAAAAGAAAAAAAGACAAATGAAAAAAAAATATTGGAGAAGAAAATCCACATGGAAAGAAAAGAAAGACAAAAAAAAATGAAAGCATTTTTAGAGAAACTGAAAATAAAAAAAGAAAGAAAAAATTTAAACAGAGGAAAAAAAAGGAATCGACTATATAACAGGAAAATATGAATGACAGAAAGAGATAAAAACATAAAAATTAAATATCACTCACCAAGAAAGAATCAAGGAACACACTAAGATAAATCGTCTCACATGGATCTCGGTTCCATTATTCTGGACAAATTACGGATATTTTTCTGTTTGGAAAAAAAACAAAAAACATGAAAGAGATAAAAAAAAAAAGAAACAAAAAAAAAAAAAGAAACAAAACAAAAAACAATTTTTTTTTACAGAAACATAATTGAAAGATATATATATATATATATATATATATATATATATATATATATATATATGTAACGTTGTTTGTTTGTTAAGTAATAGAATAACCGCTAAACGAAAAGAGGGAGATAAAAACGGAAATAGATACGATGAAAATATAAGAGGAGGAGGAAAAAATTAAGGGAAAGGAGGAGAAACATATAATGAGAAAAAAAAGGAATGATACTGAACAGAACACGCATGCGTGCGGAAATAAATTTTACGAGTACGTCAATCGTTCCTGATTCCCAACTTTTTCCAACTTATGTATTTAAAGCCAATGAAATGGTTGGGTCTTATGAACCAAGATCTTAGTCATTCCCCTTTTTTATTGACTATCGTCCGAGCCGAACTAACAGCAACCATCCAAAGATATTGAAGTCAAACCCTATGCTACCACTGTTATTTTACTATATATATATATATCCACGTACACACAAATTTTGAACGTTATGTCCCTTAATATTTTAACGCAATCTATTGCTATTCTTTGCACATTTATAAATTAAAATATCATGATTCAGGTTTTTGACAAATCAGTAACTAACAATTTCATCCTGTTGTACGGTGAAGTCACGCTGAATGCGTCGGTTCTCATCGGGTCAGCGAAGTTAAGCAACGATACACTTGATCACGTCTAAAATGGTACCGTAAGCCGCTCACAGCAAATAATTTCATCCTAATGCTTCCTTCATTATTCTAAACAGGAATTCGGAAAACATTTAATTGGTGCTGATAATTATTTAATTAATTAGTTAATAATAATGAATCCGACAGAGACTTTTTTTAAATCATTCAGCCGCACTAATTCTTTCAACTTTATCAGATATATAGCGGATGCTTTAAGAATACTACTCAACACATACTATAACAAAAATAAATATTAGTGTAATTAAAAGACAATTTAAACGGGGAGAACTCCAGTAAGCACAATGTATTTAGTGATCAGTTCGAATCAGTTCACACTCTTTCGCTCAATTCATTATATACTTCAAAAGCCATGGAAAATACTAGGTAAATTAAGGAATAAACTTTTCAAGAACACCTTTGGGAATGGATAAAATGGATCCCCCTATCTCCTAAGCCTATCAACGTGTCTGTGAAATAAATCGTTTGCAAAATTGTGTAGCAGACCAATACTGTTGTGAGTTCGATTCTCACTGAATGCTTTACACTGGTAAGCCCTGTGCTAGTATAATTTATGCTTAGCAGCAAAGGAGACCTACAAACAAACTCTTTTTCGCATACACAAACACACACACACATATGTGCCCAAACAACAAGAACAACATCATCATCATCAACAACAACAAAACAACAACAATAACAATAACAACAACATCAACAATATAATAATAATAATAATAATAATAATAATTGTGGTGCTAAAATAGGTAGAATTAAATAGAATGAAATATTATTGAAAATAAATGAAATAAAATAAGATCATGAAAAAAATAATTGACTGACGGACGGACTCTAACCAAGAGTGAGTAGAAAGCACCAAGATGCCCAAATAGCAAAAATCTCATTTTTAAATGGTCTCAAATTTACCAATGTGTTATAGCTCAAATGCTTAAACACTTAAAATTCCCACTGTCCTATGAATATACTTTGCTAGATATATAAGTGTACCCCATAACACTAAAAGTTAACATCCATAATAGATTTCTCTATATTTAGAAACAAATGCCTAGTTAAAATTGTACATATCTGTACAGAGATGATAGGGTGCGTATTGATTCAAAGAGCAATAACCCCTCTTCGCCCAGAGGACCAGTCAATATTAATCCACACTTATAGTGAAATCAAATAAGAACTCTAAAGACACTACGACGAAAAGAATGAAGGCTTGTATATTAACGTTTCCTTGAACATTTGCACGCCCTTTCTAAGTTAGTCAATGGAGATACTAAAGGTTAATTGCATAATCAGGAAGAGGACATTTCACAATATATGATATTAACAAAGATGAAACATTACTATAAACGCTAAGATTTAATTAAAAGGGGAAAATATTTTCTAATTGATTTCTGAGGGTAAAAATCAATAGTACAAACTGATTTTAAATAAAATATCAAAAATAATAAAAGCTAATATCAATCGTAAGATTACAATATCAAGCTAATATTTTTTATAGCAGCAGTTGAAGGTGGTGATGTCACTGGAATGAACAATATATTATCAATAATTAAACGAATATTGACAGTTTAATTTTAAGGAAGAAAAAACCGTATTTTGATTGTAGTGATAATTATCTTTATAATTGCTAAAAATTAGATCAATCTGAATATTTTTCTTATAATCGTTAAATAATCCCTTCTGTCCGTGAAAATGTTTGTATTTTTCCTTCTCCGTCACAATTCACTACCAAAATTTTACTAGTAAAAAAAACATATTTATCCCTTCTGTTAAGGCCCCATGATAATATATAATTATCCTGGGCAACACCTTATAACCTTGCTATAAAAATCAATATTCAGAATTATTACGATTCTGATGGTTAACACTAACTTTAGCGTTGTGTGTCGCCCTGTTTTAAAGCTGTTGACTCTCAGACAACCAAAATCCACAGCCTTTTGATTAAGATTAATGTGTAATATCTGTTCGTCTCCCTCAGCCGCGGTTTTGTCTTTGCGCAGGGTGCGGCAGATAAACGAGGCGATCCTGGACCTCGCGACACTGGATGCAGTGACCGAGGCTATTTTGGGCTTTTTATGGGCCCTCTCGTTAAACTGGCCATGTGTTGCCCACTACAACCGGTCGTGTTGTAGTTGTATACTGTCTCTCAGGGAACAAATTCTTTTCTTCTATAAAAATTTAGAAGAAAAAAAAACATTATTATTATCTATTTTTCAATTCAAATATATAAAATGAATAAATAAATAAAATGAAATAAAATAAAATTAAAAAAATACAGAGAAATAAAAAAAAAAGAAAGATATTCTAGAGGTGCTTTAAATGCACTTAGGTGGAAAATCACAGGAAAATATTAATTTTATATAAGTACGCAGTCTCTGAAAAATAAAACTCTATTGAAATTATTACCGTATACGTATTAACAGTGTTAAATTGTATGCATATTAATGCATACAAATGACAAAACACGAAATATATTCTTGCATATTTTACGTTATTATCGGTTTCAATATTTGGTACGTGTATCTGCATAAATATACAATTAATGTGCGAAGGTATTTATAGTCTGAACATTATAAAAGAAAATAAACTGTCATATTCTTGTGTTGCAAGACGCCATTTTGCAAGGATAGAAAAAAAAAAAAAAAAACAAACAGTATATCGTTTCAACGCAATATGAGGATATGACGCTACTAAGATGATCCATCAAGAAAAGAAAAAAAAAGTGTAAATAGATGAGTGTTCTGCGATAAATAAATCTTAGAGAACACTGCCTCGCACACCTCTAGATATAAAAATTTAAATTAGAAAAAAACCAAAAAAAACAGGTTTAAATCTAAGAATGATCTGCCAAGAAAACTCCTTACGGAACAGAGTGTCACAGACACTGTCAGTATGAATTCAGTTACAAGTCAGATTGATTGACTGATTTTCATGGAGTGTAAGATTATTATATACCTACCTACAAGCTTGGTAATAACCTTCATTGTACATATATTTACATTTATTGTCAAACAGATCTATTTGACCCATGGAAACTAAGGTCAGAGTAGACTTAGAAGTAATGACAATGAAAGGGTACTCCACAATTTCCAGACCTCCAGAAATGGAATCTCACCATCAGATGGAGCTTAGTGTAACACCTAGGACAGCCCCATTTGAGGGGTATTTCTCCTAGACAGGGAATACAGTCAGCGTATTCTAAGCCCCGCCAACAGGGTTGATTTGGAGGTTGGCTTTACACGGTAGATATGTTAGCCAAACGTTCATCTTAGTTTGAATTCAGAGTTGTTATTCTTCTCAAAGGCTGAACAGCTCTTTTCCCTGTTATTTCAACCAGATAAAGAAATTGGTTAATTTATTTTCCTAATTAGTGAAAGAGAGTAAATGTGAAGTTTGTATGACTCTCTTGTTAGATAGACCACGTGTCAAAAGTGACCCTAGACAGGTAGTTGAACAAAGATCCATTTTATGATATATACATCATGCTAAAAAAGACGAAATCTAAATTGATATTATTTATCGAATATCATCAAGATCTTTAAAATGACCTTGGAATTGAATCAATTAAATATACTTATAATTGTAATTTAAAATATTAGAATTACCGGCTATAAATAGCCGTTAATGAAACCGGTCCTACAAAAAATAAATAAATAAAAAATATCTCAATCATTATGATTTTCATTAATGGGTTTATTTAAATACGCATTGTTTCTCCCTTTAGAGCTTGTTACGAGCACTTCTATTTTGTAAAATGAATACTCAGCAATACATCCATATATATATATATATATATATATATATATATATATATATATATATATATAAGATTGGTACCTCGTCGAAATGTAATGATCAGCAAGCTAGTCTTGCAAATGAGTAGTAGGTTCGATATTCGCTTGGTGTCCCATAATTGTGGCCTTGTGCCAAATCTAAGATAAGCTTAGCAAGAAAGTGCACATCGTCCTGATGTAATGGTTAACAAGGTAGTCCTACAGATCAATTACTACCCAGGTGACCCATACTTGTGGATTTGTGCCAAGTCTAAGCTACTCTTAGTTTTGAGTCAATTCACGCTGAAAGCACAGGTTCGCGCCAGGTCATCGGAGTTGAGCAGCAATGACCCTGTTTAGTACTTAAATGGGTAACTGCAGGTACTGTAAGCAATCTAAGGCCTGTGTGCCCGACTAAGCAAGGCTTAGCAAATAACAACAGTAACATGTCTGAGGTCAAACGTAGTCATTTTATTAATCACAAACGTTTATTGAATATCTTTCCTTTCATTTAATCTTATATTTCTTCATCCTCCTTTTATAGATACTTCAAAACAGGTACATGTAAATGCGTACCGTGTAGTTAAAATAATTATTAAAAAATACAAAAAAGGAGAAAAAAAACTCCCTTCGTGTCCTTAGGCATGGCATATCCTCAAGCAATCTCTGTGGTCACGAAATTCGATGTTGCTCGGATAAAACGCGCGAAGGCCTAACAAATAATTTAAAACCAAAGCAAGTCCTTTGCGCGGGTTTCGCCATTTTGGTAGAGGTCTTCGAACAACATCGATTGCTTTGATTTATAAAAAAAAAAGACAGAGCGATTCGACAAACAAACAAACAAACAACTGACTTTATATATATATATATATATATATATATATATATATATATATATATATATATATATATATAACACACACACAGATACATACATACTTTTTTTGCACATTTTAACACATTCCAAGTTGTGATTTTGACTAATGGATCAACTTTTTTGTTTATTTTTTTTTTCAACAATGAATCAATTTATATTCCTCAATGTCTTATGAGGAAAAAGGACTGCTGGTGCCGCAAAATATGACATTAATAATGATGAATTACAACAAAATATTGGACAAATTGTATTTTTATTTCAGAACTGATATTATTATAGACTCTACAGAAAAAAAAAAACAGAAACTTATAATATTGAATATAATTGTACCATGGATGATGATAATGATTGTGGTGATGCTGATGATCTAGTCAATTGATGACAGCCTGTAATATATATATATATATATATATATATATATATATATATATATATATATATAGGCCTGTATTCTCAAATATATATATATATATATATATTATATATATATATATATATATATATATATATTAGATATGCCTGCATGTATATATACATATATATGTATACGTATGCGTAATTAGGTACAAAACAGAAAAGAAAAATATCGAAGAAAATATTTAAAAATGAAAGAAAAATATATAGTTTAAAAAAGGCTTGGTGATTCATTTGTTCCAGAATTTATTAAATGACACAAAAATAATATTATTTTCATTGATTGGTCATATAATGTACTTTTTACAATCCAGACAGAAAAAAATATATATTAATAAATCAGGTATAAAAATGTTTTAAAATATATATATAAAATTTGAATCCTTAAAAAAGTGTCATAATCTACCACTCCCAACCCCCTAAACACACAACATAAAACTATTTAAAACCCTTAAACAAAACACCCCAAAACATTTTGATAGAAAGGTTTTATGCTTGAAATATACAAAACTGCGTAAAAGTTTCCTATTTACAACAACGTTAAAATATATATATATTTATATTAAAAAATACGCATCATATATTGTTTTTAATATAGATATATGTATATGCATACACGCATACACACACACACATATATATAAAATGTATATGTGAATATATAAAGATGCGAATTTATATACATATACGCAAATATATATTCATTCTCACACCCTTATTTGTTAAATAAAACATTCCACATTCCAACATATTAAAAAGAAAAATATATATATATATAAATAAAACTAAAAAATTATAAAAATAAAATCATAACTGTGGGTGACGTCATTTTAAAACGTCACGTGAAATACATGACGTCACACCGTTTGAATTTTTTTTCATCCTCATTTTCGACTTCTTCTCGCGCTGTATTGTTGTTGGTTTTTGTGACAAAAATTACAAATGAATATTTACTTAATATAAGTGATGAATTTAAACTGAGAGACACAAGGGGAGAGAGAGAAAAAGAAAGAAAGTAAATAAAGAGAGAAAGAGAGAGAGAGAGAAGACAAAGGGAGAGAAGGAGAAGTTTAAAACGTGTACCACGTCCGTACAGATTACATTACATACACTCATACACACACATATATATATATATATATATATATATATATATATATATATATATATATATATATGCCTTTATATGCACATATATATATGCATCTATATGTATATGTGTGTATGTACATGTATATATGTATCCATAAATGTATGTATGTAGAATATCTATTGATGTACAATTGCGATAAATTCATTTTAATTAAAGAAAAATTTAAAAAAAAACGAAAGTTATCTAAATTTTAAAATAAAGTAATAAACCTGAAATTGGGTGAGAACTTTTTTGTACAAAATAAATCAAGAAAAGAAGATAATTATTTTCCTTCTATTTATTAAATGAATAATTTTTAATCAAATTAATTGCATTTATCTATTAAGATGATCTATTTACTTTTTTGTATCGATTCATCTAATTTTGTTTTTATTTCCATCGTTCTTTTCCTTTCTAATCTTTTCATTTGAGAACAAACTATCGAAGTGAGTACAGAGGCAGATAAAATGCTTTAAACTAAGAGAATCTCATAGTATTTAGTTTCCTGTCTGTTCTAGACCAAGGGTCGGCAAACAAATTAATCCGACATGATATTTCAACCAAACCCGCAGACCATCTAGAGCATGCTATTCTTTTGGTATCTATTTTTTCTTCTAATGGTATTATGTAAAATTATATATAATTTTATTTTTATATATATATCAATGAGGCCCTCCCATCAGATCAAGGATTAGAAGATCAACTTTCGGAACCTATATGCTGAAAGACAAATATAAAAAGAGAAAGTTACCTGACTTACAAATGCCACTCAGATGAAAAATATTAAATATTATCTCCTTTTTAAAAATCTTTTTTTATATATTTAATTTCAACATCTCAAAAAACATTCTCAAATATAAAGCACCTTAAGTCTAGTGTGAATGAATGTTAGTGCCATACGTTTGTTGTCTATTGTCAATGAGTGTGAGTGAATGTTAATGCTCTGTTCCTGTAAGTAGTTACATATGAACATTAGTGCAAACCATTGTTAATGAATGTGAGTGAATGTGAACTCACATTGTTATTGAGTGTGAGTGAATGTTAGGACTCTAGTTTATAATACATTGAAGATAAGCGAGTGCAAGGGCTCTACTCGTATTAGTGGAGCATTTGCACGACATTAATAATGAGTGCGAGTGAAAGTTTGTAATGTAGTCTTTTAAGTAATTACCTATGAATATGAGTGGATGTTACTACAAGACATTTTTAGGGAGTTTGAGTAAATGTTAGTTCTACGAATGATTCCAATATAGCAATTTTATAAATATGAATACAAGTTAATTCATTATTTTTATCATTTTGTGTAGGAAAGAATATAACAAAACATTTTTTTATCTTGTAACGAGTATGAGATAATAATTTTCATATATATATATACACACAATCATATCGACACTTCCCACAATTCCCTGAGCTGATATGTTTGAAATTTCCTTTTTCATTCAATCGTTCTTCCTTTTAAAATACTTCAGATTTTTGAATGACTGTCAAAATTACGAATCGGCATTTCTTTTTTTTTTCTTTAATCATTTAATTGTTAATTCTTAAAATTAATCATTCATTAATTAATGAAAATAATAATTCAATAATTATTTATTAATTTCTTGCATTAATTAATTCCGCATTATTTTATTTTCGTTTGCCGTTCACTTGCTAATTGTATATTATTCTTAATTTTTTAAAATATTTCAAGTGTCCGTTAAGGGTATGTGTTAACGTTTGTATCGAGTATGCGAAGTGTGAAAGAGGAATTTATTTTATATTTGAGGGCATAATTTGAAGAAGAGAAATTGAAATAAAATCACACACACACACACACACACACACACACACACACACACACACACACACACACACATATATATATATATATAATATATATATATATATATATATGATGTTGTTAGGGAGACCAGATATGCTTCTCTACAGATATATGTGATTCATATTGGGAAACATTTGGGATTGTATTGGAAGCATAGAAAAATATTTAAAGGATTTATAAATAAGATTAAAAACAACACAATATTCATCACTTTGAATTTTTGATTATTTCTCAATAATTTATATTTTCCCATGCTTCCAATAGAAACAAAAAGTTTCCGAATATCACACACACACACACGTACAACACACACACATACACACACACACACACACACACACATACACACACACACACATATATATATATATATATATATATATATATATATATATATATATATATTACTAATTTAGTAATATTTCTCTTAGCTATGATTTATCTAAGATAACAAGCAACTTCAGTCTATTAGGTATTTTATAGATTTCCCTATTTTTTTAAAATTATTATTTTATGTTTCGAGTAATTCCAGCCTTTATCGGCCATTGTCTACGTATTATACACAGTGCTGGACTTAGTAATAAGCTAAATAAGCTATAGCTCTGGGCCAAACACCCTCGGGGCCTCATAAAAAAAAAGATATTTTTTTCAAATTTATCCCTCGTTTTTATTCTTTAATACAATTCATCAAAAATTTTTTATATATATATTTTTCTTTATCATTAGCATTAATATAAACATTTCTAAAGAAGGGCCTCAAATTTCATATAGCTTAGTGTCTCAGCAATTGAAAGTCCGACCTTCATTTTACGGAAAACAATCCTTACACTATTTGTAGAAAATAGTAGAATTATCAGTAAAAAAAAAAAAAATAATAATAATAAAAAACAACGAGAAAGGACTACAGATTCACGAATCTATGCATCAACAAAAGAACTTTTACTTCAAGAACAGACATTGAAAAATACATTTAACTCTAAGAATATCAATGATGACACGGTGTAGTGGGTAATGTGCTGGGCTGTAACATCGTCGTAAGCAAGTTCGAACTCCAGTCTCATCATTACGTTCACTTTTGGACTAATACCCTTGGGAAAGTTATGAACCCTTTTTTGACCAAGCTATTGTTAAATAGTACCAATATAACTGAACCCATTAGCACAAGCAGTTAATACTACAAAGATTATTTTGCCCATCCTGAACGACATAACATACTATTTTGTTGTTGTTTTTTTAATTCTATAAATTCTATAATACGTATCGATATATTAGATTTAATCTTTTCAATTTTTATTGACTGTGGTCAATGCCTGCCGAAAGTAGTCGAAAGATATCATCAACTTTATGAACATTATTTACTTCATGGATACTATTAACTTTATGAACAGTGTGAACTACATAAATTTTATTAAGGTAAAAAAACCTATGAATTTCCTGGATACTATTAACTTTATGGACATTATTAACTTAATGAACATTATGAACTTTGTAGACATTATTAACTTTATGGATATTATTAACGTTATGAACATTATGAAAATATACAAAATTATACGAAAACAAGGACATTCATAACAGAAATGACAGACTTTATCTGTCTGTTATCTTCAATAACACTCAAAAATAGACATACATACAGACAGACAGACACACATACACACACACATACATATATATATATATGTATGTGTGTGTGTGGGTGTGTGTGTTTTAGTGAAATGTCTTTAATATAGGCAATAAAACATGGAAAACAATCAGGATACATAGAATAAGTAAAAGAAAATATAGAAATATATATATAGAGGGATTGTCCCAAAATCTCTTAGAGTAGACATTAAATAAGAATTTTGGATATTAAATTGTGTAGTGATTGTTTCTGTATAATGCCGAGACAATGGTCAATAATGATAAAAATACTCGAAAGTTAGACAACTATTAAGAAATATGTAAGTCCTTCTGAATTTTTATATTAAATGTTCTATGTGCATGGTTCCAAACGCGATAAATCTATGCTCTAATAAGTTATCCCTTAAACTCCTGAAATCGAAGAGGCAAATAATAATATTTGTCCACACTTTTCCTTGGAGTGTACAACTCACTTCCCAAATGTCGGAAAAATCCTAGAATATCACGTACAATATGTTTAGGTATTTTGACTATATATATTAAGGTCATGTCACGCTGAAATTACCGGTTCCCGTTAGATCACCGAAGTCAAGCAGCGATGAGCCTGTTCAGTACTTAATTAGGTGACCACTTAAGCAAAAACAGGTATTGTAAGCAACCTGAATCATTTGTTTATCAAAATGATTCGGCATTAAATGACCCTAGAGAGGATTGATATGCGATTAAAAACAAAACAAACAAGTACTGTCATTCTAGGTTTCATTGAATAGTAGTATGCAAGCTGATTTTAAAAGAAAAATAAAACATTCGTCTCCAAAAAAATGTCGGTTTTTATGAGATACCTATTAAACCTATGAATAGAGCTTTTTTAAAAATCTGTACTCATAGTTATATCAGTGCAATAATGTGCATCTCAACGGCTAATTTCAGTACCTGAAAGCCTTGCACTGAAGTCGGTTTTTATATAATTACAATAAAAAAATCCAGATTAAACAGGTTTAATTGTGACGTATAACATTAGTGTACGCAAAATATTCGAATTTGAAAAAAAAAAAAAAGGTTAGTGCGCATGCGTTTAAAAGCATCTATCTGCGGAATGTCGATGATCAGAACAAAATTATCCTCATTTTATCAACCTGCCTTTCTATAAAAAGATTAAAGATAAAAAATATTTTTTTAAATGAAGTATTGTCATTATTAGATGATTCATTCGATATAGTTCTTCATTTCTTTTCCTCGAAAACAGAATTAAAAATAAAATGAATACTTTGGTGATATCCAGTGGCGGCGTCAGGATATTGTTCCATACCAGGCAGGGTGCGACAAAAAAAAACATTGAGAACAGGCACATTTTGTTTATATATATATATATATATATATATATATATATATATATATATATATATATATATATATATATATATATATAATGATTAAATTCAGAGCTTCTTCTGTTTGTAATTGAGAAGTTACAATAGATGAAAGAATGAGACATAAAAGCTGACGATGTTTATTAGGAATTACGTTTCTCATATTTTGAAGTGCGATGTTTTCAAGAGGCTGGTAGCCATGAGTTTGATAATAAGGTAGTTAGAAAACGATAATTAGAAAGTTGACCAGGAAGAGCTAATAGTAAATATCTCCATTGCTAGATAGACTCTTTTATGTGGCCTCTTCACGTGTATACTAAAGACATATTAAATTTTCGAACTAACTGCAAGGATTCCGGATAATGTCCACCTGGCTTTGCGCCACCAGTGGTCATATTGGTAAAACTTGTTTAGATGTTTGATAAAATTAAAGAGCTTTAGGTGTTTTCAAATGCAAAATAAAATAAAAAAGGTATTTTAGAATGAAATAAAATAAGAATTGTATGTATCTGTATTATTTTAGAATGATATAATTGCGAATGTATAAATCTGGCGTGTGAAGGGTTCTGCTAAGTTATTCGTACCTGATCTTATAGGCATGTAGGTTCTTCCTACTTGGACTAATGGTGTGATTCAATATTTTTACACTCCTGACATGCCCTATCTGGATTTCTTTATTTATGCTACATTATTAGTACCTCCCACGACCAAACCAGGTTATGGGAAAAGTCTTCTTCTTCTATTGTAAATGAACATTAATTATATTTAAAAATACAAATAAACCCCCTAAGTTATTTTTTTTTCATGAATACTTTTTTAATGTGCACCGATATAAAAGATTAGTAAGGATTTAACAGAATATTTTGTTTGTTTTATTTTAAAATATCCAATATAATTTTCAGTACTTGTTAGATAAACTACACTATTTTTTTTTTTTTTTTATCATATAAGATTTAGAAGTTTTCTCTCTCTCTCCTTCATTTACAAATTTTCTTTTTGAAATCTCGAACTAAATTGTAAAAGATTAAAAGAAAGAAAAAATATCTTCAGAAATTGTTTTTTTGGCTTTATGTTGCAGATATCTCATCTGAAACACCAAGTTGGTTTTATGAACTGCTAAGGATGAAGCTAAAAAATCTGTTTACATCCTCAAGCAAAATAAACAGTGTAAATTCACATAGAAAAAAATAAAGATATTTTCCAAACAGTTACACCTCAATGTCCTTCCCCCTCTCTCCCTTTTTCTCTTTCTTAAGCGTGATGTATATTAAATCGTTACCTAATTATCTATTTAATTATTTATTTTTGAAAAAAAAAAAGATATTCGAAAATCGTTGAAAACAGGCAAGAAAAATATTTTGGTGTGTTTTTTTTTAATTTAAATTTTTATTTTTGTTTTATTTTATTTTCATTTTTTTTTTTTTTCTTTTTTTTTTTTTTGGTGGTGTATGATTTTACATATTTCTGCAAAACAATTCCGTGTACATTTCATTTAGTAACAAACAATGAAAAATGAACGAAAAAAATGAACATTACACATTCCTTCTTATTATTTATTATTATTATTATTATTATTATTATTATTATTATTATTATTATTATTATATTATTTTATTATTATTATTATTATTTATTTGTTTATTATTGTTTCGACAATGACTAACGTCACTACCTGTGCCTCGCCCCCATTTATCTATCTCCAACATACCCTCTCTCATTATCTATTTCCCTCTTTCTCACTCACCCTCTTACTGTAACCTTTCTCTCATTGCCACCACTCCGTCTTTCTTCTCATGTACTCTATCCATCTCCTCTCGTATTTTGTCCTGAGAGTTTACTCTCTAACCTCCTTAGTTTTCTTCCTTCCTATCTTTCTTTATTCGCCTACACTTCATCCCTTTCCCCGTCAAACTTTCCGTCTTTTTTCTATGTACTTCACTCTGTGTGTCTTTTTGTGCGTATGTGAGTGTGCGCTAGCCACCAATAGTGAATATATGTGTGTGTTTTTAATATTTATATATAGATATCTATGTGTATAGATATTGATACACATACACATATGTCCATACACGTGTATATCAACACTTTCTCATATAAAACTTGAGATTACTATACACCAAAAAGAAAAGAAAAAAGAAAAAAGAACACATGCATGGAAACACACACACACACCACACGTTCACACACATATTCTTATATTGAATTGTATAACAGCAAGCAGACACCATCCACACATATTTCAGTCTTGGTATAAATTCAACAAAATGTGAATTTGTGCACACACACACACACACACACACACACACATATATATATATATATATTAATATATATATATATATATACACACACATAAGAGATGTTTGAAGAATAATTTTCTAATATAAACTAACAAGAGTTTTTTGGAATTTGTCTGTGACAAACGACAGTAATACTAACAATGGTACAATATTCATATGCACATGACCTAAACTCATTATTCCACGTAAAGATTTAAAACAGTCTCATAAGTTTTTGGCGACAAAGTATTTTTCTTTAGATAAAATGAAGAGGAATAAAAAACAAAATCGAGTAAATTAGCTTATTATTTTAATGGACAATACTTAAAAATAATCATTATAAAAATGAAATTCATTTCTATTAGACTGCCTATATATGATATTAAAAATCTCAACATGGCTTAAATCTCTCTGATTTGAAAAGGCCTAATTTGAGACAGAAAATGGCTTTATTTGACTGAGATATGTACATGCTGGATACTGCTGGAGAAGCAGGGACGACACATAAGTGACGTTCTCCTGTGGCTACCTAAAATTGGAAATAACAGTGAAGTCTGCAAACAAAAGCTACATCGATAATTCATGCATTGATACTGGATTTTGTGCAGAGGACCTGACTGAGCGATGAACGATAGGGATAGGTGGTGAGAAAGACTTATGAGGATCCGTGCTGTTGGCACGAATTGATGATGATTCAATTATAAAATCTACAGCATACATAATCAAAATAGACTGATTAGCATGGGTTCATGCGTCAGATTAATGACCTAAAGAATCTGACGTATGTTGTTCTGGGGTGATGTATTGGTATCATTTAGTCGGGAGTTAGACTACTAAATATTTGCTTAACTTTTTTGCCTACTTTAAACCGCTCACAGAGGCTTCTCCTCCACTGCGATCCTACCTTTACTTCATTACAATTGAACTGAAGAACTCAGATTACAATAGTTATAGGACTATTTGAGGTGAATAGATAGTTAACTTTGAATATCCCATCATACAGGTAGAAAATCCGGTACATTCGTGGGGTAAATTTGGTAGGCAAGATTTAAATATGAATCCCAAAAGATCAGATTGAAGATGAATGAAAAAAACACAGTTATTCATCTCAGTGTGGAAGTTCAAAAAGAATATGCAAATTACACATTCCCATCAACCAATGAACTGCTAAATTGCTCAATTATGAGAGGCAATCTGTTGTTAGGTGTAAATAAATTATCAAAAACTACTTAATGCAAATGCCATTAATGTTTGATCCCTAAATGTTATACAACATACTCATACATGAACATATACATTCACTCGGATTGGCGGTTATCTTTCCATGGCTTTCGGCTTAGATATCAAAGCGTAGTATCTAATTATTTCTTAGCTATATTCTTGTCTCTGAAAATAAACGAGGCAACCTGGTCTCAGGAACCCGGCTCCTTTTTTTATCTTTGTTCATGGACCCTAACTAGTTAAGTTAAGCTTATGTCAAAATATCTCCTGAGGAAGGTAATGAGATATCAGTCAACTAATTTTATACATGATAGAACATTTTATTTCAATAATTTAACCGGTTGTCAGAAGCATGTGTAAAAAATCCGGATTGAAATGCTAATATATTTATAAACGTGCAGTCTCTTCCTACTTGGAGGATTGGTGTAATGATATTTTTTACACTACTAATATGCCTATCTGGATTTCATGCTGTATGAATAGAGATTTGGCAAATATTGATATTGGAATACTGGTATATAGGCAAAGTACAAGTAACTTGGTTGGGTAGGATAAGATCCTGGAGGAGTAACTAGACAAACCATGTGTTTGCTCACATAGAAAAAAATTAATTACTTTCAAACTTGACGAGAAACAGACAAAACAATGTATATATTTTTAAAAATAATTTCTTGCCATTTAATATCAGAAATCAAAATAATCAAGACGTTAAAAGAGATAGAAAAAAGAAACCTTTGAGACAGTGTACACATCTATGGAAGCCAAGAATAACAATAATACGTGTGGACGATATTACTTGTGAATATAAATTTGATAAAAGACATTCGCAAAATATCTATGTGTGTGTATGTGTATGTTTTATGTGTGTGTATATTACTTGTATGTACATAAGCATGAGAACATATTGGTATATGCGTTTTATTGGTGGCCTCAAAAATACAGAAAACTGAAAAAAACCGGAATTATTTGTGTAATTTCAACTCTTGTTGTTTCCGCCTCAGGTGATGACGTGACAATGGAATCCACACTAGATAATGTGTGTGGCTTTCAAATCATTAAAAATTCCCTTTATTTCACTGCTGTTTTCCAGACTTTCATTACTTGTGTATTTCGGCGTGGTGCTTTTTTAAATATCTGATCGGATTGCTCGCGAGAAATTATCTACACAAGGGAAATGATTCCAGCTGCGTTTTTTTAGTCAGTTTGAATTCGTGGACAAGTCTTTTAGAGAAACTAACATACTATCCTCTTAAATGCATGGATAGATTTGTTTTAACGGACATGTCACGCACCAGGACTATTTCTCTGAATGTTTGAGATGATGCTTGTTATTTGGATTATTCGGACTATTGTCCTCATCTTTATTATCTTCACAAGAAGGCCGAGGTCACATCGGCCGAAACATTGTACAGATAAAGAAGAGGACAATAGTCCGAATAATCCAAATAACGCGTCCAGGATTATTTTCAGCAGCCTATAAAACAGCATTGTGCGTCCATTTACCTCCTATAAACACAAACCATCCAAGAAAGACGAACAAGATATGCTGATACTGCTGGAGAAGTAAGGACGCGAACTTATAAGCGACGTTCTCCTATGGACTCATACACATGAACACCCAGCGTTGGCCAAAAACTCACACTCATCAGCTCTGTACGGAAAGTACGTGGAGTCTAGAGGACTTACCGACAGGGTGAATGGCGCGCGCGCGACACAGAGAAAGAGAGAGAGTGGGTCAGAGGAATGTCCATTGTACATTTACATTTTTGTGTAGTTGTTTCTTAAGATTTTTTGGTACAAGTTTATATGATATCAAGTATTCCTATCTAATACAAATAATTTACCACAGTTTTGTATGGTTTCTAGTATTCCTATCTGATATAATAATTATATGGTTTCAAATAATTATTGTCTATTTAATAATAATGCATTTGTTTGCCCAATTAGTAAACAATGATCTAATATACAAATAATTTACAGTCGTATGGCTTCTTGTATTCCCTATCATAATTATAATACTAATAATTATATGTTTCAAATAATAATTTCTATCTAATAATAGTCATTTTTTTGCACAATTAGTAAACAATTATCTAATACAAATAATTTAACAGCCGTATGGCTTCTAGTATTCTATCTAATACTAATAATTATATAGTTTTCAAATATTGATTTCTATCTAATAATAGTCATTTTTTGCACAATTAGTAAACAATTATCTAAATACAATAATTTTAAAGTCGTTTATGGCTTCTAGTATTCGCTATCTAATACTAATAATTATAAGTTTCCTAAATAATGATTTCTATTTAATAATAATCATGCACAATTGATAAAAAATTATAGCTTGAAGTTTTTATTCATAAACAAATATTTTACTTTTATATAGCATCAAGTATTACTATTACATCCGAATACTCTTTTAAACTACTCATTTTGACTCATTGATGAGACCATAACAGGTATCACTCCGGGTCAGAGGGGACCTGGAAATAATGACAAGGAAGGAGTACTCCACACGCACCCAGATCATCATAACTGGAGTCTTACCATGAAATGCGATTTAGTGGGAGTACACCCCTTTGGTGGGGTCTTAACTCTTTGCAGAGGACTATCTATTGAGGACAATTACAATTAGGGATGTGACAACTATTCAAAAGGGTGCCTTTAGGGCCTCGGTCAAATCAGCGCATTCGAGCTCCTATCTGCGCAACCACGCACATTTATAGAATTGTTGATAAAATGAAACATGTCGATTGTTGTTTTCAAAAATTCAGTGCTCAAACATTAACAGATTATTCTAGAGGGACATTCAAAAATTAGTCCACTCTTATTTTATGGAAGCCGACTTCATAGGCAGAACCATGTTTAATCTGCAGAACAAGCTACCTCATCGATGATAACTCACCGGTTCGCTGTGACCATCTCCCAAGCTTTCTGAATCTTCTCATCAGTGGTAGTGGTTGATGGGCGTCCTGCTCCTTCATTGCAAGTCGCACTTTTCCGGTCACTTTTAAACTTATCTATCCACCCATGCACCCTTCTACGCGGTATTGTACTGTCTCAGTATTGTGCTAAAAGTCTTCGATGAATTTCAGCCTTTGACATTCCTTCCGACCAGAGAAAATCGGGTCACTTCCTTGGTGCATACTGCTAATGGGGCGGCTATGTTTTACACTGTAAGGACAGCAACTATAAGCACACAATGCACAGAATGTGAGAATAATAAAGATATGTTATAGAAAAAGTGGGGATAATGTTTGACTCTCATCAATCAACATAAACATTTGAAAGATATAACATGAACCTTGAAAAACACAAACAATCAGCACATCAGTAAAACTCAGTTGGTAAATCAAGCATAAAATTACAATGAATTATCAACTCTTAAAAAGTATTGTTAAAAATAACATTATATTCAGTGAAAAACACGTATACTTCTAGACCAGTTACCGTACCAAGCTTAAATAGCTAAGTCTTCCCCACTATTTACCCATAGCTGGAGGTAGAATAGTTAGATTCATACCTTTTCTAAGGGTATTAGCACTATATGAAAAGCAGCCAGACACGTTCTGGATTTGAACTCGTATCGCCGTGCCCATTTCTCACGACTATAAAGCATTACATCACGGTACTTTAACTGTTCATTTAGTAAATTAGTATTAATATCTATTTAATTATTGACAGCAAGTCAACACTGTTGGACTAAGTTGGTATTCGACATAAACAGAAAAGTTACTTCTATATATAGACCTAACCAGCAGGAGTAGCATCAGCAGCAAAAAAACTTCCGTTAACGTGATCAATAAACGGGCTGGAAAAAAGCATTTAAGCATTTTGAATGAGCTATCAGAATATCTTCAATCATGGAAACTTTGTTGATCTATCTCGACTGGAGACTTACAGACTTGGGATTAACCTTGATTCAACAATGGTTACAAGAATCTCAATACATATACTAGCATGGGATCCCGAATTTAATGACATCCCATGTCACTACCCGGTAAACTGTTCCGCAGGACCAAGCGTCAATACGGCTCTTATTACAGTTCATGACGTAAATAATATAACGTCTGGTGTTATAACGTCATAAGAATTTATCTATGATTATTATAATACGTGAGAAAGCTCAGAGTAACCTTCCAACGTAGGTGCATATATGCATAAATGAATCCGAACAAAGAAGTACAACATAACAATACAGACTTTATTGTCTGAGCACGTGGACATTGAAATACATGAAATTATACAAACAGAGAGGACGAAAGTCCTTTGGAATTACAAAAGAGTTCATAAAGAATATGAGAGTCACTTACTGATAGTTGGGGGAAAAGCCCCCCACACACACACACACACAAACACACTTAATGGACAGAGACACCTCGCGTCTAGTCCATCTTTTGTGGATGCTAGACAAAGAGAAAAGAGAGAGAAAGGAGAGAGAGATTCCCGAGCTGCTGTTTAAATACCCAGCTAGTAGTGTCACCTATTGGCGAAACCCTCGCGATAAGGGACACAAGTCCATCCCAGCAGGACAGACAATCGCTACAACGTGAAGTATTGTTACTATTTTTAGATGACCCCAATGAACTGATCTCTTCTGTCGAACTGTAAGCTCTAAATGAGGCTGAAGAATACTCGCGGAAATAGTACCATATATGCTGGACTATTAAACGCATCGTTTACAAGGGTATTTCAGGAAAAGAAATTGGTGACTCGAGTTAAATTTTATTTATTCAATTAGATTTTATTTCAGAAAGGACATGTTAATTCCGTAACACTGTTTAAGGTATTATGGTCAAGTCACGCTGAACGCACTGGTTTCTGCTAAAGTTAAGCAGCGATGAACATTCAATACTTAAATGGGCAACCACTTAAAGCAGAAAGCAGTTACTGTAAACAACCGGAGTCCTTTGTTTATCAAAATGACCTGTTTCGGTATTAAACGAACCAAAGAGGGTTAATATGACGTAAAACAACCAACCGTCTATTTAAGGTGAAAATCAACAATTTATTGTTTTTTTAAAGAATAAACGAAAAAGTGGTGTTGCTTAGTTGTTTTGTTTCAAGGCATATCAACATTTAATGTCGAATCAAGTCATTTTGATTAACGGATGACTCAAGTTACTTACAGTACTTGTTGTTGCTTAAGTGGTCAACTCATTAAGTTTTTAACAGGCTCATCACTGCTTGACTCCGGGATATGCTTGTGGTGTCGTAGGAAATGAACATGGCGAACCGAGTTCAAAATACCGGACGAAGCTGTTTTCATTTCGAATAACGCTAATAAATTTTGTGAATGATATGAATCCAATCATCCTCCCTTCAGCTATGGGTAAATATTAGTGAAGACTGGGATCTTTAAACTTTATATGGCTGGCAACCAGTCTCCGAGAAGGAAAACTTTCAATGCAAATCTGTTAAACTCCGCTTAAGAATTGACCTTGTGTCACGCCCTGCTCGTGTGGACGGGTTGGTAAGTACATGCCGTTCCGAGTTAGAGTGGATCTGAGAGTAATGGCAACAAAGTTCATTTCACACTCCCAACATCTTCAAAACCCGACCCTCACCATCAAATCATACCATGGATCCTCATTATGTAGTTAACGTTCAACAGATTCTAAGTTGACCTTTTGTCGCATCCTTCTTTTGTGGAGGGGTTGGGTAAATACATATCATTTGATTGCAAGATAGATTTAATTCAGTTTGTACAAAATTGATTCTTTGTACGTCTGGTTCAACTAAATAACTCCTTAGCGGAATTCAAAATTATCTAGAACAGTTTTTATCAACTTGTTTTTTTTTCATGATAGACAAAGCCTCAAGCATTGAGCAATTGACTGATATATATAATTAAAACATAGAAAACCCGGAACCATCGAATAAAATCCCCCAAAATCGAAATTGTCAATTACAAACCAAATGAGGATCTTAACGTTGACCACTTTTCAAATGTCATAGAAAATTTGCTGCGCCTGAAGCACAGCGCAGACCATGCTCAGGCCGGAGTTGATTGGGATCCGTCTTCATCATTGTTAATGTAGAAAACCTGGAAGGTAAATAAAGCACACGTCCTTTCAGCTAACGCAGCCTCAAATTGCGACTCAGAAACGTAAGAAATTCAGTTCATCCAGTGTCTACTATTCTCTCTCTTAAATCGTTCCATGGCAATTCCTCCATATTTATACTGGCAATAAAATTACGACACAATGAATATACCGACGGTAAATTAACCACGCGACAAATTTACATGTAATAGTCAAAGGGCGAGTTTAGCACAGTTGGTAGAGCATCCGTCAAGAAACCAACCGGTTCCGGGTTCGATATTGGCACTCGCCAACTCAGCGCATGAATAGCACATCTTGGATATGTGGGGTAAAGTGGGGAGCTGATGGTAGGCGTATTGATTCACCTCAGATCCAAAAAAACATTATCACTTGTTCAGCGCAAGTGAAAAGGGGTAGACTTTCTCACTGTGTCTGATACCAACTCTAGACTACCCCGCTGAATTTATTACTACTTACTTAGGAACTGATTAGTTTTAGATAAGTTCTCTTCTTCATAATATTAATATAACACATAAACGTTTTTTTACAGTCTAGGACACCATTGGGCCCGGTTTTGTTTTAAACACAGGGCTTTGATGTTATTGGGAGATAAATATAGCTTTGACGAGTGAAGAGAAATAAAATAATATCTTATGTGCAAAAGAAAGATTTCTATGAGCTCTATTCAACTATATAATGAGTTTAAACTAGCAGTAAGAAATTTCTGAGTAAACACGAAATAGCCCTCAATGGTATCGCGAATTGTTAAATATATATCTAATGCTGGATTTGTATGAAAAATATATCAATTTTAATAAATGTGACATCAAAGTTGTAAATTGAAATTCTCAACCACAACGGCTGTTGCGGTCTTATAATGGTAGGTTCACCACAGATAGAATGGGACATAAGGTCGCATGTATGGTGCATTCAGCGTGTATCGAAATCACAAATCAGTGGTAATGGATCTGAAAGACTAGCTTACAAACCATTACCCCACTATGAGACGCCCTGTGAGTAGCATGCTCATCTAATTTATTCATCAATGCAACTCTGAAAAGAAATAATTTGAAACAGCAGTTTTTGTCGAAATGATTATTTTTCCAAAGCGCTGGGGATACAAGGAAATTTTTGGTGTGGCTATTGGCAACACTGTTGTGCTTTTTGTGTACGTGCTTGCACCGCCTGCGTATGCACCGGCATGCACCTCGCTGCTACACTTAGTCTCGGCTTGGAAGTTGTTTCTGATAGAGCTCCTGATTTATGATACTGCCAAGTTCGCGCAGTCATTCGGTTATTGAACGCAAAAGGCATTAAAACCGACTGAAATTCATAGCCAATTAACGGAAGTGTATAGCAAGTCGTGCATGGATGAAAAATGTCTGCATGTGGTGTAGGGAGTTTGCTATGACGATGAGGTTCTACGCTTCCTCGACGACATGGCGTCAAGCTGGTATGACATGGGCGTACGAAAACTTCCACAGCGCCTTTTCTTGATGCATTCACCAAAATGGTGATTATGTAGAAAAATAGATACATGTTCAAACTTTAAAATGTTGTAAACATCATTGGTAATAACCAATAAACCTTTCTGTGATTTCTAAATATTTTGGTGACCTTGCCTTTTGGATTAGTCACGTACAGGTGCAGTATCCTCCATATTTATCCAACCTAATTTCGTGCGACTTTACATGGTTTCCTAGACTGAACCAACGGTCAGATTTAAAGACGTTGATGGTATTGAAATAATTACAACAGCGCGGCTTCATACCATATCCAAAGAGAAATTTCTCTGGTCCTTTGACCCTTTGAATAAGTGTGTTGAATACCAAGGTGATTTATTTCTGTGTTAGTAACAACAGCTTCTGTCTAAATCAATGGTTCTTCACTGGGGGCAACATAGACCCTGGAGGTGTCTGTAACATTACTGGGGGTCAACACACACACAAAAGAAATATCGAATCGGGAGCCAAGGGTGATTATTTACTGATAAATAGAGCAATTCTACTCCAGAACAATTGTTATTATGAGAATTAAATGTCTAATTGAATTACAGATGGAAGAAATATTGCACGCAAAATTCAGAAATAATAAGCAAAAATATATAGAAAACAAATGATACTGTTAAAAACTGCCCGCTACTCTGGAATAAAGCACACCTCTAGGTTATAGTTTTCCATCATCCTAATTTGTTGAATCAGGATTTAGTTTTGTTTTTCTCACCTCGCACCTCCGACTGAATCAACGGTCAGATTTAAAGACGTTGATGGTATTAAAATAATTACAACAGTGCGGCTTCATACGATATCCAAAGAGAAATTTATCTGGTCCTTCGACTCTTGGAATAAGACCAGCAAAAACTTACATTAATCAGCTGTGTGCGGATACTGGTGCCATCTCGACAAATCGCCAAGAGCAATGGCCTGTAGGGATGGATGTCGAGATCGAGTCACGGGAATCTTTGATGATGATGATGATTCTTACCAAGAAAAAGCATAGTAATGCACAGATTATAGGTAAAGGAAGCTGTGAAGAGACATAACCATCTTCGCCTCGAAGGAATATAGCACACAGAGGGAGAGAGAAAGAGAGACAAAGAGAAGGTAGAGACAGAGAATTATATTTTGTAGATTTTCTGATAGACATTTCAAGCGGAAAAATAAGTTGGTTGAGTGGTTTTACAACATGTTAGCATTTATTCGGCTATTTCATACAGACATCATTTCTATCATTTCCAGCAATTCCACGATTTCAAGTAACTAATGATAATAATTTGAAAACAATTATAGCTTTAAGTAACTATTCTTAATATAAATAATGTTACACAGTTATATGATTTCTCGTATCTAATTAGTGTCCAATGCTAATGATTATACACACTTGTGTTATTTCAAGTAACTAATTCTATTCAATAATAATAATAATAATAATAATAATAATATAATATGAAACTATCAACCATGTATTAAACGAACGCAGCAAACTAGCCCAACGAGAATACTGGGCTAGGCGCGACTGGGTCGGAAAGGTGATCCACTGGGAATCGTGCAATAAACATCAAATTTAACCACACAACAAAATGATATATGCATGAACGAGAATCTGTTTTTGAGAATGATGCACATAAAATTCTCTGGGACTTTGAGATATAGACGGATTAGCTTATTCCGGCCAGAAGACCAGACCTAGTATTGATTAACAAGAAAAAGAGAACTCGTCAACTGGTAGATTTTGCAGTTCTAGCGGATCATAGGGTGAAGATGAAAGAAAACGTAAAGATAGACAAATAAACTGACCTTGCTAGAAAATTGTAAAATAAAAACCTTGGAATTTGAGGGTGAAAGTGATATCAATTGTAGTTGGTGCACTTGGAACGGTCCACAAAAGTTTAGAAACAGACTAGAGGAACTAGAAATCAGAGGAAGAATTGAGACCATCCAGACAACAGCATTGTTGAGATCAGCTAGAATACCCAGAAGAATCCTGGAGACTTGCTCTCACTCAGACTTCAGTGAAAGACCATCAGTTTACGCTGGTGTGAACAACTAATAATAATAATAATAATAATAATAATAATAATTAATAATCTCAGCCTACACTGAATCACCGGCTACGACAGGTGTGAAAAACTAATAATAATAATAATAATAATAATAATAATAATAATAATAATACTTTGACACGTTGAAACCAATTGTAATTGATGCCCAAGGGCTGGAGAAAAAGACTGGATAAATTAGAAATGAGACCCATGAAATTATCTAGGATTTTGTTATACAAAAGGATCACCTAATCCAGACCAGAAGACGAGACATATTGTTGATAAAAAAAGATCTCATCATCTGGTGGATTTTGCCGTGATAGCAGAGTGAAAGTGAAAGAAGAAAAAGGCCGGACCTTGTCAGAGACCAGAAAAAGTTGTAAAACATGAAAGTGACAGTGATATGGTGCCCTTGAAATGGTCCTCATAGGCTTGGAACAGAGACTAGAGGAATTGGAGATCGGAGGAAGAACACACCACTTTTAATATCTTCAGACATATTCATCTAATTAATATCTAATTAGAATATAATGCTAATTATTGATACACAATCTTTCTATTTTACCTCTTTCTATTTACTGATATTTTGTCCTTGCATACAGGAATAT
>CM042137.1:76596955-76629455 GCA_023376005.1 Doryteuthis pealeii | reverse complement strand
AAAACTGGCTTTATATATTTTCATTTTTAAAAAGTTCAGCAAAATTCGATACTTTTGTTGTTAAGAATTGCAGAATTCTGGTTGTATATTGATTGATTTATTCTGTCAGGATTTATTCTACGTCTAGAGGTTAGTTAATTACGTTCATCATTCTTTTACTTTTGTATGTGGTTCCTTAAGAGTTTTATGCACATGTTAAGTAATGCTATTTAATACTAATAATGTTTAATCATATAAATGGGACTCTAACAGGTACTATTACTCCGGGCTTAATGGCAATGAACAGATACTCCACACTACTCAGAGCTTCAGAACTGGAGCCTGATAACTAGCTCCTTTTATTGTCATACTCAGGATACAAACTTTTAGGGCGTCCCACCGCTCTCCCGAAAATGCAGTATATGTTCACCTATACTATGCACTGAACAGACTCATCCTTGCCTAATTTCGGTAATCTGTCGAGAACTGGTGCATCCAAAGGGAATTGTTATTTACTATGGTCAATAAAAAAAACTATGTTGTGTAATGGTTAGCAAGCTGTCTCACAGATCCATTACTACTGAATCAGATTTTATATACATTCAAAACATGAGTAAAAACGATAGTGAAATCTACATGGGCCTGTTTCAAAGATCTGTTGTGGTCAGGGGGTGAATGAGATTAGAGAAAATTCACCCCCCAACATATTATGAGGAAATTTGTTTTGTTTCAAAACGTAAGAAGAAATAGATTTGACAACTCATATTGCCATGGGGAAGGTGTACCTGAGATGACAGACAACACACAGAAATAGAAAATCAAAGAATATACTTGAGAGTGGATTTTAATAAATAACGATTTTCAATAGAAATTATATCTTATATTTCTTTAAATGTAATCAAACTTTAAATATTCCTGTCTTTTCTTTTTTCTTTTTTCTTTTCGTTTTTTTATAATATTGATATTAGTTCGAAGCTCGCTGGATGCCCCATATTTACGACCGCATGTCACAGTCTACCCGAATTGAGTCAATACCTACAACCGGTCAAAAATTACGGTCAAGTAGGAATAAACATGTATTCAAAAGCCAAAATATATATTTGGAATATTTATTTCTAGTTTTGATTTAAAGATAATAGCAAAATGTTAGTCATAAAAAGATAAAAAATGAAACTACGGTTGTGATTTCTTCCGAACTGTAGCCATTCTTGTACTATTGTATGGTTGCACCACTTGCACTCTAATAAAACGCTTACAGAAAATATAAGAAGTACATAAGCAAATCCTGGAAGAAGCACTCTACAAAACAGCGGTTGTACAGCCACTCGCAATCCTCTAAGAAAGGCGAGCAACATATATTGGGCACAACTGGAGTAATAAGGACAAAACCCATGAGCGAAATTATTTTAGGGTCTCCTACAAATGGACAGATCAGTGTTGATTAATCAGCAAAAATATACATTCATTAGCTTTGTGCGAACACTGGATGCTCTCAACCGAACTTACTATGATTAAGTGTGTATATTGTGGGGCGAAGAGAGAGAGAGAGAGAGAGAGAGAGAGAGAGAGAGAGAGAGCATCAAAGGAATTCGCTTTGTCAGCATGCCTTGATGATAAGGATCGACGGAAAGATATAATCTGTGCGAACAGGATTTATACAGCATATTTATTAAAATAATCAACAACAAATTAAATAATGTGTTAATTTAATTGCAATTATTGTTGTACGATACAGGGCAAATTTTCACAGGACTTAGAAAAAAAAAATCACCCGATTTAAATAAGAGCGATTTTTAAAAAAATTATAGAATTGAATAAAACTGACTTTAAGTCAGTTTTATTCCATTTTATAATTTTTAATGTTATTTTTAAGAAAATATTTTTTTAATTTAATTAAAAAAAATGTTTTCTTAAAATAATATTTACAAAAATGAATACGTTTATTACCGAATACGTTCTGTAATTTTATTATCATATAATTATTACTTGATTTTGACTTAGTTTATGGTTTGGCTTATTTTTTAACGGCATATCAACTCCTTATGTGTTATTTAATGCCAAAATTGGATTAATTTCTAAATGTTCGATTTTCATAGAGAAGAAGAGAGAGAGACAGATTAACAAAAGTGATAATGAGAGGAAATGGGGAAGAGAAAGAGAGAGAGAGAGAGAAAGAGAGAGAGAAAGAGAGAAAAAGAAATATATTTGAGGAGAGAGAGAGTAATAAAGAAGAGGACATAAATAAGAGGACAGAGAGAAAGAGAGAAAGAAGAGGAGAAAGAGAAACAAAAAAGAAAGAGAGAGAGAGAGGCAATGAAAGAAAAAGAGGAGAGAGAAAGAAAAGGAGAGAGAGAGAGAGAATACTTGAGGGGATATTCTTAAAAATCAGTGTTTGTCGGCCTAAAACGGTGTTGGATAGATACCCTTATTCTAACTATCGACCAGCTGAGCACCAAATTGCAAACACCTTTACTTTCTCTATATATTCAACATCTCGCTCTATCTTGGTTTGTATAAAAAATCTAAATATCAACGTACAACGAATCTCTAGGCATAACATAACTATAGACGGGTTTACATGCCATTAAAATCAATTAGAAATCATAGAAGCTTTGTGAATATATACAAAAATACACAAAAGGAAGATACAAACACACACACACACACACTCACACACACACATACACATACACAAACACAAACAAACAAAAGTATATACAGATATAATAATTCGATTTCATATCATGTAAGCTCTGAAGTATTGCTAGTACTTAACTATATGTCTACCAAATTTCTCCCTCAACTGTACCAAATTTTCTTGGTATTTCATTCAACTGGTTCCTTATTGCAAAAGAATAAAGTTCCGGTCTCAAGGTTGATTCCCAGACAACACAAAAGATGGCAGGGGTGTTCATGTTGGATTTTTCGTTGTATACAAGTGACACGTGCGAGAGCCGCTGCCAATGGTTTACGTAGGATCACAGTCGTGTGTGAGCCGCTGTGAGATGCCTAAATTAGGCAAAAAGTTAATGAATTATTCGGACAAATATAGTTACTTACTAAGCTTGGCTTAGATGTGGCACAAGGCCAGAAGTATGGGGCACCCATTGAGAATCGAACGCACTAACAATGGTCAGCAAATCTAGCTTGTTAACCATTACATCCCGTGAGGTGCTCTACTTAGTAAACTTAGCTTAGATGTGGCACAAGACCAGAAGTATAGAGCGCCCAGTGAAAATCGGACTCACTAACCATAGTCTTCTAATCTAGCACGCTAACAATTAAGCCACGGGACTAAGAGGTTCTCTATTTACTAAACTTAGCTTAGATGTGGCACAAGGCCAGAAGTATAGAGCGCCCAGTGAAAATCGAACTCACTAACAATAGTCTTCTAACCTAGCTCGCTAACCATTAAGCCACGGGACTAAGAGGTTCTCTATTTACTAAACTTAGCTTAGATGTGGCACAAGGCTAGAAGTATAGGGCGCTCAGTGAAAATCGAACTCACTAACAATAGTCTTCTAATCTAGCTCACTAACCATTAAGCCACGGGACTAATATATTCGATGCATCGTACGCCCGAGGAAGGTTGGAAAACACACCGCTTATAATCTTCTTGGCAAAACAACAAAGACGAGAAGCCGAACACTTCATGCAGTAAAGACAGTTACTTACTTGCGCCATAAAGAACAGAAGAGAACAGGATTGGATTGCTGCACAAGCGAAATGAGAAATTCCTCCCATTGGTTACTCCGGGTGTACGATGTTTCTCCCTTCCTCCTTGAACGTTGGTATCCCAAAGGAACGGTGCGGCCTTTTCTTTATCAACGATAACAATACTAAGGCAATGGTGTGTGTGTGTGTGTGTGTTATGATTCGCATAAATTTCATCTCCCTTCGGGCTTGTAAGGACCGAGGCAGCGTAGTTTTGCCAGTGGTCATTAGATCTGTCAAAGCCAAACTTCCTTTAGAGAGCCCAGTGGACTAATCTGGTTTTGACAGTCCAACTATTCCGTCTTCTCCAGCACCTTCTCTTTTTCTCTGGATATGCGCCACTGTCTCGTTCAGAAACTCAGAATATCGGGAAAATTTTCTAAAGGCGATTGATATTTGATGTTGTATTAACTATTACTCTTTCTCTCTTATTCATTCTACCTCATGAAACCTGTTTAGTTTTGAATGCTTTACAATATAATATGCCGACAACGGAACTCAAACGTTCTACTACATTGCTTTTCATTATGTGTACGAAATATGAATTGCATTTTAATTACATAAGAATCATGTTTTCTGACGATTGCACACAAACTCACAAATATTCATGCGAGCAGGATGTGACACAATATCAATTTCTAAAGGGAAGTTTAACAGGTTTGAATTCAGAGTTTTCCTTCTTCTATACTGGTTGCCATACCAAGCTTAAAGTGCCAGTCTGCCCTACGAAGTTTTGTAAGTATATACCAAAATCTTAAAAAATATACCAAAATGACGACACACACACACAAACAAACAAAAGTATTGGTTTGTTGGTTGGTTTTGAAGGCTGTCACAATGCGAGTGTAAAAAAAAAAAGAAGGTAACTATGATGTTTTTTTGTTAACCTGTCATTTAATTTCTCAATATTTCGGGACGAAAATTCCATCATCAGAAGAATACTGGAGCTGAAGTTGTCTTAGCGGCTGCTAGATTCGTTCTTTACACTCGCATTGTGACAGCCTTCAAAACCAACCAAACCAATATATACACAATGCTTCAAGCAAATTACAACCCTTTTAAACAAAAGTATATACTCATGTATAAGTCGATTTTTATATGTGGGTCAACTGTTGTTTCCTTGATCACGAACTCATCAACAAACCAGCAGAATGCGACATTTTTTTAATCAGAGTTTCATTTTGAATTCAGATTTTTTTCTCCTAGATCGGGTGCCATATTAAGATTTTAAATAGCCCAGTCTGTCCTACTATTTACCCATAGCTTGAGGGAAAGTAGTTGAATGTATACCTTTCCCAAGTGTTTAATGCTATGTGAAATGCAAATAGACTCGGTCTGACTTGGAATCGTTGTACTTGTTTGGGTCTCTTCGACCGGTCAAATATACCTGTTTTGAAAATCATTCGTATTCTATAGGAGACAATCAGGATTCTCTAATCACTAGATATAAGATAATCCTAAACGGGTTGAAATACGGCTACAATCAATCAACAATAGTATTTGTGACCATAGAATTACACAATGTGGGCGGCAGTTAGACTAAGCCAGCTGTGTCCCCTGAAAGGGATTAATGTATAAAGTTTATCCATAGAATTTTGTATTAGAAAACAGTATAGGTCGCTCCTCTATTTCGAGTTAACAGGAGCAATTCTTTTTTACTCACATATCTTATGTAGAATCTATCAAAATAAACATTATTAAATATCATCTAATACACAGGATAAGGAAAAATACTTTTATAAACAAATCTGTAGTATAATATTTTTTTTATAAATTCGTATTAACTTGTACCTCACTAAATATGAAATATCAAATGTGTGGTTAACGAGCTTATCATTTAGTTCCAGATTTTTACCTTTGTAAAAAATGTAAACAGATCTTGGAAACCTTATAGATTTTTTAATAATAGACAAAAAAACATTTTGCAGTCAAAATTCAAATAAATATGAAATCTTTCTAATAAAACCAAGTTTTTAATAATTGAATTCAGATTAATTTGTTGTATACTCTTCTTTTTCCTTTCTTACTTCTATTATTCTTCTTTTCTTCTTCTAGCGTCTGGACTTCGTCTTGGGGACTTCGTGTCTGGTCTTCCATTGGGGATTTCTCTTTATCAGAAGCCCTGTGTCATTGGTAGTTTTTAGATAATAACACAAGACTTCGATTTACTTAGATCATATTTTTATTTCGAAATCCCCACCAGACTACTGCGCAGATTGAGTCGGCAGCGTGCATAACACGACTGACCACCGTCGTGGCCGATACTAACTAAAATCTCTTTCTAATCTAAACCGGAAGAGGGTCTTCTCCGCCGATTCTCGCGTATCCACCGGAAGGAGGATCAGGACTAAGGTCAAGCCTTGTCATTCAATCCTTCAAGGCCACCGGCTGAAACTTATAACAGCCATTTTGGTTTCTACACTACTGTACATAAGTATTAGGAATCTAATAATTATGTAACAATTCAAAAATATTAAGTTTTTCTTTTGAGGGGCTTCGAATGAAAAAATGTTGCAGCCTTATTTCAAATTAAAAAAGTGTCCGTGGAGCCAGGGTTTTGTTGACAAATTTGATGTACCTATGCAAAAGAAGTGCCCTATACATGCTCCTAAACATCATTCGGTTGGTTGGTTGCTTGGTTGATTTACGGCATATCAATGCTTGTTAGGTTATTTTATGCAGAAGACATTTTATTTTATTCATTCTTGATGGGTATAAATCTTTTAAACTCAATTTTTTTAACGCATTTTTCTTAGATCATTTTTTCTATTTAACCCATAGATGGGACCTTAACAGGTGCTACATTACTGGTCAGGTTGGACCTGATAATAATGGCAATGAATGCGTAGTTGACTCTCCCCAGAACCCCAGAATTGAAACTTTACCATTAGATACATTTAACGTCATACCCAGTGTCTTCAGAGGTGCACTTGGCGTATTCTACAGCCCCAACCAATAGGACGGGAAATATCGAATACTCTTTTGATGCTATTATTTCTAGGTCCACTGTGACCCGGAGTGGTATTATCTGTTAGAGTTCCATCTATGGGTCAAATAAAACTGTTTGGAAATTATGACCAAGAGAGATGTGATATTTGAAACGGTATAAATGTGTGCAAAATTACTACTGTTATTGAATAGGAAAAGTTGTTTCAAACCGTACGAATTTGAGCAAATTATTTGTCCTGACTGAAAGCAAAAATATTGTGTATCATTCCACCCAACTAAACAAAGCTGGTGAAAAAGAACAGGTATTACGCTTTGACCCAAGGCAGAGCATACATATGACTGACCTACAGAGATTTACATTAATAATCTTGGCGTTTTTTTACGGTGACAAATCCAGCAAGAATATACAGTATCACAATATAGTTTTTATTTTCACATTGCTATTATATATATATATATATATATATATATATATATATATATATATATATATATATATATATATAATCGCACGCAAAGATTGAAAAAAAAAATACGTAGCGTTCAAACCGTTATTACACAAACATTATAATAAAAAAAGTTACAAAAACACACACAACCTATCAAATATCGACATATTCTGCTAAAAATAATAATCCAATGCCTGAAGAAGACAACAGATCAGAAAACGTGTCGCATTCATATGTAAGTTAATAAATTTTTTTTTAAAAACACATAATCTTTTTGCAAACCTTCTTTTTTATAAAATATCTATTTTTTCTCCGTTGGACCATAACAACACTTTATATATCATCAACACCCTTTAGACTAAGACTAAATAACCACAAATCCACTAAATCTCAAATCCCGCATAGTACATTGCACTTCATTTTAACACCTTATCACACAACCTTACACACCTCAAATGCATTTTATTAGAAACGCATTTCCAACAACGCAATCTAGAAAACAATCAGAAACTAAATGGATTCTAATTACAAACGCACGTGAAGGGATTGAACGCTGACATCGAATTCTCCGTTATTATAATATTATTCACAGACGTGCCACTGTCGATAACAACAGAGACAAGGAGCCGTTAAACAGTAATAACATTAATTTGATAAAGGGTATCTAACGAACCTGAAAATTTATGACAAAAAAATATAAAAAATAAGTGAATGCAATACTCCATAATATCGAGTTCATTCATTTATATATTTTTTTTAATGCTTCGTAATAACGCCCAACTTTTAAAAAGACATTTTTTTAATATAATATATATATATATATATATATTATATATGTGTGTGTGTGTGTGTGTGTGTGTGTGTGTGTGTGTTCTGTTCTTTCTTATATACATACACGTTGATTTGACCGTTAAGAATCACTGAAAGAAATTTATTTCTGTGTTTCATTACACATGCATTAGGAAAATATGTATGTTTTTCAATGTAATGAAACATAGAAAGAAACCTCTTCCCCGAAATCTGAATGGACTAATTACCTTTATATTTCTCCTCCAATCTTCAATTTAAATTATATTCGAGCTAAATTTATATTAAGCTAAATGCAATAATATACAATCAAGACTCATATTGTTACGTATTATTTATTAACAAACTTTATGTAGTATCTATTATTATTAACAGAATTGAAAATCTATAACCCAAATTTTTTGAATCTGGATTCATCCAAAAATAAGGACATCATTAGCATATGGCTGTGGTACTATTTAACCCTTAGTTGGAGGGTGAGGGTGTTCCTACCATTTCATAAAATATTAGTCCGAAAGTCAGCGTAAAAGTACGATTGGAGTTCGAACTCGCTTACTATGATGTCACAGTCCAGCACGTTAGCCCCACGCCACCCTATTTTTTCAGTACTATAGAGTTGAGAGTTCAAATCCTGAACAAAAAAAGGTAATTAAGCAACAAATTTTAAATTTCAATATCTTAAAGATCAATCAAGTTTCAATCTGATTGTAAAATCTTGAAAATTATTAAACTTCACAATGAGAAATTTATCAGCAGAGGGTGATTGTATATTTTGCATTGAAGCCTAGATAAAAACCAAGATTTCAAACTCTGATTTTCAAAGCATTTCTCTCTACAATTCAAAGAATAATGCAACACAATTTTTTGACCATATATTTCTCTTCATTTGATTCCATTTTAAACTAATCTTAGTAAGTAAAAATAAGTAGTTTGATTTTTGTCTGAAATATTTAAGATATAATGATTAGAAAAAAATTAAAAGGATTTAATGATTAAAGTTTCATTTAACATAGCGCTAATATGCATGGTAAATGTATGAATCCAACAATGTTATACATTGGTAAATAGTAAGGGATACATGGCTCTTTAATCTTTGTATGCTAACTGGTATCGGAGAAGGAAACACTGAATTCAAACCAGTTGCATACGTGGAGAGGGTGGGCTCTGCTTGGCTATTCTTACCGAAGACATGGGACGAGTGAGTGAGATACTGAGAGTTTCGTAATAAATAATAGTTAATAATAACCGTTTTGATTATCTAATGTTTTGCTCGAAATGATAATATATTTGGTTTTCATCAAGCTTTTTTTTGGACCAAGTCACCTTTAAGTACCCAGTGGCGACCTGGATTCAAAAGGACATTGAAATAAACAAAAAACAAATGCGTCTAAAATCGTCTGGTAAAAAAAAACGGATTTTGACGATGTAAATGAAAAAACATGTCCGTCTGAATCCAGGTCGCCTCTGGGGTGCTTAAAGGTGACTTGATCCGCTTTTTCTCCTAGCATATTATTAGCTGGAAGGGAACTACGGAATCATGCTAGGTGCCGTTTTGACCAAATCATTGACGTTGCTCTCTACAAAACAGTAGTTGTTCGGTCACTTATGCCCCATCTCACAAAGCATCCAAGCAAGACGAATAAAAACATTCTGGACACTGCGAAATACGAACGACGCTTTCGTACACATAAACACACCAGTGCCGTTAAGAAAGGCATGAACGCTTTCTCCTCTCCTCTGCTATGCGTAAATCGTACGGCAGCCTGGGCTCTTTTAGCTTTGTTAGTCAACCGGTCTAAGAGAGAACGATAGCTGATAGAGACGTATAGCGAGACAGAAAAAAGAAAGAAATAAAGAGAGACAGAGAGAGAGAGAAAGGAGAGAGAGGGGGGTAAAATGAACCAGTTATCACTCGCTTTGATGATGGTGATGATGATGATCTAGAAGGCATGAACATCTTTTCTCCTCTTGTCTGCTATGCGTAAATCGTACGGCAGCCTGGGTTCTTTAGCTTTGGTTAGTCTAAAGAGATAACAATAGCTGATAGGGACGTATAGCGAGAGAGAGAAAAAGAAAGATTGCGAGAGAGAGAGAGAGAGAGAGAGAGAGAGAGAGAGAGGGAGGGGAGGGATCAAAGGAACAGTTATTACTCGCTTTGATGATGTTATGATGATGATGATGATGATGATGATCTAGAAGAAAATAAACTTTTTCATGAAAAAAAAAATATGAGAGCTGTACTTATCTATGCGTGATACTGCAATATCGACTGTGAACTAACAAAAATCTACATAGAAATAAAAAGAAACTTTTAGTTGGTCAATTTATGTCTTGTTTTGATAAAGTCTATAACGGAATCAGTTATGTTCACAGTTGTGTTGAAAATTAAAGATCAGTGCTTTTTTCTCATCACATTGTCTTCCGGAAACAATTCTGAGCATGTTAGCTTCCAGGAAACCATGGTACTAAGAATACTTCTTTTTTTTTTGGTTTTTTTTTTTTTTTTTCCTTTTTGCAAATAGTTCATTTTAAACACATTCTGCTGGGAAATAGAGGGAAATGTAGTATTACCAAGACATTTTAAAATAATATATTGATTCAGGAATTATATAAAGAATATCAGTTACATGCTGTTAATATCCTACTTTTCTTCGGGAAACTATTTGTTTTCTTTTCTTCCTACAGCGGCAAAATTAAGAGTCTGCAGCGAAAAAAGAAACCGAGATACACACACACACACACACACACACATCACACACACACACACACACACACACATATACGCACACACACAAGACAAAAACAAAAACAAAAATAAAAAATTGATGCCACGTTTTGAAAGGCTAGCATCAAGACACACAGCACGAATGGTGGAAAGATATTCGCTAAAAAGATTTTCAAAAGTTCAGCGTGTGTCAGGAATTCCCTTTCCGACGACTCATTGGTACTTCCGCGATTTAACAAACACTTCCGGTCTTTCACCCTCGTTGTGAGTTGCGTTGTATTTCTTGTCGGCCGCAACCTTTGAGAATGAGGTTGTTCACAGTATTGGTGGAAATTGAAGAATGAACATTTCTCTCTTCATCTAATAAGTAAAAAAAAAGTAAAGTCGTTGGGGCGGCCTAATGTCGGTATCATTATTTTAGCATCTGAGGTGGAGCGCCACACCTACCATCAGCTCCTCACTTTACCGCAAAGATCCTTATGCTACTCATACGCTGAGTTGGCGAGGGCCGGTATCGAACCAACAACCTTGTGGTTTCTTGCCGAACGCTCTGAGCTAACCCGACCCTAGTAGTTTGTTAAGGCATCGAGTATGTAATGATAAAATGCAAAAAGTTTCTGCTTTTGTCTGTTAACAGTGTAATTAAACACATATTAGTGGAAACACGTGGTGTAATGGATAACGTCATGGGAAATGGACTCGTCGCCCCGAGTTCAAATCCTGGACGTGGTAATTGCATTTCACTTAGTGCTATTACCATTGGGAAAGATATGAATCCTACTCTCCCGCCAGCTATGGGTAAATAGTAGGGCAGTCTGGGCTCTTTAACCATGGTTAGGTAACCAGTCTAGAAGGAAAACTCTGAATTCAAACCTGTTAAACTCCGCTTAAGAAATTGACCTTGTGTCGCATCCTGCTCGTGCGGAGGGGTTGGTAAATATATATTAGTGTTAATTACAAAACTAATTAAAGGCATATTTGTGTCTGTCACAGATTTAATTACAAACGTTACTTTCAGTCGGTAGAGCGTTTGGCTAGAACCACAAGGTTCCGGGTTCGATACCGCCCTCGCCAACTCAGCGTATGAGTAGCACAGGGATCTGTGCGGTAAAGTAAGGAGCTGATGGTAGGTGTGGCGCGCCACTTCAGATGCGAAAATAATCCCTGCTGATTGGTTGATACCGACTTTAGGCCACCCCGATGACTTTTACTTACTCTATATCTGTCACACATTATAATATAGATTATGTGTCTGTCTGTCTAAAACTGAAACTACGTCAACACCAACATCACAATTCCTTTAGTTATTTACGTTATGATCTTAATGGTTATTATATTATCTTTATCAAATCTTAATTATCATCTTATTTATTAACAATTGTTCTATAAAGGCCTAGCTGAGATAGATATGCTTCAAAACCGCCCATATTATTAATGTGTTTAAAATCTTGCAATGTGTGTATCATAAAGAAATAAATGTTTACATAGTATATGGTAGGAATAATTTGCATACCGGTTTAAACAAAACAGTGTTTGATAAATAATTACTTTGTGTTATTGATTTCTAATATTATTGTTTCATTCTGAAATCTATTAAAAGCAACCCTATGTATAATTTTATATTGAAATCAATTAGAATAAAGTAAAAATAAGAGTAAACTTTTGTGTGTTCTTATTTAATTTCCTTCTAATTCAATATGATATTTAATTGTATTAAAACTCAAATATTTGTGCCCAAATGGTACATATTTTAGCTCGTCTAATTAATGATGTACTTTGTGTCTGTTACAAATGTAATTAAAGACATAATTTATATCCGTTACACATCGAATTAATGACGTACTTTGTGTCTGTTACATATCTAATTAAAGACATACATAAACTTGAAGATCAGGAAGACATTTCAAAATTGAAATTTAACATTAAAAATATTAGTTGCATATTGGATCCAAAACCCTTAAAAGTAGAATGATAAAATGTCATATAGTATTTGGATAAGAATGTATCAATCTGGGTTTTTTAAAGCTTTTTTATTTACGATGGTAGGTTGAAAAGTTCATAAGCTGAGATGTTTATATGATTACATTCTATCTACGGTTGATTACTTTTTTTGCCAATAGGGTTCAAGCACTGCAACACCGACGGAAGAAGTGTAAGGCCAGCAAGATGGGCTATATTGAAAATTAAACCTCATTTTATCGCATTCCATTAGAGATTTTGGTTAGCCTATGAACTTTTCAGTCGGCCCTCGTAGTTCTGGAAATCGTTTGATGGTAGTGTGTGTACATGTTCATAGGACATTTTCTTCCATCTCTTCTATCTTCTAAAATCGACGATCGTTCAATCTAGATTTAATCAATGTGAATAAGAAAAACTCTGGTAAACTCAGGAGAGTAAAGCGATTAATGAAGTTCTGATTGGATGTGACACGGATCTGTTTTTGTTCATCTATCAGCAGAAAGAGTACACTCAGATTTCGACAGCAGGGTGCACTATTTTATTCTTGCTGTAAAAATATGGGACAACAAAACTTTAACTAGGTGTAATGGTTATCATCGTTGAAAATTGACACGGTGAAACGAGTTGAAATTGCATTTCCAATGCCGCTAATACCCTTGGGAAAAGTATGCATCCAACTATGGGTAAGTAGTAGGGCAGTCTGGAGTCTTTCACCTTGGCATGGTAATCAGTCTAGGATAAGGAAAACACTGAATTTAAACCTGTTAAACTCTATTTATAAATAATACTTGTGTCGCATCATACCTAAGGCGGAGAGGTTGGTTAAATACGTATATGGATGAAAAAACCACTCATCACATGACGATGATGACGACGACGACGATGACGACGACGACGATGATGATGATGATGATGATCTTTTGTCTAGAAGAAAATACATATTGTATAACAAAACAAATTTTAGAGGTGTGCTTATTTATGGGTGATATTGCAATATCGACTGTGAACTAATAAATAGCTACATATTTTATTATAAAGGATATTTAAAGTCTGTCTGTAACGAAAACTACGTCACTGCTTATATTACAATACCGTTAGGAATTGCGTAAGTTTATCAAAGAGTATTGAATTCATGATCAAAATCATTGGTGGCTTCCGTCTGCGAAAGACGATGGCGTAGTGTCCAAAAGTTGTTTTTTAACTACATAGCCTGGGCGGGTTGATACGGAGGGTGTGCTGTTGCCCAAGTAGCAGATCCCCCCTATTCACACTGCCACTGTGGTCCAAAGGATAGGTAAGAAACCAATACAGTTTGGCAACGGCAATGTCGCAGGAATTTCTGTGTAATGATGTAATGATCAAAATCATTAGTACATAGAATAAAGAATAGTCCTGCGTAATATATACTCATAAATTAAGTATGCAACATTAATGGTCCACATTCTTTGTTAAATCAAGTTTTATTATTGATTTATATATAGTCTGTTTTATTTTAATATATATTCAAAGTTATCTAACGTATAGGGTTTTACGAAAAATTATTTACAAACAAGGAATAGTCACATAATTTTCTTCATTAAGTTTAAAGATGATTGTGTATTGAACTCTATCGGTTTCGGTTTGTACATGTCCGCTTTTTATCACAAGTTTAAATTTAAAGATAATTCTAGGGGGTAGCAAAAAAAATCGGATACTACGAGTTTTAAAAGCGAATTAAGAATAATTAAATCTATTATTTAAGGTTAAACTTTGTCTAAATCGATAAGTAGTAGCATAATAACCATCATTAAAAAAAGAAAAATATAATTACATATGCAGTTTATCTTTAAAAAATTTAAAACTATTTGTTTTGGTCAATTTCGACGATATCCGACATTTTGGCTGTTTTCAATGGTTTTATGCGCTTGTTTACAATTTAAAGTAACATTTGGATGGAAAAAAAAATTACCAAAAATCAGGTAATTATCCGATTTTAATGAAATTTTCAGTATTGATTTAACAATTAATAAATTTTTATAATGCATCAGTTATTTTATTTCAAAACTTTAATTTAGTATTTTTACTATGAAAAATTAATATATAAAATTCATTTAAAATATGAAAATCCCGATGTTAAGTTTAAAATGTTATATTTTTAGATTCTAAAAATAAATATCTACTTAATGCAACCCTTATTTTAGGTGCCAATTGTAATAAGTTTTGAAGAAAAACTCTATTGAAATGTACCCTCTCCCCTTTTTAAGCAGAAAAAACATCGATGTATAATTTTTTTCTTTTATAAAATAATAGCCAATTAAATAATTATCGAGTGAGTAAAAAGAAATCTCCAAAAAAATTAATTATTTATTATTTTCTTAGATTTTATTTTTCGATTTTTGATACTTATTTTCTCATAGAAGCGCAACCGGAATTTTTTTGTTGTTTCTATTCATAACTTCGGTCTTTTATCTTATTATTTATACTGTAATTAGTACAATATATGACCAACTTGAAAAAAATTTTATGCCCCAACATAAGGGGGGTCAAAATTAAGTGACCTGAAAAAATAAGAGAAAGTTTTGAAATAAAATAAATAATGCATTATAAAGATCATTCATTGATACATAAACACTGAAAATTTCATTAAAATCCGATAATTTCCTGATTTTTGGTAAATTATTTTCTGTAGGGGGGCTAAAGTCATTTTGTCAAAAACGCATTTTAGGCTCAGTTTGCCAGTCCCTAGAAAATTTCATCAAATATGCTTACCCCTCTGCTTAAAAATAAACTCGGTAACAAAAAAATATCACCCTTCTTCCAACACTTTCATCAATCATGCTTATCTCCCTGTGCTTCTTTTTGTTTTTCAGGTTCAATGGTAAAGAAATAAAAAGGTGTTCTGTAGTTGAAATGAAATTATTGATTAATATTATAATATAATCTTATTAATATTAATTAATAATTTTATATCTTATTATACCGTGAAAACAGACCTTCTGTTTTAATTAGCGTCTGCTGTAAAACAAAATAGACAATTTTTATTCATTTGATGCCCCTAAAAAAACCTTAAATATTTGAATTAATCTGAATTTAACTGTTGAAAACTTGCTTCTATTAGAAACAACACATGTCTATTTGAATTTTGACAGAAAACTATTTTTATATCATTTAAAAAATGTATAATGTTTCAAAGATTTGTGTAGTCCACGCTAATACGAATTTATTAAAATATTTTAATGTATACTTCAAGTATACAGTAAAATATTTCATATTACTTGTTTATTAAGGTATCTTCTTTATCCTGTGTATCTAGAGATTTTTTTACTAATATTTATTTTGATAGATTCTACATAAGATATGTGGGTAAAACGCACTGCTCCTGTTAACTTAAAGTAGAGGTGCAACCTATATTGATATTTAATACAAGATTTCAAATCAATATTTGTCAACATCGCCTCTCTTGTATGTAGTATATTAACTATCTATTCAAGTAAATGTCACTGTCCATAAATATTTAAATATCAGCCAAATTAACATTTATCATATACATATATATATACACATATATATATATATATATATATATATATATATATATATATAATATATATATATGGAGAAAGGTAGACAAACACCGGATGTTATAGAAAATGGATGTTTATTGTAGGTAGTGATGTCGACGTTGTAACGTTTCGGTCTGTTAGACCTTCTTCAGGACTTGGATATAGTTCTTGCTTTAATGGTGAACATTTTCAAACTGATGAAACTGTAGGTCGTGAGTAAGGGGAGCGGTTGGAGGGGTTTGGTAGTGTATTTTCCTTTTCTCTAGATAGGGGGTGTATCAAAAGGGAGTTCTGGTAATGGTACCGCAGGTGTAAGGTGTTTGGTTTATATATACTGGATATATATATATATATATATATATATATATTTGTGTGTGTGTGTGTGTGTGTGTGTGTGTGTGTGTGTGTGTGTGTGTGTAGATAAATATTTATTCACCTCTTTGTGGAGGTTTCATTACTATAAGCTTCATACTTTTTTAAGTAAATATTAATTTATTTTAGGATTTTTTCTGCTCACAGGCCAGTAGTGAGCATTTTTCTGATTTATGATAAAGCGTTTCAAGAAGTTGTTTTATCCACAATATACAGATTGAAATGGCTAAATTGTGGTTTTATTTCGCGCATGCGCTTCGTTGTTTTTCAGGTTTTGTTCACATTTCGAAACGCCTAGAATTCCTGCTTGACACTAACACTAAAAGATCCAATACAAAGATCTCATAGTGTTTCGATGTCAATCTGAGGACAGTGCAGAGGATTAAAAGAATTGGATGAGTCTAATAGTGATTACGAAGTTACCGTATCTCGGAAGCATCACTCTGATAATTCTTATAAGGAAGAACTCCGAATAGCTTGGTGCAACTGAAACTTTGACAAGGATCGTAGCAAGTCAGTCATGTCCATAGCCAAGGACATGGGAGTGTCTGAGTAGTGCATGAAGATATTCGGAAATTATCACACATGATCAGAAGGGACAATTATTTAACGCAGGCCATGAAGGACACGAGGAAAAACCGCACCACAAAGCTTTTCAATTAACTCAAGCACCCCCTCTAAACGAACTTGCTTTGCTTTTTCTCAGATGGGATAGATTAGATGAACAAACAGAACTAACTTTTGCTTGGTTTGTATCCCACAATATGTACAGATGGTTATGAAAAGCAAACACCCAGTCCACATCATAGTGTTTGTGGTAGTCACTAGCGTGGTGACGTTATGCTTTAATTCATCTTCAGACTCAATACCTGGAGATATCTTGGATCGAGACGTGGCTGCTGGAAAACCATAAGTCTAGCAACAGGACGCAGCGTGACACATATGCAATGTTTGCCGCCAGAAATTTCCATGACCACAACACCGCTAACGTCTCCCAATATTGCAATTCACTTAAAGTGTGGAGCAAGGTTGGGTGAGTGACTAATAAAATCGGTGTGTGTGTGTGTGTGTGTCGCGCGCGCGCGCATGTGTGTGTGTGTGTGTGTGTGTGTGTGTGTGTGTGTGTGTGTGTGTGTGAAAGACATATATTAAACCTATTCTGTGGCCGGGTTAGCACAGTCTGTAGAGCGTCCGGCTAGAAACCACAAGATTCCTAGTTCGATACCGGTTCTCGCCAACTCAGCGTATGAGTAGCACAGGGATCTGTGCGGTAAAGTAAGGAGCTGATGGTAGGTGTGGCGCTCCAACTCAGATGCTAGAACAATCTCCTTGGTCTACGCTATAGAAAAGGGGATAGACTGACTGGCTGATACCGACTTTAGGCCGCCCCAACGACTTTACTTACTTTTTTTACTATTCTGTAATAACAGTCATCCATTATGATATTGATGCTTTGGGAAGAAGTGAAACATCATATTTATCACAGTTAAAGCGAGAATTAGAATAAGAAAAATAAATAACGTTCATCGTGGTACAGACCCAGATGAATTAACATTCAGTTGCTCATTGTACAGGAAATTGCTTTATTCTTTACATTATCTTGAGGGAATTAACTTCTCAAAGAATTCGTTATGATAAGCCGTTTTTTTTTCCTGACAAAAATGAATTTTACATATTCATGTACATTTTGCATATACACAAACATAAGAATTTAGTAATATATAGATATATTAACACATAAGTCTATATGTGTTACAGTACATATGAATATATACAAGAGAGAGTCAAAAATTGTCCCCACTTACACAATAACGAAAAGAGTTAAGGGTCTAAGTTACTTAAACTAAGTATTGACATCAACTTAAGTCAAATATAAGGTAGGGATTTGATTAGCTCATTTAGATCGAAAACATAAAAAGTTAGACCCTTAAATCTTTCCACTATTACTATTACTATCATCATACTCGATGTTTTTGATATATTGAGCGTTCTTGGATAAATTACTAATGGCCCTGCAACGGTAAAGCTAAAACGGCAATTGGACACTATATATATATATATATATATATATAATATATATATATATATATATATATATATATAGAGAGAGAGAGAGAGAGAGAGAGAGAGAGAGAGAGAGAGAGAGAAAGAAAGTGAAAGAAAAAGTTTGAATTAGTTACACAGTAAATAGATGACTGTGCGTGCACACATATATATATATGAACACTGAAATACGTGTATATTATTATGCATGCACACACATAGTATATATATATATATATATATATATATATATATATATATATGATAAATATATATATATATAATATATATATATTATATATGTGTGTGTGTGTGTGTGTGTGTGTGTGTGTGTGTGTGTGTGTTTATATATTCATATACATGTATATTTTCGGCTATGTATATAATATCTAGCTGATGAATATGTTATTGAGTCCAAGTAAGTTTCACTTGCTTGCACTGTAAATAGACAAGCATATATATATATATATATATGTATATATATATATATATATATATATATATATAATTCTATGTACGGAACGATACGTTTATAGTCTATTTTCAGATATGTGTCCGATTTGATATTCCAAAGAGACAATAACAGGTTACCAAGAACTTGTCACGTGGTGCAGGAATATGAGAAAAAATATTTTTAACATAAAAAAGTACGCAAAACACAGTGCAAAATCATCGCTTGTGAAGATAGCTTTCTAATGGACAAGAGGACTGCGTATTTGGCAAATGGAACGAAGTAATATGGGGATGGTATTCTTGCAGAGTCTGTAATCACACACATTGAAAGTACGGAAGCGTTGAAAATGAAAAGGAAGAACTTTTGCAGAGAAGATGGAGAAGGGGTAAAATATAAGCAGGAGAAAACGAAAAAAAAGGAAATGAATCAAACAATAAAAAAAAAACACTGAATTCCTGAAACATTAAGTAGAAAATAGGAACGTTTCGAGAATGTTAGGTCGAGGTTGGTAAATTTATGGGAATGGTTTGACTGAATAAGAAAAATGAAAGACAAAAAAAATTGGAACCAATATAGAAAAAAGAAAGAGAATAAACTGAGAAAATACCACATATGTTCGTCTATAATTCGTGTATAGGTCGACCCTTTATTTATCGTCATGAAATCATTAATATTCGGAAGTAAATTTTAAGTGAGAGGGATGAATGTTAAACTTACGAAATTATTACTCGCCACGTTTTTCCCTGTAAATTATTTTGATTGATTAATTGATTTTAATGGCATGTCACTCCGTCCAGGTTATTTTTTGTTTAAAGGTTGGGCAATCGCGTTTATTATACATTCATATTTACCTTTTTTTTGTGCTGTTGTTTTTAAGAGTTTATTTTGTTGCACACGGTTCTATCGAATACGAATGATTTTTAAACAGATCTTTTTTACCCATAGATGGGACGCTAAGAGTTACTAACACGCCCAATCAGAGTGGACCTGGAGGTAATTGCAATACATATCTCCAGCACTGCAGTCCCATCCCTTCTCCTGTAGTGGCTTACCTATTTTCAGGGGTGTTTTACCTCTCTGCAGTGTGTACTATCAGTGGATATTTTTTAATGTCACCACATTTTGACAAAAAGCAGGAAAGCTGTTCATTATAAGTAAAATAAAGTTTGTTATATACTTCTCTTACTTCTTACTCTCTCGTCTATTCTTCTGGCCGGCTTGGTTCTTCTATCATCTATCTTGGTCTGGTATATCTTCTAAGGTCTCGTCTGGTCTTCTATTGAGGATTCCGGGTCTGGTTTTTTTGGGGATCATTCCTTATCAGAAGCCCTGTGTCATTGTTAGCTTTTAGTAATAACCACAAGACTTCGATTTACGATGATGTTATTTTATTCGTAGACCCCCAGACCAGACAACTGCGCAGTGAGACTCACATCTTGCTAGCTTGGCTGCTAAGTTCTAACTCTGCCTTCCGATTCTCACGATCATCCCAGAACGCAAGGTCAGAGTGAGGTCAAACGCTGTCACTCACTCTCAAGGCCATCAGCTATACTGATCGCCATAATGATTTCTACACTATTGTCATAATCATTAGGTACTAATGATTATGTAACAATTTGTTTTATTTTCGTTTCATCCACATGAAAGTAAGATTTGTTGAAGCAACTTCATGACATCAGTCCTCAATATTGCCCTCATTAATATATATATATATATTGAAGCGGGCTATTAGAAAGGGTAATTTTCAGCCCAGCAACATTCAAAGTGGAGAAGTTCCAACATGTAGTTTATGTGTCAAATGCTACTGGCACCTAACTATTATGATAAAAAAACAAAACAGGAAATGGTCTTACTCGAACTCGAGTTGACATCCATTATATATATATATATATATATATATATATATATATATATATATATATATATATATATATAAACCGAAATGCTCGAACGCAGGCAAAACTATTTATTCATTCATAAATATACACATCCTCTGAATATTTCTTTTTAATATTTGTATACTTACACACACACCCCACACACATATATATATATATATATATATATATATATATATATATATATATATATATTACGACTGAAGAGATGATACGTCGAAACAGGGTGTATGTAGATGACTAGAGATATGCCGGAGGTTTGAGCTCTCTGGAAGGGAAATTCGCTGATTATGCAAGGTTCTCCTTAAAATGGATATAGCTCTCTTTGGCAGTCTTTACATATGTATGTATTTATCAGTAAAAATTCCCTTCAATTAGCGGGTCGTACTGATAGCCTGGTGTTAGAGGTTAAAAATCGGTAGAGTTTCGATCCCGGCTTCACGCAGCCTGCAATGTTTACATACACTGAAGAGATGTGATATGTCGAAACAGAACTGTATGTTGATGAGCCCCCCCCCCCCACATATATATATATATATATATATATATATATATGTATATATAATGGTAGTAGTAGAAAAGAATAATCGGTCTACCACAGTATCGACCCAATGATCGTATATGTCAAAACCGTGGTAGACGTGTAAGTTATTTCTACTACTATTATTATAGCTCTCTGTTTATGATATATTGAGCACTCTTGGATGAATTACTATTGACACTAGAGCGGAAAGGGTAATGCGGCAACTGGAAACTATATATATATATATATATATATATATATATATATATATATATTGCGATGTAGCATAACGGTTTTTAACTGTAGCAAATTTCGGGAAATTCTAGCGAATGGATTGGGTAAGTACACGCTCAAAAACATTTATCGAGGTCCCGTGGGTGTTGTTAAATATTTCCCTTCACCCCTCTTCACCCTCTGTCTTCAAAGGTATAACTAGAGATGTGGGAACCCGGAGAATGTTGGTTCTTTAAAGAGCTCCTTCAACATTTATAGAGATTTTTTGTTCGTTTCATTATGTCAGCAGAGGTGTTGTAGAACTGTTATTTATGAAGCATTTGCTACTCCCTTATATTAGGAGGGGATCTGGAAATGTTTCAAAAGAAACCATCTTCCACACGATTCTGGTACGCTTTTATTTTCTTTCTATCAGTTCTTCACTTTCATGTTCATCAGTTCCTCCTTTTTACCAATTCGACTTTCGCGTTTCTTGTATTCCCAACTTGAAACACCATTATTACAATGGCTTCGCCGTAATTAGCATTTTACTACAAGGGAAAGGTGACCAGCGCTTCTTTCACGCCTTCCTTTTTTTATAACCAAGTCTATGAGTATATAAGAGAAAGTAACTGTGTCATTCTTTTCTTTGCCGAGTTTCCTTTTCATGCGTATCATATAAGTAATAATTCGTGTTTCACCAACTGTATTCTTCACTTTTGAATCAACCCACTATAATATTCATAATTTAATCCTATGCAAAAAAAAACGACACCATCTTTTACTTTACACTTACTTTAAAATGTTTCTGGATGCTTTGTTTTCCTCGACAGAACGTGAGAAGACGAGAGTCCTCGAGAGTCTTATATTAAAATGACCAGCCATCCGTTACTGATTGAAATACAACTGTCCTCATTCCCCAGTTAACAAAGATAAAGAATGTTGCTGGATAAAAGATCGTTTCGGGAGGTAAAAGAAATATGTAAGAGTATTGGGTTGGGGAAAAAAACGATTGAATATTGGAAAAGAAGTTATAAATAGAGATCAAAGAATATAGATTAGATACAAGAAAGAAAGGAAGGGAAGAAAACGACGAGCCAGAAAGAGTAATAGTGTTATAGTTCATTTCAGGATACGCAAGAATAATAATAATAATAATAATAATAATAATAATAATAATAATAATAATAATAATAATAATAATAATGAGAAGAAGAACAAGAACAAGAACAAGAACAAGAAGAACAAGAAGAACGAGAACAAGAACAAGACTCAAGAAATTCTATAGGATTTTGAGATACAAACGGATCACCTAATCCCGGTCAGAAGACCAGATTTAGTATTAATTAACAAGAAAAAAACATGTAATATACTGGATTTTGCCGTTCCAACAAGACCGCAGAGTGAAAATTTAAGAAAGTGAAAAGATAGGCCAATACTTGGACCTTGCCAAAAAACTGAAGAAACTGTAGTGAAGTGTAGCGAAACCTCATGGGCGAAGGTAATACCAATTGTAGGTAGTGCCCTTGGGACGGTTCACAAGGGTTGGAAAAAAAGACTGGAAGAATAGGAAATTGGAGGAGAACCAAGACCCTCTAGATAACAGTATAATTAAGATCGGCTAGAATACTCAGAAGAATCCTGGAGGCCTGCGGAGATATGCTGTCACTCAGACGCCAGTGAAAGACTTCCAGCTAACGCTGGTGTTTAAAACTCGCAAGAAGTTATATAATGCTAATGCTAAAAGCTGAAGGAAAAATGAAAAGATGGATAAATACCTGGAGCTTGCCAGAGAATTGAAAAAGCTGTGGAACATGAGAATGAAGTAATACCAATTGTAGTTGGTGCACTATGTAAAAAGCTAAAAAAAAATTAGAAACAGGAAAGAGAAAGTAAATCATGAAAGAAAACAAAAAAGAAGTAAACGAGAGAGAAAAAATGAAAAGCATAAAAAAGAAGTATGAATTACAAAAAGAAATAATAAAAAAGAAAACTAGCACTAAAAACGAAAGAAATGACAGAATAAAAGAATGAAAAAAGAAATAATTCTAACAAATAAAAAAAAAGAAAGCAAACGACAAATAAAAAGGCTGGAGAAAAAAAGAAAAATATGAAATAATAAAATGAAAAATGAGGGAAATAAAGAAAAAGAAAGGAAATCATTTAAAAGGAAGAACAGTTCATAAAAAGAAAGGAAAGAAACGAATGTAAAAGAAAGAAAAATGTGTTAAAAGAAAAACGAGAGAGAGAGAGAGAGAGAGAGAGAGAGAGAGAGAGAGAGAGAGAGAGAGAGAAGAGAGAGAGAGAGGAAAAGAAAGCTAAAAAAGAAAGAATATCAAATGCTTATTAAAAGAAAAAATGCGCATGAAGAATAAAGAAAAAACACAAAGAAAGTAATGAACGAAAAATAAAAAGAAAAGGGAGAAAAGTGAGAGAAAAAGAAAAGCATATAAAAGTGTGCATAAAGAAGAAAGAAAAGAACGAAGAAGAAAGAAAATTAGAAAAAAGAAGAAAAAAAGAAAAGAGCAGGAAAATGAAATCCATGCAAGAAATTACGGAAAAGACATAAAAGTACAAAGAAACAAACAAAGAAAAAAGATTTAAAAAAAAACATAATAGAATTTTTTTAAGAAAGCAAAAAAGAAGATCCCGTGAAAGAAGGAAGCGCAAAAAAGACAGTAAAAAGTAAAAGCAAAACAGAAAACAAAAAAAAAGAAACAAAAAATAAAACAAACTAACAAGCTGAAAAATAAAACGGAGTAAAGCCAAAAAAAAAAAAAAGTCCACAGGGAAAGAAAAAAACATTTTTTTAAATTAAATAAAGCACTTTTTAACTCTTTGCCTACTTTAAACCATTTTACAGTGGCTCTTCCATCACTGATCTACTGTAGGCCGCTGACGGCGGCTCATGCACGTGTCATTTGTTTCTACTGAAAAATCACTATGTGAAACACTCCTGCCATCTTTTGTTTTGTCTGTGAGTTCTGAGGTAAATAGATAGTGAACTGTGAAATGTACCATCATGCAAAAAACACCAATACAGCCGTGGGGAAAATTTGGTTGGCAAAGAGTTAAAAGTTTAAAAAGCACTATAAAAAAAACTCAAATAGGAATAACAAAATGTAAGTACGAAAGGAAATCAACACAAAGAAAAGACAAAAAAAAAAAAAGACAAAAAATCCCCCCAAAAAAGAAAAAAATGAAGAAAGGTAAAAAAAATAAAGTACAGTAATAACACAAAATGAAAGTACAAAAAATAAACATATTAAAAGAAAGAAGAACAAAAGAGAAGAAAATATGAAATAAAGCACAAAAATTATTTTAAAAATTGAAGCACAAAAATAAAAATAAACAACCCTGCAAAACATATGTCCGAAACAAAATAACTTACGAAAAAACAAAAGCAAATAAGAAAACACCCTAAAAATCATGAAAAAGAAAGTAGAAAAAGAAATGAAGCAAAAAATGAAAATGAAATAAAATAAAGAAAGCTTATAGGTTAAACAAAATACAAAATATATATAAATAAAAAAGAAGAAAACCTACTATCGGAACATGATTGGGTGGGAGAATGCGAATGAGAATAAATATAGGAATATAGAAAATACAGAGTAATCTGGCCAAAGCGAACTCAGATAAGGAGAGCATAAAAAACAAAATGTTTCTTATCGCAGATTTAAAACAAGCAAAAAATAAAACTGTCATCAACAAAAAAGCAAAAGGAATTTAGCTTCCAGTTGCAGTGATTGTGCTTTCAAAACCAGTTAACACACAAAAAAAATCAAACATAAACCATTGGATTCTTTACATAGAATTTTTGCAGATAGCATTCAACTACTTTGATCCCACTTCAATAGTTGACTACAAGCAAGAATACGACTTCCTGATATTTGGAGGCATATTTTATTTTAAAGAAAATCATTTCTTATTTTAAAACGGGATATTTTCCTTGAAGCACGTGGTTTTCATTTGCCTGTTACGAGCTCTCAGGAGAAATTATGATGACCCTTAGTAACGTTAAGAGTTCAGTTATATATATATATATATAAATACACCTGCACAAGCCGAATCCTTGCTACACAGCCTAGAATATGATAAAAATGGAATGATCCATTATTTAGCTGAGATGACGGCACTCATAAGAAATAAGAATTTGGCGGATAAGCAACACCAGATAATCAAGATTTATATTTTTGCATTTCATCTTGGACGATTTGGGCGATCTGATTTTTTACTAGAGGGTATTGCAATATGATAACAGACGGAAGATTAAATAACAAGCGTATAATATATATATATATATATATATATATATATATATATATATATATATATATATATATATATATATATATATATATACATATATATATATATATTATATATATGTAGAATTAAACAAAAGACACATCTCCTGTTTAACAATTTTATTTTTATCTTTTCGAGTTTTCTGGCCAACTTTTTAATATTTTGGTGGAATTCGTGGATAAGTCCACCAAAGTTCAGGCCCGAGTACTTTCCGCACTTCGAAGTGCTATCATCAGGGGTGATTTGTTCCAGTTATATATATATATATATATATATATATATATATATATATATATAAGTCGGGAAGAAAACAAGATTTAGCATTGATTGACCACAGGAGTTGATTTTATTATTTTTATTTTTATTAAATACGAAGCAACCAACCAACCAACCAGCATTTGCTGAAAAAGTTTTTGAGAGAAAAAGGTTTTTTTTGTAACTGTGTTCTCTTTTAATAGAATGAGCTGCAATGTTTTCGTCTGGTAACTTCAGGCTCAGATATTTCATTATGAGTAGTTCAATATGATTAACATAGGTGTGCAGTTCAAACACATTGAAGATTATTTTGCTGAATTTGCATTAAGAATTTGCTGTATCTCCTTACGATCTAATTTTGGCTATATTTTTTTCTGGGTGTCAATTGTTCTTTCTTTATCTTTAACTTTACGCAAATTTTCATTGATCATAATTTCTTTTTCAACAGGGACGAGATATTCAATAAACTTTTTAAAGATTAAATTGCTAGCAATATACCATCTTTCATTTATGCAGCGTAATGAAAAGTTTTTCATAGAAAGAAAGTAATTAAACAATGAAGATTTGCCTCTAATATTGTTTCACTTGCCTGATTTCTCCTACTTGGTAATATCCATTTGTTTTTCTTTTAATAAGTGTCATTCAAATTCTTGCCACACTTGATAGCTTTTGAAATGGCCAGTATTCCATTTATTTGAATTACGTTCAAGTCCTGGCGAGGCTATTTGTATTTCACATAGTGCTAATACCCTTTGGAAAAGTATGAACCCAATTAATCTCCCTCCAGCTATCGGTAAAATAGTAGACCTGACCGAGTTCTGTAGACTTAAGCAAACACTTTAAAAGGAACATCTGAATTCAAACCTGTTAAACTTCGCTTTAAAAATCAATCATGTCACTCCTACTCCCGCGGAGGCGTTTGCACACACACACACACACACACACACACATATATATATATATATATATATATTATATATATATACATGTAGTATAGTACATAGATAGATAAAAGGGTATGAAAAACACACTTTGTTGTTAAAATGAATATATTTTTATATCTTTTTCATTGCTGATATTGACAATATTTCAATTTATAAAAAATCTTCATTAGAGCATAATAATAATTGGGTCCGTTAATAGATATAAATGTTTTTATCCGGACCCATCGAGAGAGAAGCAGAAAATAATTTAAATTCAAACCGGAAGCATTGTTTTTACCAAAAAGCCTGTATCCCGTGCGATTGCTTCGTCTTGTTCATTCACCGAGTCTCGCTCTTTCGCTACGTCATGTTCGTTCGCTACGTGTTTTCCTTCGGTGTAACAGTTTTTAAAAGAAAAATAAATACTTCAAATTCAAAATATAAAAATTCTCTTTTCAAAAATCGAGATTTAACCGTTCATGGTCGGTTAATAACGTATTTTTTTATGAAAAGAAATGTGTTACTCATATATATATATATATATATATATATATATATATATATATATATATAGTGAGCAATAGTTGACAATTCAATAATTGAGAAAATCATAATGTGGCACTGAATTTTTTTTTAAATTATCATTTTACATATATTGAATATTATTTCTATCAAAAAGATATTTGGTTTTTGTTCAGAACCGAAGCAACATAAGTAAAAATTTCCTCTTTTAAGTTTTAAGTGTTTCCGTTCAGCCATTGAATAAGTTCTATGTGGAGCAAGTACAAGAGAAATTATCAGGATTATGTTGGTAGTTTGATATATGAAAATTAATATAGAACAATACATTTCTCTTGTATCAATCTCATTGCCTGCTAAATTCTGACAATATACAAAGCTCAAATTTGGCACCATACTTCATTATTGAAATGATTACAATATACAAATAAAACATGTTTATCTACTAAAAGTATTTACAGAGGTTTAAAAGTTTAAAATATAGTATTGATCACATCTTATATTTATACAAACACAATGTAAATTTTAGTTATGTGTAATTCCACATAAATTATCCAGAAAAAAGAAAAATCGTCACTCAAGTCATCCATTGAATAAGGTCTATATGAAGCAAAATAACAGTCAGAATGCAATAGAAAATTTTTAAAAAATTAACAATATCACAATTTGAGGGTTCTTGAGATTTCTGTCTACCTAACAGATCTGGAGGTTAGGGTTACAACATAATAATTAAACACAAAATCTCAGAATATGTTTTTGTTCCGGGAAGAGAAAACCTCAATTCCCATTTCTCTGCAAAACAAACTCCGTATTCAATATATCTTACTGTCTCGTCATTTTCCGATCCAACAGTCTCAAAATGGTTTCTTTCTACTTCAAAATTTGTCTGTCTACTTTACTCTAACTGGTCGTCTGCGTTTAATTAAGTCGTTTATTTTTTCAACCAAAGTTTCCCTCACAGATCGTTTATTGATTTACAGTTCAGGGGAGTCATCTCTCGTCATTTTAAAAATTTGATTAAATTTAAAAATAAACAAATTTCATGAATTCCCATTTTTTCTTTCTTTTTTTTTCTTGTTAATTCTTTTAACCGTTTGTAATAAGTTATGACAGTAACCATCTCATTTGGTTACATTCCATGAGAGTATCTTGGTCAGCCTATGAATTTTTCAGCCGACCCTTGTAAAGTGAGCGTTATTTCTTCAAGATACTGCGATTTTTAATTCCTAATTGTTATATATTTTATGTTATCACTTCTTGATACTAACTGAGAAAAGTATTGGTTTACTTGTCTCTAGATCAGTTGTTATTCCTAGTATTTATTATGTACATGTTTCAAGCTTACAATACTACTGCACGCGTATAGATTAGCTGCGAATATTTTTAGAAAAAATGAACTTTAATAATATCGACACGGCTATATACGTGTATCAATAAAAAGTGAAAGATAAATTTCTGTTGAATAGAGATTGAAGATCTGTATTTTTATTTCGATTCGTATTGAAAATATCATTGCAGAAAAAAATCTTTTTTTACACTATGCCATCATAAAAGCGAAATTTATCGTGTGATTCTTTCTGCTTGGAGGATGATTTGAATGTCTGAAATTTACGATAGGCTAAAACTTTCCGGGAAAAATAGCACTATTATTAAGAAAATCATTCTACTTTACAATTAAGGTTAACGATTAAACAAAAAAGATTGCTTATGAGGCGAATGAAGAGGTAGTTGCTGATGATGCATGGGGGGAAGAGCGTAACAGGAAAGAAGAGGCAGTTGTCAACGGGAGAGGAGAGCATGAAGAAAAAGGTGGATGCTGGTGGGATGGAAGAGCGTTAGGAGAAAGAATGCAGTTGCCGATGGAAGAGAGGGGCATCAGTTAGAGGGAAAAATCGCTAGGAGAAGAGAGTGAGAATCAGCGGGAGGGAAGAACGTGAGGGGAAGAAGAGGCTGTTGCTAGAGAGGGAGGATAGCGTGAAGCGAGAGAGGTGGTAGGTGCTATTGTGAAAAACGTTAGAAAGAAGAGACAGTTGCCCATGGAGGAGAGAGCATGAGGCGAGAGAGGGTGTGGACGCCAATGTTAGCGCATGTGAGGAAAGAAGAGGCAGTTTCTGATAGGAAAGATAGGCATAGAGTAGAAGGAGCCGAAGGGGAGAGTTTGAGGCGAAAGGGTAGGGGAGTATCGTCGGAAGGAGAGAGCGTGAAGGGAAAGAAGAGGGGAGTTTTGGCGGGAGAAAGAGCGAGAGGGAAAAGAAGAGGCTGTTGCCAATCGTGAGGACGATAGAGGTGGAGGCCGGTGAGAAGGTAAGGTTATAGAAAAGAAGAAACAATTACTGGTTGAGGGGAGACTTGAGGTGAGAGAGGGCGTGGGTGTCGGTGAGAGGGAAGAGAGTGAGGGGATATAAAGGGCAGTTGGCCGCAGGTGGTGAGAGCATGAGGCGAAAGAGAAGGCAATTTCCGGTGGGAGGGAAGCCCGTGAGGGGAAACAAGAGGCAGATGCTGATTGGCATGGAGTGCATGAGAAGGAAGAGGAGATCATCGATAGGAGGGGAGAGGATGAGTCGAAAGAGCGTGAGGGAAGGAAGAGACAGTTGCCGACAGGAGAGATAGGCATGGAGTAGAAAAAGGTGGCGGACACCAGTAGGATGCTAAGGAAGCCGGAGGGGAACTAGAGGCGAAGAAGAAAGCAAAAAGAGAAAGAAGTGATTGCCGAGAAGGCAGATGAGGGAGGAAGGAGACTGTGAGGCTTGAGATGAAGTGAAAGAGATCGTGAGGCGTGAGAGTTTGGTGCCAGTAGGAGGAATAGTGATGGAAAACAATAGACAGCAGCAATGGTATTGGAAAACGGAGGCGAGAAAGAAAGTGGATGCCGGTGGGAAAGGATGGCGTAGGGGGAAGGAATAGACAGTTGGTGGTGGGAAGGGAAAGCGTAAGGCGAAACAAGTAGTGTTTGGTGCTGGCTGGAAGGTAGAGCGTGAGGTGAAAGAAGTGACATTGCCAGCTGGAGGAGAGCGCGTGAGTGAGTTTGATGCCGGTAGGAAAAAGCGCGCGTGAGGGGATCGAATATGCAGTTGCCGAGGGTAGAAGAGAGCGTGAGGCGATGGAAGAGGTGGGTGCCGGTGGTAGGAAAATCGGAATAGGCAGTTGCTGAGGGCAGAGGAGACCGGAAGGCCAGAGAGGCGGTGAGTGCTGGTAGAAGGGAAGAGCGTGAGGAGAAGAAGAGGCATTGCCTACAGGAGAGGAGAGGGTAAGGCGAAAGGGAGGTTGCGTGCAGATGGGAGTGAAAATAAGAGGCAGTTACCGGTGGGAGTGAAGAGTGTGAGGTGAAAGAGAAGGTAAGCCACAAGGGAAAGAGAGCTGTGAGGCGAAAAAGGAGATGGGTGGTGGCTGAAGAGGAGGGCGTGAGGGGAAGTAAGAGAATGTGATGCTTGAAGGGGAGGTAAAAGAGAGGCGAAAAGAAAGATGGGGGTGAAATAAAGAAGTGGTAGTTACCGGTGTGAGGAGGGAGCATGGGGAAAAGGGGACGGCTAATGCTGAGAGGAAACTGTGAGGCGAAATGGGGATGAGAGAGCTCCCCTCTCTCATGGGCAGAAAAGAGGAGCGCGGCGATAGTGGGAAAGGTTGGCTTTAGGGTAGAAAAATCAGAGCGCTAACGGTAAGAGAGAACGGTGGTGAAGAGAGGGAGAGTGCCAGAGGGATGTGAAAGAGGGGTTGCTGATAGTAGGAGAGATGAGTGAGGGGTTAAAGAGGAAATAGAAGGCGTATGATGCTGGCGGGAGAGTAAAGCGTTAGGCAAGAAAGAAGGTGGGTGCCGACGGGAAAGGAGAGTTGGAGGCGAAGGAGAAAACAAACAGAGAAAGAAGAGACTGCCGAGAAGTCAGATGATGGCGGAAGGGGAGAACGTGAGGCTTGAGATGAAGTGGAAGAGGAGAGCGTGAGGAGAAAGAGGAGGTGTATGCCGGCGGGGAGGGAGAGCGTGTGACTTGAGAGGAAGTGAAAAGAGTGAGGGAGAGGCAGTAGATAGGAAGAAGAGGGTGCAGGTGTTTGAAATAAAGATAAGAAGATAAGTCAAAGTTGAATAAAGATTACAAAAATTTCTTGAAGATGTAGAGACGGCTACTAAAAAACATCGGCTATCGAAACAAAGTGTGAAAAAATAGAAGTTGCCGAAGAGAGAAGGATTATTGAAAAAGAACTTTGAAAAAAATAGTGTTTTCATATAAAACTTGGACGCAAATGAAGAGAAAGAGGAAAAGCCAGAAAAAGGTTTTTTTTTTTTTTTTCAAAATTGAAAAATGGATGGTTGAAATATTTTTCGCGCGGTTTTATTTTTATTTCTGTTGAATGTTGCTTGTTCTTTGTTTTCTTTCTTTTTTTTCTTTTTTTTTTTTTTTTTCAAAAAAAAAAAAAACAAAGTTGAGTTTCCTTTACGCGAACAGGGACATGAGATCATCAAAGTAAAGAAATGGATGACGTAAAAGAACGTAGAAGCCAAATGAATGATAAGTATGGAAAGAGAGGTAGAAAATACTGAATAATTTAAAATAAAACAGGTTTAAAAAAAATACTAGAAAATGTAAAAGAGACGTATTGAATAAAGTGGATCCAACGACCAGAAGAATGAATGAAATATGGCGAGGAAAGTGGAGAGATAACAAAATAAAAATGCGAGTAAAAGAGCAATAAAACAAAATATGCCCCAAAAAATAATAAAATAATAATCTTGATATTACGAATGACAAACTATAAGATTATGAAAAAAACAAGTACGAATGATATCCAAAAGGCGTAAAAGCCGAGTGTGAAGAAGAGAGGGATAAGAAAGGGCAATGCCAATACACGACAACTACCGATAATAATAATAATAT
>CM042137.1:76591955-76594455 GCA_023376005.1 Doryteuthis pealeii | reverse complement strand
CAGAACCTGTGGATATATCAGAGTATGATAATTTAATTATTACAACATTTGATATGTTTACTTAAGAGCTATTGCAATAGTTCAATATGTAAAATGTATAATAATCTTGATTTAAATCTGTCTGACTTTTTTCCCTTCTTTTCATTGTGTTCGAATAGCGTTCTCACTTCCACGCGCCCACACCTTCTCTCTATCTCATCCATACTCTCTTTAGTTTTTTCTTCCTTTCTTTCTCTCTTTCTTATATTTTTTTTCTGTCTAGCCTAAGAGCCAAAGTGCAGCGTTGTATACTATGGACTGCTCATCCACCAGGATTCGTCCTTAAGCATCGCACTGATGGAACTGCTTGTATTAGTATCTACAACCATGATATATTAGCAGCCGGCAATTTTAAAAATCAAATCAAATCAAATGCATTAACTCCAATGGAAATAAGCAGAGTTTTTTTGTTTTTTTTTTTTGTTTTTGTTCAACGGCCTATCAAATTCTTATGGGTTATTTAATACCTAAATCTGATTCATTTGGATGTATTTGTAATCATAATTACTTGCTGGACCCATGGAAATTTTTATCACATTTAAAGAAGTAGCAGATAAATTTTAAAAAAGTAAAGTCGTCGGAGGGAGTCTGTCACCTTTTCACTAGCGCTAGACCAAGGAGATTGTTTTTGCGTCTGAGGTGGAGCGCCACACCTACTATCAGCTCCTAACTTTACCGCACAGATTCCTGTGCTACTCATACGCTGAGTTGGCGGGGCCGGTATCGAACTAGGAACCTTGTGGTTTCTAGCCGAACGCTCTACCGACTGAGCTAACCCAGCCCTATATTTAAATATGTAGCAGGTAATCATTTTTGTAAATTGAAAAAAATTAAATTTAAAAATGTGTTAAAGAATTGTGTTTAAAAAAAAATACCATCAAGCATGAATAGAACAAACGTCTTCGGCATAAAATAACTCAATAAGGGTTGACACGCCGTAAAATCCAACAAAACAAAAAAGTGAAAGAGAAAGTGAAAGTGACGGAAATATTAAACTCTCTCTGGTAAAAAACATGGCCACGTGTGAAGGGTGAATTACAAAGTTTTGGTTTGGTTGGTTTGTTTTGTTTTACGGCATATCAACCTCAGTGGGCCATTTAATGCCGAAAAGTTTTGAAATAAATCAATTCCTAATGGATAATACAATTTTTTTATAAATACATTTTTCTATTTAACCATAGATGGGACCTAACAGGTACTACCACTCCGGGTCAGAGTGGACCAGGGAGCAATGGTGAAAGGTGCTCCACATTCCCAAACTCCAAAACTGGAACCTCATCAGATAGAGTTTAACGTCATTTCCAGGACATGTAGACCCGCAGCCACCGCCTTCTAGCATCCATATGATGAAAAGGGGTTGGGATTGCCATAAAGGCAATAGGGACAAAGTTTTGGAAAAATATTAGTCACGAAATTTGTCCCGCCTCATGCCACAGAAAAGGAGTCTGCAACATTCATGGTTGAAACCTCTAATGTTAACGTGTATGTATTTTCCAACCTCTCCAACTGAGTTTAACAGGTCTGAATTGAGAGTTTTCCTTCTCCTGGCTGGTTCTTAACCAAGGTTAAAGACCCAGTCTGCTTTACTGTTTATCCATAGCTAGAGGGAAAATAGTTGGATGCATACTTTTCCCATGGGTATTAGCACTTTATAAAATGCACAACAGAGTCTTTCAGGATTTGAACACGTAACACCGTGTTCATTTCTCCCGAAATAACCATCACCTACGATGCGCCTTCTTGTGAACACGTGTATAACAAAATTAAACAGTGTTTCATTTACCCCTTTTTTTCCTGTATATTTTTTTTCTAAATTAGTATAAGGCTAGAAGTATGAGGCACCTAGTGATAATCAAACTCACCGTATGCCCCATATTTTTAACCATGTACTAAGAAGTAAACATTGTAAAGGACTCCAATAATTCTGGACTGGCGCCAAATCTAAATTATTCTTACTAGCTGATATATGCACCCTTAGGGTGCAAATATTTAAGTTTTATTAAATAATATATTAAATTAGAAAGACTAATGAAACTAAATAAGAATGCATATAAAAAATATTTGAAACAGAGGGGGTATAATCGAAAAGTAGATTCTTTCTTCACTCTCGTCATTCATTGCTAAATTTTCCTAATTAAAAATTTAGTTAAAATAGGAAGTAAAGAATAAAATACAGTTATTTCTTCTTGTTAATGGCTTTCCTTTAAGATTTTATCCCCGATATTTTTGCTCATATTCATTAAGATAAAACCAAACAATTAGAAAATCATTAATACTAAGCAAAATTTTATTAAAATAAATTTTTAATATCAATATGCAATTAGCCGTCCCGTTCACACTGGAAACCGCTATTTTGTTGTAAATAAATACAATTGCATGTCTTTAGTATGTAGATATTGTCAGTATTAATAATGTAAAACAATTTATTAATGATTGAGGTTTAAATAAAGATAAAATCATG
>CM042137.1:76544455-76581955 GCA_023376005.1 Doryteuthis pealeii | reverse complement strand
TTAGTCAGTATACACTACGCAAATTGGCAAATAAATGAGTCATGCGTATTTCTCGTTTCACTGCTTAAGTGCATTCAAGAGTAATGTCGAATTTTTCAGAATTCTGTACACTTTTAATTCACTTGATTTTTAACGGCATATCAACGCTTGCCGTTTAAATAAAAATGTATAAGATTTCTTTAACTTCATGCTGTATTTATAAATTGGTAGAAATAACTTTCAGTACTTTTGTGTTATTAATACTGCATAGAAGAAATAACTTCACGCGTAATAATAATAAAAAGTAAGTAAATTCGTCGGGGTGGCTTAAGTCGGTATCAGCAACCAGCGAGTGAGTCTATCCCCTTTTAACTAGCGCTAGACCAAGGAGATTGTTTTAGCGTCTGAGATAGAGCCCCACATTTACCATCAGCTCCTTACTTTACCGTACAGATCCCTGTACTACTCATATGCTGAGTTGGCGTGGGCCGGTATCGAACTAGGAACATTCAGGTTTCTATAATAAAATTCGGTTGTTTATTAAATTCGTGGGTATCAGAAAACGAGTAAGAATATTTTTTCATTTCCGAATAGTTTGTAAATAATTGTTTTATTTCGTTTGGTTTTATAAACTGGTTGAAATAATTTTATCTTCATGTGTATACTTTTCTTTATTGATTCATTAGAATAATTAAATTGCTATAAATGATTTTCATTAATTTCACGTGTATGAATACGATAAAAATAATTGTCATGTTAGATTTATCCACAACTTCCACTTTATTGCTACACATATCATTAAACTGGCAGAATCTATTTCTATTATATTAATAATGGAGATTCGCTTCCAGTTTTTGTTCTGTCACAAAAACTACGTCACTGCTTACGTCACATTACCCAAATCGGTCATACATAGAATAAATACACTCAAAATTTGAACATGCAACATTAGACAGTCCTCATTGTTTTTTAAAACAAGTTTTAATAAATACATGACTGGTATTATATATCTATATATAGTTTGTTTTATTCTAATACATATTTAAAGTTTATATTTCAAATTGTTTTATTTTTTAGAATTTCATGATTTTATTTACTTAGGGTACAAACTCGCTGACATTGAATTTTTAACTCCCACCCCTCAGGCAATATGCTTCAAAAATCTATTTTTACATCGCCCGGGGGCGTTTTTTATTTTGCTAGTAATTATAATTAACATTCAAACATATCTATTTGACCCATAGATGGTACCTTTAACTCCTAACTTGAGAGTAATGCCAATGAAGGGGTACTTAGAGCTCCTTAGAGCTCCAAAACTGGAACCTCACCCCTAAGTAGAGTTTAGCGTCATACCCAGAAGACATGTACATTTAAAAATATTTTCAAAACCAATGCGTGCTAATGGGTAGGTATCTGGACATAAGATCAATTCTGAGAACGTTTATATGTCTCCTATCACAATATATATATATATATATATATATATATATATATATATATATATATATATATATATATATATAATTAGATATAACTGTTTATACAAAGGTTTTAGTGGGTATCTACCTAAGGTTTCAGGCTTTTCCCTTCGTCAGGATACCATTTAATTCCTCTGGTGTGTCTGCAAGTTCACATTTTGCCTTAAATAAAGCTCTTTACATTTGTAATTGAGCACTTTATTTTCCCTTATTTCATCTCGGAAAAATTACCAATATATATATATATATATATATATATATATATATATATATATATATATATATATATATACATACACTCTTTAAATTCAGAAATACGTTATGCTCTGTCTGCATACAGGCATAGGGGGAACAGCCCCTTATAAAAATACTAAACTGTATCTGGTGGTGAGGCTTCAATTCTAGAGATATGGAGTCTGTTGAGTACCTTTTTATTGGCATTACAGCCAGCTCCACTCTGACCCGCATTGATAGTACCAGCTAGTTCCATCTATAAGTCAAATAGTTCTGTTCAAAAATGGCTGTAAGCAAAAACGAAAACAAATTCTGAAGAAACAACTACACAGAACATCTAAATATGAAAGCTTTATATATAAACATATTTGTTATCATTATTCCCAGGTCTACACTGAGCCGGAGTGGTTGTACTTGTTAGGGTCTCATCTAAGTATCAAATAGAATAAAATTTCAAATCATTTGTATTAAATATGAATACTTAAATCTTTGCCTACTTTAAACCGTTCGCTGGGGCTCTCCCACCAGACCCAAGCAAAGTACGAAAACTGTTGGCTACTTTATTATAATTGAGCAGAAGGATTTAGATCTATTAATAACTCGCTCTCTTTTTGTCTGTAACAACAACTGCGCCACGACTTACGTCACATTACCCAACACATAATCCAACGTCATAACATAGAATCAATATACTCAAAATGTGAGCATGCAACGTTAGACAATCCTCATTGTTTCAATAAATCGATGCCCGGCGTTATATATTTATATATATAGTTTGTTTTATTATAATATAATATTTAAAGTTATCGGAACTGTTTCCATTACAAATTGTCTTTCATTCTTTCTTTTTTTTACTCCTTTAATAAATTTGACGATTTTACATATTTATGGTACACACTCTATGACATTGAATTTTCAGCTCCCATCCCCTCAGGCAATATTTTTCAAAAAATTATTTTTACATCGCCCGGAGGGTGTCTTTTTATTTTGCTAGTTACAATGATTATAGGACTTTATTTGAATAGAATCAGTTCTGTGGTGAATAGAAAGTGAACTTGGAAATATCCCATCATACGAATAAAAAATACCAAGAAAAGGTGGTTTCTCTAAAAACTGACCTCATGTGTCATCCTGTCGGTATGATTGGGTTAATACATACATACATAGATTTAAAGAAAGTGGAAAGAAAGAAAGAGAGTTTTGTGTATATGTGTATGTATATGTGTATGTATATGTATCTCCACGCACACACGCGTGGCTGAATGCCTACCTTCGTGTGCTACTCATAGTTGATCAGAGTAGCGTAAAAATAATCTCGTTTCACTTCAGAATAAATTTGCATTTTAATCAAGTGAAAATCCTAAAAAGATCTCAAGACGTTAAAACTTGCCTCCCCCCTCTCTCTTCATCTTTCCATGGCTCACCTCTCTCACACCTTTCTCTTTTCAATTTTCCCAGAATGCATTACTCCTGCTATCATTTTCTTCTTCGTCAATGATGTTTGCTACGTTTCCTCCATTACGTTTTCTTTCCCAATGATCTTTCCCGCGCTTTTTCCCCATCTCTTCTTATCTTACTCTTCAGTCTTCCATTTTTTTTTCCTTTGTTCGTAATTATCTCTCACCCATCGCGGACATCTGTACTATTTTATTCTTTTGTCAGGTTTATTTGTTTCTCTTTCTTTCATTCGCTTATTTCTTTAAACACCTCTAAGTTTTCGCGCTCTGTCAATGGTACGTAGAATTTGCTGAAGTTTGTCAATTACAGAGGGGTAAGACCCACCCAAATAAGGGTGCGTCCTCAGTATGAAACTAAGCTGCACCTTGTGACGAGACTTCAGTTCTGCAGATCGGAATATGGTGCAGTACTCCTTCACGCCATTACTCTTAGGTCCACTATAACCCGGGAGGTTCTTTGTTCTGGTTATGAGGTTAAACTGTATTTAGTGGAGACGTCCCAATTCTGGAGCTCTGTGGTGTGTGGGTTATTATCATTTAATATCCATTACTCCCAGGTATACACTGAACCGGAGTGGTGGTACTTGAGAGGGTCCAATATATGGGTTAAATAGATTTAAAAAAATGTTTTAAAAATGAGTTAAAAAATGGGTTTAAAGAAAAATTGAATACCTGACAAGAATGAATTAAACAAATCTTCAGCATAAAATGACCTAAAGGTATAAACCGTACTGGGTTAGCTCAGTCGGTAGAGCGTTAGACTAGAAACTACAAGGTTACTAGTTCGATACCGGCCCTCGTCAACTCAGCGTATGAGTAGCACAGGGATCTGTGCGGTAAAGTAAGAAGATGGTGGTAGATGTGGTGCTCCACCTCAGACGAAAAAACAACCTCCTTGGTCTAGCGCTAGTGAAAAGGGGATAGACTCTCTCGCTGATTGGCTGATACCGACTTTAGACCACACCGACGCGACTTTATATATATTTTTTGAGGATATGTGCTTAATTGAAGTCGTACTTAATTTTGAAAATTAATTAGTTAATGATTAATGAATTTAGGCGGGCATATATATTCAATAAAAAATGGAATATGAATAAGTTTCAAAACAAACGAAGAATGTGAAAATGGCAAGCTAGTGTAACGATTAGAGACTTCGTCTTGACAGTCGAGGTTTCGAGTCACACACGTCTATAACCTTGTTGATGAGACCTAATAGGTCGAAATGTACATTCAAGAATTGACATTTTCTCGATTTGTTTAACCTTACAGTTGAACATATATTCCCACCTAAATTCATTAATTATTAACTAATTATTTTTTAGAATTAGGTATGACTTCAATTAAGCACATATCCTCCAAAAATTGTCGGGTCAAAGCCCTACAAAAAAATAAACACATTTCTTTGTTTACTTAACCTCATATATATATATATATTATATATATATATATATATATATGTGTGTGTGTGTGTGTGTGTGTGTGTGTGTACCGTAAAATCCAACAAACAAACGAACCAAACCAAAAAACAAACAATTACCCGGGAGCTTACATCTATGGGTCAAATAGATATGTTTAAAAATTATTCGTATTCGATAGGGAAAAATAAAAATTCATAAAAACGAATTGCACAAAAAATTTAAGTATGAACTTACAAAAAAAGCAATTTTCTCACCTCTAGGCATGAAATAAACCTGTTTGTTTTTTGTTTATTTCATTTTTTCATTCGGTTTTTTTTTTCCTTCATTCTTCAGGAATTCATCCTTTCATTCATTCTTGCTTAAGGTTCTTGACAGATCTATTTTCCTTAATGTATTTCATTTTATTAATTTTCTTTCGACAATATCATTTATTTACCTTTTCTATGACTTTTTTTAGAGTGTCCAACCGTCGTATAATGGTTATTAGTCTAGTCTTGCAGATCTATTATTACTAAATAGCGAGTTCGATTCTTGATCTTTGCCTCATACTTGCAAACTCGGATTATCCAACCCGTGGCGAACGGGTTGACTAAGTACCTCCTATTTATTTAGTTTACTTACTGTGTTTTTCTTAACATATCCCAACATTTTATTAACTCCCGCCAACAAATTTCCCCTTTTTCCCTAGTCTTTAACTGATGTAATACCTTGGTACCCACTCACTATAATCTGATTGGACAGTGTCATCTATAAATATTCGACACTGTGGTGGTACAAGCACCTAAGCCTACTAGCCTAAGCTTACTCGCCTACCAGTCAGAATACTACCACGACTGCTTTGAAGATGTACTGCTATTCGACGCACTAGCTACTACTGCGATAATATACCAAATACCAACTTCATAATATATCCCTTAACGCGGATATATCATTAACCCATTTCCCATGTGTATGATGTGATTCAACGTAGCAAGATTTGACACCCAGTGAGGATTGAACCCGCAATTTACTAGTAATGTATCTACAAGACTAACTTGTTAACCATTACATCAGGATGTGACGCTTTCTTTTCCACAACCTGTTTACTACAGGTATAATGCGTGATAAGTCCGTAAGTATGGGGCATCCAATGAGGATAGAACTCATTATTCAGTAGTAATAGACCTGCGAGACTAGCTTGTTAACCATCACACCACGATGGGACACCATTATCAGCAGAATAAGGTATGTGTTCAAATGTTATACCAATTAATCACCCCAGATAAATAATTGACAATACGAATAGTTCTTACACATAAATATTTTAGCCATAGATGGGACCTTAACAGGCACTAGCATTCCAAGTCACAGTAGACTTATGAGTAATGTCAATAAAGTGGTACTCCAAACAGATAAGAGCTCCAGAACTGGAACCATAAAGGGACATACCTAGGACACCCTCTTTTTTGTTACAGGGGGTGTCTTACCCTACTCTCAGGGGATACAATAAGCGTAAATATAATGTTGTGTACTATATAAGTTCAAATCCTGGACGTGGTAATTGCATTTCACTTAGCGCTAATACCCTTTGGGAAAGCTATGAATCCTACTCTCCCTCCAGCTATAGATAAATAGTAGGGCAGACTGGGCTCTTTAACCTTTGTTAGGCAACCGGTCTAGGAGAAGGAAAACTCTGAATTCAAATCTGTTGAACTCCGCTTAAAAATTGACCTTGTGTCACATCCTGACCATGCGGAGGGGTTGGTAAATATATATATATATATACAAATGTATTTTTAAAAATATTTTAAAAGCTATTATATTTGATTTATTGTTTGCTGGAGTTCTTTTTGTGTAGATAAGCACAACAAAACGAAAACTTTATTTGTTTTAAAAGTGCAACATTTAAATTATGTTTACATTAGGGCCGGGTTAGCTCAGTCGGTAGAGCGTTCGGCTAGAAACCATAAGGTTCCTAGTTCGATACCGGCCCTCGGCAACTCAGCGTATGAGTAGCACAGTGATCTGTGCGGTAAAGTAAGGAGCTGAACAAAACGTCTGAGGTGTGGCATCTGAGGTGTTCCACCTCAGACGCAAAAACAATCTCCTTGGTCTAGCGCTAGTGAAAAGGAGATAGACTCCCTCGCTGATTGGCTAATACCGACATTAGGTCGCCCCGACGACTTTACTTACATTAAATTTTGTGCAAATTATTTATAAGATTGTTACCATTCATTTATCATTAATCGTTTATGGCTTCCTTGTAATTAGATAAGTAAATAAATAAATAAATAAATAAACCATTAAATGTAATTAGAATAATTTGGATTAATGTTCAATTAATTTTCAACTGTTAATGAATCATCTATTAAAATTTGATAATGTATTGACATTCGGAAAATTTCATTATTATCTATGATGAAATATCACATCATTTTTTATTTAAAAATAGTCTGACAAAATAAGTTTTCAAAATAAGCATTCATCATTTCTTTTTTTTATTTCTAACTATTGCTTTGTAGTTCCTCATAAGGTGGTGCCTAGATTGGTCTATTTGGTTCTTATGTTTCTTATCAAATGTACTGATCTATTTTTCCTAATGTGGCTGGTTAATATGCGGGCCCTCAATTAACTTGACCTTGTTGACCAATTTAATTGAGGACCCGCATATTAACCAGCCACATTAGGAAAAATAGATCAAAACATTTGACAAGAAACACGAGAACCAAATTGATCAATCTAGGCACCACCTTATGAGGAAAAAGACTCCCAAGGAAAGAAACGGCAGAACATCAAAGAACTACCATCCTGAAATAGTGAAGAGGAAGTGAAACCCGATACCATCACTAGGAGAAAGGGGAAAATGTATAAATATACGCTGAATTTCATTGTTTATCAGTTTGAATAAAGAAAGTGATCTGAGGAAACTCGGAGGGTCTCAGATACCCACGGGTGGAAATGGACCATAATCGCTGAATCCCCGGTCTTTAAGCCTTTTTTCTTTACAAATTACTTTGCTCTGTTTATAAAAAATAAACATTGAGCTCTTATATCGGACCTGAACCTTGCAACACCCAATAGTTGGAGGAAAGGATCAGTTTATAATCATCTGAATACCAAAGGAATTGGTAGCCACCAAAGAATATAAATATATATATATATATATATATATATATATATATATATATATATATAATATATATATATATGAGTATATATAAAAGGATATGAAAGCAACACAATATGTTGTTAAAGTGAGGAGATTTTGTATCATATTCATAGCTAATATTGAGCAATATTTCGATTTATAAAAATCATCTTCAGAGCTTGTTTATACTCCGGACTTATCAATAGCGGAGACGAAAATAATAATTTGCTTTATATATAAGAAAAAAAAAATAGAAAAATAGAAAAAATACAAATTTAAATACAAAAATAAAAATTATTTTCTAAAAATCCGTTGCATGCTTACCGTCAACGGGTTAATGCTCATCCTGTTTGAAAAAGAGAATTTGTCTATCGTCGAGTTTGGAATATGTCTTCTTTTTTCAAAAAACTGTTACAATAAGAGATACATGACTGTCGCTGACCGAGAAAAGCGTTGGCAGATGTGCTTATATTTGAAACTACCGCATAACTTTTTTACATCAATTTTTTCGTTTTGAATTCATATTATTTCGTCTCCGCTATTGATAAGTCCGGAGTATAAACAAGCTCTGAAGATGATTTTATAAATAGAAATATGTTCAATATTAGCTATGAATATGATATAAAATCTTTTCACTTTAACAGCATATTATGTTGTTTTCATATCCTTTTATCTATACTCATACCGTCGGATTCATTTCCTTTCTCTTATATATATATATATATATATATATATATATATATATATATTGTTGTTGTTGTTAGTCTTATAGCCATTGTTGTTGTCGTTAATGTAAAGTTTGGGGCATCCAGTGGCAGTTTTTTAGAAAGTTAACACCGTAGAAATCTGCAGTGGTTCCTATATTAACCCAATCAAGACAATGAATAACCTTAAAAGCTTTTGTGTTGTTTGTTTATTGGCTACTTTACTGGAAGCCATTGTCTACAAATAGAAGCAGCAATTATGTGTGGGTCTTATACCAAAATAGAAACCAACAAATATCATATATATGCCTATACAATTTGGCACGCTGAAATTATTATTTTAAACCCTTATAATAAACAATTGCATTGTTGAAGCGGCTGTATTCTAATAGATTGCTTGGGAATCTCTTAAGGATTTGACAATGAATTAAAATGCCCGTCTACGCTGGATCAGAAGCCACAGTTTGGACATCAGTAGTTTTGGTTGATATGCCATTAAATAAACAATCAACTTACTTAAAACTCTGGTGTATAATTTCCATATTCTAAAAAAAAAAAAAGAAATAGAAGATGGTATCCATTTTTTAAAATGTTGACCGTCTAAGCATTGAGAGCTCTGGCTTAATGACTGTCCGGGAAGCTGATTGCTTACGCCTTCATAGTTGCCTTACCGCTTTCGATTCGTGAAAGCAATCATGTTTGCATATGGCGAACAATTATAGCATTCACCTTTCGGAAGCATTTGAAACACGCATGCGCAAAACGTATTTGATTGATTGGCTTGTCAGCACAAGACAATCAAAATGACCTTTGACCTAACGAGCTGAATCGTGTGGAGGTGGCGTTCCGGGAAATTTGGTTCCTGCTTAAGAATTTGTTGAAACTGGTTAGCACCCTGTCCATATGTGGACGTAAAGGAAATCATTTATATTCCTGTTTGAAACTGTTCGTTGTATCTTTTTCGCACTCCGACCACCGCCATTTAGGCTATGTAAATTTCTTCCTTTCATTTCTTTTCTTTTCTTTTTTTTTTTTTAATATTTTCGTTTATTCTCGGCTAATATTTATTTTCTGTTATTTTTATAGACATTTGTCGCCTTCCTTTTTCAGAGATTTTCCTTATAAAACTTTTTTAACATCACATTCAATCCATTAAACACTGCACATTTCCTCATCGGTGTCGTTTATTCCGGCATTTTGTAAGTTAACTTGTCAATCAAGTTGTCTTCCTCTATTATGTACCGTATAGACAACAATTGATTTTTGTGGTTACGAAATCGTTAATCCATGGACTTAAATAGTTACTCCTCATTCGCCCCATTGTTTCAATTTTAATCTTGCAAATTTATTATTCATGGTGTGACACAAGGTCAATTTTAAAACGGAGATTGAATTTCTTTTCCTAAACTGATTGCCAAACAATGCTAAAGAACCCAGTCTGACCTACTGTTTACCCTTAGCTGGAGGGAGAATAGATAGATATATGCCCTTTCCAAGTGAAGTGAAACAAACCGCATCGGCAAGGCTTGGAACGCAAGTTCCGATTCTATATCCTACGATTATAGCCGGTGTGAAGTGAAACTTGTGCTTGAGATATTTTTAGTGGAAAGAGGCTGCACAGACCCCAGTCCACTATTCAGCAGTCCCGCAATTGGTCTAGTGGCAGGGGAAATTCCGAGCTTCTATGGGGTGCTGTCTCAGGTAGTATTGAGTCACTTCACGAGAGGCAATCCCCCCTCTGGAAGCCGCCCCTCGCGGAAGCCCCCCCCGCGGAAGGCCCCCCCCCCCCGAAGGCCCCCCGCGGAAGCCCCCCGCGGAAGCCCCCCCCCGCGAAGCCCCAGCCACACCCTATCACCAGGTTGTGTTGGGGATTGATGTGGGTAGTAAGTACTAAAACTTACTGCTATCGATGCGGATGGGCGTTGACTTCCCTGAACTCATTCGCTCTTTAATAGCTCTTATTTTAAGTGACTCTGGGTTTCCACACACCGACCTCGCCAGACAAGCCAAGACATGCCTGATGGGGGTGCCAGTTGAGTCGCTAGTAAACCGATCATGGAACAGGTAGTACTAGTTTACATAGTACTAGTAGCAGGTAATAAAGAAGTCCTGTCTTATCCAGACCTGACCTAGCCGGTACAATAATGTTACGTTATGTGCAGTTAATTATAGGGGTAGCCTCGTCTGATGAGAAAAGCGAATCAGCAACAGCAACCTGATTGAAACCGTGTCTGGTCATTTTAACCGTGGTTAGGCAACCAGTCTAGGAGAAGTAAGATTTTGAATTCAAACCTGTGAAACTCCGCCTAAAAATGACCTTGTGTCACACCTTGCTCGTGCGAAGAGGTTGGTAAATATGTACTACAATGTCGCAGTCCAGCCTTTTAGCTACTAATCCACTGATATTCCCCCTTTCCTGATTGTATCATTTGCGATTTATTTATGTTGGTGATGCAATAAAAAAAACACTTTGATGTCTGAAATTTTTTAAAAGAACAAAAGTAATTACAGTTAGAGTTGATATTTTCCTCGTACCCCACTTGTACAAGGTCAGGCACAATGCCCTATTAATGTGGGACCACCCATGATCCGAAGCTTATGTGTGGCGGGTGCAAAAAATACGTCGGCATTCCCCCTCAAGGGGGCACCTAAGGCACCGGGCAATAAACCAAACCCTGCCCCTTTAAATCGAGGGAGCAGGTGTTGCCTGGGGGATGGCCCTCTTGGATCAACGATATTAATGTGGGTCCAGCGGCCGAAGCTCACTGGACCATGGGGCCGGATTTGTGTCACCCAAAGCTTTACGGACAGTGAAAATCCAAAATGCCTACTTAAATAAAACAGGGATATAAGACGTCAGTGATGGTACATGTTCTCAGTGGCAAGTAGTTAGAACTTAAGACCTGTATACTACTGAAGGGCACAGAGAATTTACATTACATTTTTACCGAACAACTTAGCTTATTCTGTTATATAGAAGTGTCGTCGGGGTGGCCTAATGACAGTATCAGCCTGACAGCGAGGGAGTCTATCCCCGTTTCACTAGCGCTAGACCAAGGAGATTGTTTTTGCGTCTGAGGTGGACTGCGTACTTTTCTAATCATATTTTTGTATTTCAGATTTCGACCCCATGTGGGTTTAATAATTGAGAAACGTGTATTACTGGCCACATACGTAATCCGAGAAGATGGTAGATACACAGATGGGAAGCGACAGCGATTTGCTGTAAAATTCCCTGATACACCTGTTCCACATCGCAGAATAGGTCGTTGGCTGGTTGATAAATTTCGGTCAGTTGTTTTGCTGGTTTGTTTTATGGTATATCAACCCTCTTTCGGGTCATTTAATGTCGAATAAAGTCATTTTAATAAACAAGGTGCTCAAAGTACTTACTGTACCTGCTGTTGCTTAACAGGTTATCTGATTAAGTATTGAACAGGCTCATCACTGCTTAGCTTTAGTGAACTAACAGAAACCGTTTTTTTTTCTGTGTGACTTGACCGTAATGATAGATTTTGGGAACCAGGATCAGTGAACAATGCAACGCTGTGGAAGGTTAACAAAGCTATTGATGAAATAAACCTTTGGATATTTTCTGACGGTATGCAGAAAAATCCATCAAAATCATTATGAAAGTTAGCTCAGCATCACGACACACGGTGCTTTTTCAATCATTCTTTATTGGCACTTTAAATACATGTCTTACTAAATATATTTTTAATTGACTGATTGATCGATTACTTGATTTTAATGGTGTATGAATTTTAACATCGGTGGGGGAATATCAACCTTCTGCAGATGTGCAGTCGGCGTATTCTAACGCCTCAGCCGACAGGGCGTTCGTTCGAACGGTTTGGGTAAATATGTTACATAATTATTAGATACCTAATATTTATGTGCAATAGTGTAGAAAACAAGATGGCGTTTTAAGTGCAGCTGACAGCCTTGAAGATTGAGTGACAAGCTTGACCTCAGTCCTAACCCTATCTTCCGGGTATAGCCGTGAGAACCGGTAGAGAGGACCCAGTTTAGATAGTAAGTAAGTTTCAGTCAGTTAGAAGGTAGGAGCCGAGCTCGTAGGTTGTAAGTCGCGTTTTACGCGCCGCCGTTCTCATCTGCGCAGATGTCTGGTTGGGGATTTAAAAATAAAATAAGATCAAGTAAATCGTAGTCTTGTGTTTATTATCTAAAAACTAACAATAACACAGGGCTTCTGATAAAGAGAAATCCCCAATAGAAACCAGACCGAAGTCCCCAAGAAGTCCAGACCTTAGAAGATTTTAGACCAAGACAAGATGTTATAAGTTTCCAAAGACAGTCAGAAGAATAGAGTAAGAAAGAAGTAAGTAAAGAAGTAATGAAGAGGGTATACAACAAATACATACCATTCCGAGTCAAAGTGAACCTGAGAATAATGGCAACGAAGGGAAACTTAATAATTACCAGATATCCAAAACTAACGCCTCCAATTATATGCAAATTAGTGTCATATCCAGGATACATCTTTTTTTTTTTTGAGGGGGTAGGAAATTCATACCATTCTGCTGGTGATTCAGTCAACGTACACTCCGCCCCAACGACAGAGCGACTATTGCCACCAGTGTGTGAAAAATTCCTGCTATTCAGATTGTATCTGATTAACCAAATTTTGCGACGAATATTTATTCACTTTTGTTGATGGGCATCTATAGAGATAGACATATTTGAGCCACAAATAATGCGTGTTTAGAATAAGTACGTACGTATGTATATATAAACACAGCCTTATGTATATTGTGTGTATGTGGATAAATGTATGGAAGATATGTGGTAAGTGGCGTGTATTAGCAACGTCGTTGTCAAATTCTGACATTGTCATCAATCAATTTATCCTTTGTCTCGTTTTCACTTTTCCAAAAGAAGAGTCAATGGCCGCAGCTGCCGTATTCTGCAACCACTCTGATTATTTTTGGTTTCTTTTTGTTTTATTTTGTTTTGTTTAACTATTTGTTTTTATATTTTTTTTTTTTCTTGTTTTGTTATTGATTATTTGTTTTTTTTTTTTTTCAGTTTCTTTTTCTTTTTTTTTCTGGTCTGAGAAGGAGAGGTGAAGGGGGAGATGGAATGAAATATATAGGTTTCAACCGATGTTTCTGAGGATAGAAGAAAGATAAATGCGTGATGTATCCATAATTTAAATTGTTTACAAAGAAAGAAATTTACTTTTATGTAAACAGATAGAGCCAGTCGGCCACTCCTGCCACGTGCTCATTACCCAGCACACAGCACGCACCAATTATCAGAGGGTCGTTGGTGCACTTTTTGTTTTCTTGTCTAGAAGTTTATTGTTCTGGGGCGCAGGTATTTTTTTCTATATGTCACACTATCGTTAAGCAAAAATATTTTTTCAGATCCACAATATAAATTTCCCGGGCCCAAACCCTCTGCCACGAGTAGAATGTGACACAAGTTACATGTTTAAGCGGAGAACAACTGGTTTAAAACCAGTGTTTTCATAGCCCTTTTTGCGGGGCTTAGAATACGCTGATTATATCCTCTGCCAAGGGGTAATACAGTGCCCCCCCCCACCAAAAAAAAAGGGTTGTCATGGGTTTGGTTTGGTTTGGTTTGGTTTTGTTTACGCATAACAACCTCGGTGAGTCATTGAATGCCGACAAAGTTTTGAAATAAATTCATTCTTAATGGATACTCATTTTGTATAAACACATTTTACTATTTAACACATAGATGGGACTAACAGGTACTACCACTCCGGGTGATAGTGGACCTGGGAGCAATGGTGATGAAAGGTGCTCCACATTCCACAGACCTCCAGAACTGGAACCTCACCGTCAGATAGAGTTTAACGTCATTCCAAGGATATGAAGACCCTCACCCACCGTCTACTAGTACCCATATGATAAAAATTAGTGGGGATTTTCCATAGGGGTCATAGGTTGGGACAATTATATAGGTGCTAGGGCTTGACATGGCCAGCCAATTGATCGGAGGATCCTCTCTGACCACCCGTCTAGTCTAAGTAAGGACCGAAGTGGAGTGTTGCATGTCATGGACTGCTCAGCACCAGGAATCCGCCCTTAAGTATCACGGGTCGCCACGCACGGCCAACAGGTCGTCCCATTGAGGGGGGTCTTACCCCTCTGCAGACGTGCTGTCGGTGTATTCTAAAGCCACAGCCGACAGGGCTGGGATGTAATGGGAATGTGACAGAACTACATCTGATTCTTTGACCACTAGTTAAAATAACCCTAGATGGATGTTATGATGTTTTAAAAAATCAAAGTTTCCTTCACCTTGACCAGTTGCCATGCCAAGGTTAAAGAGCCGAGTATACAAGACTATTACCAATAGCTGGACGAGAATAATTTGATTCATACAAAGGTATTAGCGCTATGAGAAATGTAATCAGCCTCATCCAGGATTTGAACTCCATGGGATTTGATGTTTCCATTATATTATATATTATATATATATAATATATATATATATACCAAGCCCTCCGCACGAGCAGGATGTGACACAAGGTCAATTTCTTAAGCAGAGTTTAACAGGTTTGAATTCAGAGTTTTCCTTCTCCTAGACTAGTTGCTTACCCAATGTTAAGCAGCCCAGTCTACCCTACTATTTCCCAAGAGTTGTAGGGAGTAGTTCGATGCATACATTTCCCAAGGGATTGGCGCTATGATGCAAACAGCTTTTTCAAGATTTGAACTTGCGTCGACAAGTCCGTTTTCTTATGACTCTAATCAGTACATCACGCGCCTCCACATGTAATAGATGTTTTCCGTATATATGATGCAAGGAGTTTCTTCCTTGCTATTGAACACGGTTTGGAAGCTCATGAAAATAGCCGGCTTGAATTATTAGCTCTATTAACAAACCTAGAAACAGAATTATAACTATGTGTCTGTCTATTCTTTTGTTGCTGTAATTAACTGAATACTTCTTTGTTCCGACAAGCGTTTCGAGAGACATGCATCGTAACAGTATAGTTTACGTTTTAGAAAATTATTACCTAGTGGGTCAATGTTTGCTAATGTAGTATGTCTGGCCAACATTTGAAATTACAGTGGTATCTTGACTTGTAAGTTTAATTTGTTCCGCTCGTGGCTCAATTGTCGCTATATTAAATCAATTTTTGACATTGAAATAAATTGAAATGCCATTAATCCGTTTCAGCTTCCACCAACAAAAACCCTAGTCTTTTGCTACGTTTTTTTTTCTGATAAGAAAAATAACAGTGTGTTGAAAAAGAAGAATAGATAGAATGTAATGAATTATGTGTTTTAATATGTTTTAATGTTCTTTTTTATAAATATTATTTTTCTTTGACATAATAGTTTGGAAATTTAAATGATTTTAGTGAACTTATCTTATTATAATGGAGATTGTGCTTTGTCTGTTCGTAACCGAAACTACACAAGTCACAATTCCTTTTGTATTTACACACATTCTCCATGATTTTATTTTTTTTTTAAACCTCAATTATTAGTAAAATTGTTTTACATCATTAAGACTGTTAACAATATCTACATACTATAAACATGCAATTATATTTATATATTCAACGAAATAGCGGTTTACAGTGTGAATGGGAAGGCTAATTTTCATATTGATCTTAAAAATTTGATTTTAAATAAATATATGCTTAGTATTATTGATTTCTAATTGTTGGTTTTATCTTAATAAATATGAGCAAAAATCTCGGGATGAAATCTTAAACAGGAATCTATTAACATAAAGAAATAACTGTAATTTTATTCCTTTCTTCTATTTTAACTAAATAGTTAAATTAGGAAATTTACCACTGAAGACGGAGTAAGGGAAATTGTGGAACGTTATTTTCAAAGTTGTTCTATTTCAGATTATACCCCCTCTGTTCCAAATATTTTTAACTGAATTCTTATTCAGTTTCATTAGCCTTCTAATTTAACATGATATTTATTATATTAAAACTTAAATACTGCACCCGGAGGGTGCATATATTTGCTAGTGAACATAAGCATGAAGTTCGCTCGTACCCCAAATTTTAGCTCTCAACACAAAACAAAAAATCGACCGAGTTACACTTCGTACTCCCGAAAACTCGTTAAATTTGGGCACTCGTAAGTCAAGTTACCACTGTATATCTATATTGTTACAAATTGCAAGCGATGAAAAGAAATTACACTTTGCTGTACAATAACGTGTGCACCGCTTGTGACGTAAATGGCTAGACAATTAAACAGTGTTAGTTCTGATGTGCCGCGTGCTTCTGTGTTGCGTTACGGCCCCACTTAAGAGGTGTGCGTTACTTCTTTATTTAAATCCTTTCTCGTTTCACTGTTGTAACCCTCGTAAAAGGGATCGAACTCAATCGTTTACTCATCTCTAATATCAAATTTTTTTCATCAGTGACGTCTACAACAGTAGCTCACTAACAACGGAGAGAGATAGGGAAACTAGAGAGCTGCTTTCTTTACGCCAAAAAAAAAGACAGATAGAAAGAAAACGACAACAGAGAAAGCGGACGGCTGTCGCTCATCCGTCTTTATCATCTGTCGTGCGCATAGTCTCTGATTTATTTATTTATTGTATTTGATCTATTATATTTTGTCGGTGGACGCCCTGTCTTTCTTTCTTCCTCAGAACGCGTTTTGTTAAATATCCTACGAATTTTTAATTAACTAATAATGTTCCCTAATCGGCACTATTAACTTATGGAATATTAGCCGATTCTCTTATCTGAGTGATTACTGAGCTAACGGTTACGTGTGAAATTCCATCATTCTTTAGAATGCTTGCATTCCAGTACCTTTTCATTTGCAAAGCACAACGCTGACCTCCCGGTTGTTTTCAAATCCAAAAATTTTCTCTAGCCATTCTTTTCTTTTTTTGTTTCGATGTAGACCCCAGTACAAATTACTAAGATTAATTAATTGACGATCTCAATATCTTACACATAAATTAAGCACAGTAACAGCCAAATGTATACAAAAATCCCCCAAATACAAGAGGTTAACCATGTCGAAGTACATATTTGTAACGAAAAGATATATTGTCGAATGCAATGATTTACAAACCTCTCCATACGGACAGGATGCGACACAACGTCAATTTTAGCGGAGTGTTTACAGCTGAATTCAGAGTTTTCGTTCTCTAGAACGGATGCAATTCCCAAGTTTAACGAGTGCGAATCTCTCCTGATGTTTCATCCATAGCTGAAGAGAATATTGGATGCATACATTTCCCAAGGGTAGCTATTTTCTTAACGTTCGCATAATGGGTAGAATGTGACCAAGGGCACGAGTATGAGACATCCAAACGAGATTCTCACTTGCTATTAGCTTAGAAATGATCTTTAAGAAACTAGCATGCTAACAATACACCAACTCTGGGACATCCTTAACTTATTTCGCAGGGTATCACCCCTAAATAAAATGAAAAGAGCTCGTTCGCTTTGTTGTCCCTGACAAAATAACCATTTACACAACGAGCGACCTCCCAATTTGTTAAATATACCCAAAATTTGGAACTAAAAGGTTTCCGGCAATATAAAGTTATAAAAAAAAAACAAACACAGAAGGACCAGTTCAACATCACTTCAGTGGGCTCGGTGCTGTAAGGATATACTTGGAATTAACATGCGAAACAAGATTCTTGCAGAGATCATCGTCTACAGTGGTACGAAGACTATCTTGAGAAAAGAGGTGGATGAAATGTTCTTTGAAACCTCTCAATGTCATTCAACGGAACCACAGGCGTCATTTTCCGATAACTATTAACACGGAGCCCTAAATTATAGTTTGCTTGGAAAATCGAGTGTGTGTGTGTGGGTGTGTGTGTGTGTACAGGACTTACTAATTAATGATATAATACCAAGACTTAAACTTATATTTAAAAACATAAAAGCAAGGACTAACATCTATAATAATGGAGATTCGCTTCCGGTTTTTGTCTGAACAAAAACTACGTCACTGCTTACCGTCACATTACCCAAAATCGTCATAACATAGAATAAATACACTCAAAATTTTGAACATGCAGCATTAGACATCCTCATTGTTTTTTTTAAACAAGTTAATAAATACATGACTGTATTATATATTCTATATATAGTTTTGCTTTATTTTAATACATATTTAAGTTTTACGTGTCAAATGTTTTTATTTTTAATCCTTAATGAATTTGATGACTTTACTTACTTAGGGTACAAACTCGGCTGACATTGAATTTTTTACTCCCACCCACTCAGGCCAATATAGTTTCAAAAATCTATTTTTTACTTCGCCCGCCGTGCGTTTTTTATTTTGTACTAGGTATATATAATAAATAAAAAAATAAAAAAAAAACAAATTTCAACATTTTTTTTCCCCTAGATTTTTTAATAACATTCTTAGCCAAAAAAAACACAATTTCAAGTGTATTTTATACTAGCCCAGATTGTTTTTTTCTAAACGGTTAAATTTTAAAAAAACATATTAATTCGTCTAGATTATTTATGCTTAGAGACTAAGGAAAACGACTCCTTGTAACTTGTTCGTATGGTATATTTTTGTGTACTTGTTCTAAGAGTTTTTCTTGTCTATCAAAATACGAATATTTTTTGTAATTTTCGTCTATTTGCATCCATAGATTAGACATTATCGGTACTACTACGGCCGGGTCAGATTGAACTGGGAGTATTGTTATGAATGTACCACGTACACCCAATGCTCCCAGAACCGAGATTCAACATCAGTTGTAGTTTATATCATACACCAAGACATTTGTCAAAAATGCATTTAGGCCTCAGTTTCCAGCCCTATTTAACTTATTACCTAGAACACAGTGAAAACAACAAACAACAGTTTTCCCCAAACCCATTTTTCGATTTACTTTGATCCATCGCTAATAAGAATGGACGACAAATTTTTAATTGAAACATTATTCAGAAAATATTGTATAAAAAATATCTTCTAAAATAATGACATAATATTGTTTGGTTTTTATTCATATTTGTTTGAAAATAATGTTTCAATTAAAAATTGTCGTCATTTTATTACGGATGGATCAAAGTAAAAGAAAAACTGGGTTTTGGGGAAAATGTGTTGTGTTTTCACTGTGTTCTAGGACATTAAGTTATAATAGGACTGGCAAACTGAGCCTAAAATGCATTTTTGACAAATGTCTTGTGTATGATACTTAAACTACAACTGATGTGAATCTCCCCGGTCTGCGAGCGATAATGGTGTTACGTCGGTACACATTCAAACAAATTACTCCCAAGTCAATCTGACCCGCGTAGTATACCCGATAATGTCTAATTATGGATCAATAGACAAAATTAACAAAAAAAATATTCGTATTTGATAGAAACAATGAAAAAAACTCTTTAGAAACAAATACACAAAAATATAAATACGAAAGGTACAAGAGCGTGTTCTAGTTCTTCTAAGCATAAATAATCCTAGACGAATTTAATATTGTTTTTTTAAAATTAACCGTTATAGAAAAAAACATCTGGGCAGGATAAAATACACTAGGAAATTGTTGTTTTTGGCTAAGCAATGGTAAATAAATCTAGGAAATGCTAAAATGTTTTTATTTATTTTATTTATTAATTATACTAGTAACAAATAAAAAAAACGCACGCCGGGCATGGGGAAAAATAGATTGTTGAAACATATTGCCTTAGTGGGTGGGAGTTAAAAAATTCAATGTCAGCGAGTTTTACCCTAGTAAAGTTAAACGTCATCAAATTCATTAAAGGATTAAAAAATAAAACAATTTGAAACGTAAACTTTATAGTATTAAAATAAAGCAAACAGTATATGATATAAATACCATCAGTATTTATTCAAACTCTGTTTAAAAAAAAAACAATAGAGACTTGTCTAAGCTGCATGTTCAAATTTTGAGTTATTTATTCCTATGTTATGACGATTTTTGGTAATGTGACGTAAGCAGTGACGTAGTTTGTTACAGACAAAAACGGAAGCGAATCTCCATTATATAGAGTTAAGTCCTTGCTTGTTATTTTTCAAATAGAGTTTTAAGTTCTTGTATGATATCATTAAATTAAGTAAGTCTCGGATCACACACACACACAACACACACACACACTCGATTTTCCAAATGCACTCTCTTCTCCAAGCAAACTAGTGGATTGTGTATGCTCATATAATTGTAGGGCTCCGGATATTATTGTCGGAAAATTGACCTGTAGTTCGTAAATACATTGAGGTTCAAAGAACATTTCATCCACACGCTCTCTTTCTCAAGTAGTCTTCGTCACACTTAGACGATGATCTTCTGCAAGATCTGTTCGCAGTGTTAATTCAGTATATCCTCTTACACCGAGCCCACTGGAAGATGTTGAACTGGTCTTTTTCTGGTTGCTGTTGTTTGTTTGTCTTTTTTGATAACTTTATATTCACGCCCGGAACCTTTTAGTTCCAAATTTTGGGTATATTTAACAAATTGGGAGCGCTCGTTGTGTATGTTATATTGTAGAAACAACAAGCGACACGAGCTCTTTGCTTTTATTAGGGCTGATACCCTGCGAAATAAGTTAGATGTCCCAGATGGTGTAATTGTAGCATGCTAGTTCTCTAAGATCCATTTCTACTAAATAGCAAGTGAGATCCTGTTGGATGTCTCATACTTGTGACCTTGTGTCCACATTTCTACCATAGCGAACGGTAAAGCCAAATAGCTACTCTTGGGAAATGTATGGCATCAAATATTTCCCTTCAGCTATGGATGAATATCAGGAGAGACTTGACTCGTTAAAACTTGGAATTGCATCCGTTCTAGGAGAACGAAAACTCTGAATTCCAAAGCTGTTAACCTTTGCTAAAAATTGACGTTGTGTCGCATCCTGTCCGTATGACGAGTTTTAAATACATGCATTCGGACAATATACCTTTTCATACATATGTTCGACAGCTGGTTACCTCTTGTAATTTAGGGATATTTGTAATACATTTGGCTGTTACTGTGCTTTTAATTCATTGTAAAATAATTAGAAATCTCAAATTATTATCTTAGTAATTTGTAATTTTAATTTCGGGTCTACTTCGAAACAAAAAAGAAAGAATGCTAGAGAAATATATTGTGGATTGAAAACAATCGGGATTTCAACTTGTGCTTTTTCAAATGAAGGTACTGGAATGCAAGCATCTAAAGAACCGAATGGGAATTCACACGTAACGTTAGTCAGTAATCACGCAGATTAGAGAATCGGTTAATATTTTAAGTTCTATGCCGACTAGGAAATTATTCGTTAATTAAAAATCGTTAGGATATTTAAACAAAAACGCGTTCTGAGAGAAGAAAGAAAGAAGGGCGTCACAGACAAAATAAAATAATCAAATAAATAATATATATAAATCCAGAGCATTCCTCGACGACTATATGATGATAAACGATGAGCGATAGCCGTCCGCTTTCCTCGTTCTGCTTTCTATCTGTTTTTGTTGGCGTAAAAACAGCTCTCTATTTCCCCTATTCTCTCCTTGTTTTAGGGAACTAACTGTTGTAGACGGGTCACTGATGAACAAAATTGATACTTAGAGATGAGTAAACGATTGGCGTTCGATTCCTTTTAACGAGGATTACCACAGGAAACGAGAAAAGGATTTATTAAAGACGTAACACTACATCTCTTAAGTGGGGCCGTAACGCAACACAGAAGCACGCGGTACGCTCTCAGAACTAACACCGTTTAATTGTCTAGCCATTACGTCACAAGCGGTGCACACGTTATGTGTACAGCAAATGTATTTCTTTTCAACCGCTTGCAATTATCTACAATATAGATATACAGTGGTAACTTGACTACGAGTGCCCAAATTTTACGAGTTTTCGGATTACGAAGTGTAACTCGGTCGATTTTTTGTTTTGTGTTGAGAGCTAAATTTGGGGTACGAGCGAACTTCATGCTTATGTTAACTAGCAAATATATTCACCCTCCGGGTGCAAGTATTTAAGTTTTAATATAATAAAATATCATGTTAAATTAGAAAGGCTAAAGGAAATGAATAAGAATTCAGTTTAAAATATTTGGAACATAGGGGGTATAATCGGAAAATAGAACAACTTTGAAACTAACTGTTCCACCATTCCCTTACTCCCGTCTTTCAGTGGTAAATTTCCCTAATTTAACTATTTAGTTAAAATAGAAGAAAAGAAAAAATTACAGTTATTTCTTTATGTTAATAGATTCCTGTTAAGATTTATCCTCGGGATTTTGCTCATATTTATTAAGATAAAACCAAACAATTAGAAATCAATAATACTAAGCATATATTTATTAAAATCAAATTTTTAAGATCAATATGCAAATTAGCCTTCCCATTCACACTGTAAACCGCTATTTCGTTGAATATATAAATATAATTGTTTATAAGTATGTTAGTATTGTTAACAGTCTTAATGATGTAAAACAATTTTACTAATAATTGGTTTAAATAAAAAATAAAATCATGGAGAATTGTGTAAAATAACAAAGGGAATTGTGACTTGTGTAGTTTTCGGTTACAACAGACAAAAAACCACAATCTCCATTATAATAAGATAAGTTCACTAAAATCATTTAAATTTCCAAACTTATTATGTCAAAGAAAAATAATATTTATAAAAAAGAACATTTAAACATATAAACACACGATTCATTACATTCTATCTTATTCTTCTTTTTACAACAGTGTTATTTCTTATCAGAAAAAAAACGTAGCCAAAAAAAGTAGGGTGTTTTGTCGTGGAAGCTGAAACGGATTTAATGGCATTTCAATTTATTTCAATGTCAAAAAATTGATTTAATATAAGGCGACAATTGAGCCACGAGCGGAACAAATTAAACTCACAAGTCAAGATACCACTGTAATTTCAAATGTTGGCCAGACATAACTACATTAGCGAACATTGACCCACTCTAGTGGTAATAATTCTAAAACGTAAACTATACTGTTACATGCATGTCTCTCGAACTTGTCGGAACAAAGAAGTATTCAGTTAATTACAGCAACAAAAGAATAGACAGACACATAGTTATAATTCTGTTCCTAGATTTGTTAATAGAGCTAATAATTCAAGCCGGCTATTTTCCATGAGTGTCCAAACCGTGTTTAATAGCGAGGAAGAAAACTCCTTGCATCATATAACGGAAAACATCTATTACATGTAGAGGCGCGTGATGTACTGATTAGAGTCATAAAAAAGGACTCGTCGACGCAAGTTCAAATCCTTGAAAAAGCTATTTAAATCATAGCGCTAATCCCTTGGGAAATGTATGCATCGAACTACTCTCCCTACAGCTCTTTGGAAATAGTAGGGTAGACTGGGCTCCTTAATCTTGGTAAGCAACCAGTCTAGAAAGGAAAACTCTGAATTCAAACCTGTTAACTCTGCTTAAGAAATTGACCTTGTGTCACATCCTGCTCGTGCGGAGGGCTTGGTATATATATATATATATATATATATATATATATATATATATATAATGGAAAACATCAAATCCCATGGAGTTCAAATCCTGGATGAGGCTGATTACATTTCTCATAGCGCTAATACCTTTGTATGAATCAAATTATTCTCCGTCAGCTATTGGTAATAGTCGTGTATACTTGGCTCTTTAACCTTGGCATGGCAACTGGTCAAGGTGAAGGAAACTTTGTTTTTTTAAAACAACATAATAACCCATCTAGGGTTATTTTAACTAGTGGTCAAAGAATCAGATGTAGTTTTGTCACATTCCATTACATCCCAGCCCTGTCGGCTGTGGCTTTAAGATACACCACAGCACACTCTGCAGAGGGGTAAGACCCCCCTCAATGGGACGACCTGGCCGTGCGTGGCGACCCGTGATGCTTAAGGGCGATTCCTGGTGGCTGAGCAGTCCATGACATGCAACACTCCACTTCGGTCCTTACTTAGACTAGACGGGTGGTCAGAGAGGATCCCTCCGATCAATTGGCTGGCCATGTCAGCCCTCAGCACTATATGATTGTCCCAACCCCTATAACCCCTATGGAAATCCCCACTATTTTTATCATATGGGTACTAGTAGGCGGTGGTTGAGGGTCTTCATATCCTTGGAATGACGTTAACTCTAGCTGATGGTGAGGTTCCAGTTCTGGAGGTCTGTGAATGTGTAGCACCCTTCATCACCATTGCTCCCAGGCCACTATAACTCGAGTGGTAGTACCTGTTAGGGCCCCATCTATGTGTTTAAATAGTAAAATGTGTTTATACAAATGAGTATCCATTAAGAATGAATTTATTTCAAAACTTTGTCGGCATTCAATGACTCACCGAGGTTGCTATGCCGTAAAACAAACCAAACCAAACCCATGACAACCCTTTTTCTGTCTTGCCCCTTGGCAGAGGATATAATCAGCGTATTCTAAGCCCCGCAAAAACCAGTTGTTCTCCGCTTAGAAATGTACCTTGTGTCACATTCTACTCGTGGCAGAGGGTTTAGCCGGTAATATATATTGTGAATCTGAAAAAATATTTCTGCATAACAATAGTGGTGACATATAGAAAAAAATACCAGCGCCCCAGAAAATAAACTTCTAGACAAGAAAACAAAAAGTGCACCAACGACCCCTGATAATTGGTGCGTGCTGTGTGCTGGTAATGAGCACGTGGCAGGAGTGGCCGACTGGGCTCTATCTGTTTACATAAAAGTAAATTTCTTTCTTTGTAAACAATTTTAAATTATGGATACATCACGCATTTATCTTTCTTCTATCCTCAGAAACATCGGTTGAAACCTATATATTTCATTCCATCTCCCCCCTCACCTCTCCTTCTCAGACCAGGAAAAAAAAGAAAAAAGAAAACTGAAAAAAAACAAAAAACAAAAAATATCAATAACAAAACAAGAATAAAAAAAAAACAAATAGTTAAACAAAACAAAATAAAACAAAAAGAAACCAAAAATAATCAGAGTGGTTGCAGAAATACGGCAGCTGCGGCCATTGACTCTTCTTTTGGAAAAGTGAAAACGAGACAAAGGATAAATTGATTGATGACAATGTCAGAATTTGACAACGACGTTGCTAATACACGCCACTTACCACATATCTTCCATACATTTACCCACATACACACAATATACATAAGGCCGTGTTTATATATACACACGTACGTACTTATTCTAAACACGCATTATTTGTGGCTCAAAATATGTCTATCTCTATAGATGCCCATCAACAAAAGTGAATAAATATTCGTCGCAAAATTTGGTTAATCAGATACAATCTGAATAGCAGGAATTTTTCACACACTGGTGGCAATAGTCGCTCTGTCGTTGGGGCGGAGAGTATGCTGACTGAATCACCAGCAGAATGGTATGAATTTCCTACCCCCCTCCAAAAAAAAAAGAAGATGTATCCTGGATATGACACTCATCTGCATATAATTGGAGGCGTTAGTTTTGGATATCTGGTAATTATTAAGTTTCCCTTCGTTGCCATTATTCTCAGGTTCACTTTGACTCGGAATGGTATGTATTTGTTGTATATCCTCTTCATTACTTCTTTACTTACTTCTTTCTTACTCTATTCTTCTGGCCGACTTTGGAATCTTATAACATATTGTCTTGGTCTGGAATCTTCTAAGGTCTGGACTTTTTTGGGGACTTCGGGTCTGGTCTTCTATTGGGGATTTCTCTTTATCAGAAGCCCTGTGTCATTGTTAGTTTTTAGATAATAAACACAAGACTTCGATTTACTTAATCTTATTTTATTTTTAAATCCCCAACCAGACATCTGCGCAGATGAGAACGGCGGCGCGTAATACGCGACTTACAACCTACGAGCTCAGCTCATACCTTCTAACTGACTGAAACTTACTTACTATTTAAACTGGAAGAGAGGAGCCTCTCTACCGGTTCTCACGGCTATCCCCGGAAGATAGGGTTAGGACTGAGGTCAAGCTTGTCACTCAATCTTCAAGGCTGTCAGCTGCACTTAAAACGCCATCTTGTTTTCTACACTATTGCACATAAATATTAGGTATCTAATAATTATGTAACATATTTACCCAAACCGTTCGAACGAACGCCCTGTCGGCTGAGGCGGTAGAATACGCCGACTGCCCATCTGCAAAGGTTGATATTCCCCCCACCAATGTTAAAAATTCATAAACCATTAAAATCAAGTAATCGATAAATCAGTCAATTAAAAAAATATTTAGTAAGACATGTATTTAAAGTGCCAATAAAGAATGATTGAAAAAGCACTGTGTATCGTGATGCTGAGCTAACTTTCATAATGATTTTGATGGATTTTTCTGCATACGTCAGAAAATATCCAAAGGTTTATTTCATCAAAAGCGTTTGGCATTGTTCACTGATCCTGGTTCCAAAATCTATCATTACGGTCAAGTCACACAGAAAGAAAAACCGGTTTCTGCTAATTCACAAAGCTAAGCAGTGATGAGCCTGTTCAATACTTAATAAGATAACCTGTTAAGCAATAGCAGTACAGTAAGTAATTTGAGCACCTTGTTTATCAAAATGACTTTTATTCGACATTAAATGACCCGAAAGAGGATTGATATACCATAAAACAAACCAACAAAACAACTGACTGAAATTTATCAACCAGCCAACGACCTATTTTGCGATGTGGAATAGGTGTATCAGGGAATTTTACAGCAAATCGCTGTCGTTTCCCATCTGTGTATCTACCATCTTCTCGGATTACGTATGTGGCCAGTAATACACGTTCCTCAATTATTAAACCCACATGGGGTCGAAATCTGAAATACAAAAATATGATTAGAAAAGTACGCAGTCCACCTCAGACGCAAAAACAATCTCCTTGGTCTAGCGCCAGTGAAACGGGGATAGACTCCCTCGCTCTCAGGCTGATACTGTCATTAGGCCACCCCGACGACACTTCTATGTAACAGTATAAGCTAAGTTGTTCGGTAAGAAATGTAATGTAAATTCTCTGTGCCCTTCAGTAGTATACAGGTCTCAAGTTCTAACTACTTGCCGCTGAGAACATGTACCATCACTGACGTCTTATATCCCTGTTTTATTTAAGTATGTATTTTGGATTTTCACTGTCCGTAAAGCTTTGGGTGACACAAATCCGGCCCCATGGTCCAGTGAGCTTCGGCCGCTGGACCCACATTAATATCGTTGATCCAAGAGGGCCATCCTCCCAGGCCACATCTGCTCCCTCGATTCAAAGGGGTGACTTAGGTGCCCCCTTGAGGGGGAATGCCGACGGGATCAACGTACTTTTTGCAACCGCCACATCATGAGCTTCGGATCATGGGTGGTCCCACATTAATTGGGCCTTGTGCCTGACTTTGTACAAGTGGGGTACGAGGAAAATATCAACTCTAACTGTAATTACTTTTGTTCTTTTTAAAATTTCAGTCATCAAAGTGTTTTTTTTATTGCATCACCAACATAAATAAATCGCAAATGATACAATCAGGAAAGGGGGAATACCAGTGGATTAGTAGCTAAAAGGCTGGACTGCGACATCGTAGTACATATTTACCAACTTCTTCGCACGAGCAAGGTGTGACACAAGGTCATTTTTAGGCGGAGTTTAACAGCTTTGAATTCAAAGTCTTACTTCTCCTAGACTGGTTGCCTAACCACGGTTAAAATGACCAGACAAGGCTTCAATCAGGTTGCTGTTGCTGATTCGCTTTTCTCATCAGACGAGGCTACCCCTATAATTAACTGCACATAACGTAACATTATTGTACCGCCTAGGTCAGGTCTGGATAAGACAGGACTTCTTTATTACCTGCTACTAGTACTATGTAAACTAGTACTACCTGTTCCATGATCGGTTTACTGGCGTCTAAACTGGCACCCCCATCAGGCATGTCTTGGCTTGTCTGGCGAGGTCGGTGTGTGGAAACCCAGAATCACTTAAAACAAGAGCTATTAAAGAGCAAATGAGCTCAGGGGAATCAACGCCCATCCGCATCGATAGCAGTAAGTTTGGGCACTTACTACTCACATCAATCCCCAACACAACCTGGTGATAGGGTGCAAGTGCTGGGGCTTCGGGGTGGGGGGGCTTGCCTCTCCTGAAGTGACTCAATACTACCTGAGACAGCACCCCATAGAAGCTCGGAATTTCCCCTGCCACTAGACCAATTGCAGGACTGTTGAATAGTGGACTGGGGTCTGTGCAGCCTCTTTCCACTAAAAATATCTCACGCACACGTTTCACTTCGCACCGGCTATAATCGTAGGATATAGAATCGGGAACTTGCGTTCCAAGCCTTGCCGATGCGGTTTGTTTCACTTCACTTGGAAAAGGGCATATATCTATCTATTCTCCCTCCAGCTAAGGGTAAACAGTAGGTCAGACTGGGTTCTTTAGCATTGTTTTGGCAATCAGTCTAGGAAAAGAAATTCAATCTCCGTTTTAAAATTGACCTTGTGTCACACCATGAATAATAAATTTGCAAGATTAAAATTGAAACAATGGGGCGAATGAGGAGTAACTATTTAAGTCCATGGATTAACGATTTCGTAACCACAAAAATCAATTGTTGTCTATACGGTACATAATAGAGGAAGACAACTTGATTGACAAGTTAACTTACAAATGCCGGAATAAACGACACCGATGAGGAAATGTGCAGTGTTTAATGGATTGAATGTGATGTTAAAAAGTTTTATAAGGAAAATCTCTGAAAAGGAAGGCGACAAATGTCTATAAAAATAACAGAAAATAAATATTAGCCGAGAATAAACGAAAATATTTTTTTTTTAAATTAAAAAAAGAAAGAAAAGAAATGAAAGGAAAAATTTACATAGCCTAAATGGCGGTGGTCGGAGTGCGAAAAAGATACAACGAACAGTTTCAAACAGGAATATAAAATGATTTCCTTTACGTCCACATATGGACAGGGTGCTAACCAGTTTCAACAAATTCTTAAGCAGGAACCAAATTTCCCGGAACGCCACCTCCACACAATTCAGCTCGTTAGGTCAAAGGTCATTTTGATTGTCTTGTGCTGACAAGCCAATCAATCAAATACGTTTTGCGCATGCGTGTTTCAAATGCTTCCGAAAGGTGAATGCTATAATTGTTCGCCATATGCAAACATGATTGCTTTCACGAATCGAAAGCGGTAAGGCAACTATGAAGGCGTAAGCAATCAGCTTCCCGGACAGTCATTAAGCCAGAGCTCTCAATGCTTAGACGGTCAACATTTAAAAAATGGATATCATCTTCTATTTTTTTTTTTTTTTAGAATATGGAAATTATACACCAGAGTTTTAAGTAAGTTGATTGTTTGATTTAATGGCATATCAACCAAAACTACTGATGTCCAAACTGTGGCTTCTGATCCAGCGTAGACGGGCATTTTGATTCATTGCCAAATCCTTAAGAGATTCCCAAGTAATCTATTAGAATACAGCGCATCTTTAAAAGATTCAGTCGTTTCCACAACGCAATTGTTTATTATAAGAATTTAAAATAATAATTTCAGCATGCCAAATTGTATAGACATATATATGATATTTGTTGATTTATATTTTGGTATAAGACCCACACATAATCGCTGTTTTTATTTATAGACAACAGCATTCAGTAAAGTAGCCAATAAACAAACAACACAAAAGCTTTTAAGGTTATTCACTGTCTTGATTGGGTGAATATCGGAACCAATGCAGATTTCTACGGAGTTAGCTTTCTATAAAACTGCCACTGAATAGCCCAAATTTTACATTAACGACAACAACAATGGCTATAAGACTAACAACAATATATATATATATATATATATATATATATATATATATATATATATATATAAGAGAAAGGAAATGAATCCGACGGTATGAGTATAGATAAAAGGATATGAAAACAACACAATATGCTGTTAAAGTGAAAAGATTTTATATCATATTCATAGCTAATATTGAACAATATTTTGATTTATAAAAATCATCTTCAGAGCTTGTTTATACTCCGGACTTATCAATAGCGGAGATGAAAATAATATGAATTCAAAACGAAAAAATTGATGTTGCAAAAAAGTTATGCGGTAGTTTCAAATATAAGCACATCTGCCAACGCTTTTCTCGGTCAGCGACAGTTATGTATCTCTTATTGTAACAGTTTTTGAAAAAAGAAGACATATTCCAAACTTGACGATAGACAAATTCTCTTTTTCAAACAGGATGAGCATTAACCCGTTGACGGTAAGCATGCAACGGATTTTTAGAAAATAATTTTTATTTTTGTATTTAAATTTGTATTTTTTCTATTTTTCTATTTTTTTTCTTATATATAAAGCAAATTATTATTTTCGTCTCCGCTATTGATAAGTCTGGAGTATAAACAAGCTCTGAAGATGATTTTTATACATCGAAATATTGTTCAATATTAGCTATGAATATGATACAAAATCTCCTCACTTTAACAACATATTGTGCTGCTTTCATATCCTTTTATATATACTCATATATATATATATATATATATATATATATATATATATATATATATATATTCTTTGGTGGACTATCAATTCCTTTGGTATTCAGATGATTATAAACTGATCCTTTCCTCCAACTATTGGGTGTTGCAAGGTTCAGGTCCGATATAAGAGCTCAATGTTTATTTTTATAAACAGAGCAAAGTAATTTGTAAAGAAAAAAGGCTTAAAGACCGGGGATTCAGCGATTTATGGTCCATTTCCACCGTGGGTATCTGAGACCCTCCGAGTTTCCTCAGATCACTTTCTTTATTCAAACTGATAAACAATTAAATTCAGCTTATATTTATACATTTTCCCCTTCTCTCAGTGATGGTATCGGGTTTTACTTCCTCTTCTTTATTTTAGGTGGTAGTTCTTTAATGTTCTGGCGGTTCTTTCTTTGGTAGTCTTTTTCCTCATAAGGTGGTGCCTAGATTGGTCAATTTGGTTCTCGTGTTTCTTGTCAAATGTTTTGATCTATTTTTCCTAATGTGGCTGGTTAATATGCGGGTCCTCAATTAAATTGGTCAACAAGGTCAAGTTAATTGAGGGCCCGCATATTAACCAGCCACATTAGAAAAAATAGATCTGAATATTTGATAAGAAACATGAGAACCAAATAGACCAATCTAGGTACCACCAAGCAATAGTTAGAAATAAAAAAGAAATGATGAATGCTTATTTTGAAAACTTATTTTGTCAGACTATTTTTAAATAAAAAATGATGTGATATTTCATCATAAATAATAATGAAATTTTCCGAATGTCAATACATTATCAAATTTTAATAGATGATTCATTAACAGTTGAAAATTAATTGAACATTAATCCAAATTATTCTAATTACATTTAATGGTTTATTTATTTATTTACTTATCTAATTACAAGGAAGCCATAAACGATTAATGATAAATGAATGGTAACAATCTCATAAATAATTTGCACAAAATTTAATGTAAGTAAAGTCGTCGGGGCGGCCTAATGTCGGTATCAGCCAATCAGCGAGGGAGTCTATCTCCTTTTCACTAGCGCTAGACCAAGGAGATTGTTTTTGCGTCTGAGGTGGAACACCTCGGACGCCACACCTCAGACGTTTTGTTCAGCTCCTTACTTTACCGCACAGATCACTGTGCTACTCATACGCTGAGTTGGCGAGGGCCGGTATCGAACAAGTAACCTTGTGGTTTCTAGCCGAACGCTCTACTGACTGAGCAAACCCGGCCCTAATGTAAACATAATTTAAATGCTGCACTTTTAAAACAAATAAAGTTTTCGTTTTGTTGTGCTTATCTACACAAAAAGAACTCCAGCAAACAATAAATCAAATATAATAGCTTTTAAAATATTTTTAAAAATACATTTGTATATATATATATATATTTACCAACCCCTCCGCATGGTCAGGATGTGACACAAGGTCAATCTTTTAAGCGGAGTTCGATAGTTTTGAATTCAGAGTTTTCCTTCTCCTAGACCGGTTGCCTAACCAAGGTTAAAGAGCCCAGTCTGCCCTACTATTTATATATAGCTGGAGGGAGAGTAAGATTCATACCTTTCCCAAAGGTATTAGCGCTAAGTGAAATGCAATTACCACGTCCAGGATTTGAATTTATATAGTACACAACATTATATTTTTGGGCTTAGATTACGCTTATTGTATCTCCTGAGAGTAAGGTAAGACACCCCTGCAACAAAAAGAGGGTGTCCTAGGTATGTCCCCTTATGTTGAGGTTCCAGTTCTGGAGCTCTTATCTGTTTGGAGTACCCCTTCATTGAAATTACTCATAAGTCTACTGTGACTCGGAATACTAGTGCCTGTTAAGGTCCCATCTATGGCTAAAATAGTTATGTTTAAGAACTATTCGTATGGTCAATTATTTATCTGGGGTGATTAATTGGTATAACATTTGAACACATACCTTATTCTGCTGATACTGGTGTCCCATCGTGTTGTGATGGTTAACAAGCTAGTCTCGCAGATCCATTACTTCTGAATAATGAATTCTATCCCCATTGGATGCCCCATACATACGGACTTATCAGGCATTATACCTGTAGTAAACAGGTTGTGGAAAAGAAAGCGTCACATCCTGATGTAATGGTTAACAAGTTAGTCTTGTAGATACATTACTAGTAAATTGCGGGTTCACTCCTCGCTGGATGTCAAATCTTGCTACGGTGTATCACATCATACACATGGGAAATGGGTTAATGATAAATCCGGGTTAAGGGATATATTATGAAGTTGGTATTTGGTATATTATCGCAGCAGTAGCTGGTGCGTCGAATAGCAGTACGTCTTCTGAGCAGTCGTGGTGGTATTCTGACTGGTAGGCGAGTAAGCTTAGGCTAGTAGGCTTAGGCGCTTGTACCACCACAGTGTCGAATATTTATAGATGACACTATCCAATCAGATTATAGTGAGGGGGTACCAAGGTAATACATCAGTTAAAGACTAGGGAAAAAAGGGGAAATTTGTTGGCGGGGGTTAATAAAATTTTGGGATATGTTAAAAAATACAGTAAGTAAAACTAAATAAATAGGAGGTACTTACTCAACCCGTTCGCCACGGGTAGGATGTAATCCGCGTTCGCAAGTATGGGGCATAGAGCAAGAATCGAACTCGCTATTTAGTAGTAATAGATCTGCAAGACTAGACTAATAACCATTATACGACGGTTGGACACTCTAAAAAAAGTCATAGAAAAGGTAAATAAATGATATTGTCGAAAGAAAATTAATAAAATGAAATACATTAAGGAAAATAGATCTGTCAAGAACCTTAAGCAAGAATGAATGAAAGGATGAATTCCTGAAGAATGAAGGAAAAAACCGAATGAAAAAATGAAATAAACAAAAAACAAACAGGTTTATTTCATGCCTAGAGGTGAGAAAAATTGCTTTTTTGTAAGTTCATACTTAAATTTTTTGTGCAATTCGTTTTTATGAATTTTTATTTTTCCCTATCGAATACGAATAATTTTTAAACAATCTATTTGACCCATAGATGTAAGCTCCCGGGTAATTGTTTGTTTTTTGGTTTGGTTCGTTTGTTTGTTGGATTTTACGGTACACACACACACATACACACACACACACACACACACACACACACACATATATATATATATATATTATATATATATATATATATATATATATATATATATATATATATATGAGGTTAAGTAAACAAACAAATGTGTTTATTTTTTATAGGGCTTTGAGCCGACAATTTTTGGAGGATATGGGCTTAATTGAAGTCATACCTAATTTTAAAAATTAATTAGTTAATAATTAATGAATTTAGGTGGGAATATATGTTCAAATGTAAGGCTAAACAAATCGAGAAAATGTCAATCCTTGAATGTACATTTCGACATATTAGGTCTCATCAGCAAGGTTATAGACATGGGAGACTGCTCCGTGTGTGACTCGAAACCTCAACTGTCAAGCTGAAAGGCGAAGTCTCTAATCGTTACACTAGCTTGCCATTTTCACATTCTTCGTTTGTTTTGAAACTTATTCATATTCCATTTTTTATTGAATATATACGCCCGCCTAAATTCATTAATTATTAACTAATTAATTTTCAAAATTAGGTATGACTTCAATTAAGCACATATCCTCCAAAAATATATATATAAAGTCGCGTCGGTGTGGCCTAAAGTTGGTATCAGCCAATTAGCGAGAGAGTCTATCCCCTTTTCACTAGCGCTAGACCAAGGAGGTTGTTTTTTCGTATGAGGTGGAGCGCCACATCTACCATCAGCTCCTTACTTTACCGCACAGATCCCTATGCTGCTCATACACTGAGTTGGCGAGGGCCGGTATCGAACTAGTAACCATGTAGTTTCTAGCCGGACGCTCTACCGACTGAGCTAACCCAGTACGGTTTATACCTTTAGGTCATTTTATGCTGAAGGTTTGTATAATTCATTCTTGTCAGGTATTTAATTTTTCTTTAAACCCATTTTTAACTCATTTTTAAAACATTTTTTAAATCTATTTAATCCATATATTGGAACCTCTCAAGTATCACCACTCCGGTTCAGTGTATACCTGGGAGTAATGGAAATGAAATGAAATGAAAATAACCCACACACCACAGAGCTCCAGAATTGGGACGTCACCACTAAAAGCAGTTTAACCTCATAACCAGACAAAGAACCTCCCAGGTCATAGTGGACCTGAGAGTAATGGCGTGAAGGAGTACTGCACCATATTCCGATATGCAGAACTGAAGTCTCGTCACCAGACGCAGTTTTAGTCATACTCAGGACGCACCCTTATTTGGTCTACGTACCATTGACAGAGCGCGAAAAGAGGTGTTTAAAGAAATAAGCGAATGAAAGAAAGAGAACAATAAACCTGGCAAAAGAATAAAATAGTACAGATGTCCGCGATGGGTGAGAGATAATTACGAACAAAGGAAAAAAAATGGAAGACTGAAGAGTAAGATAAGAAGAGATGGGGAAAAAGCGCGGGAAAGATCATTGGGAAAGAAAACGTAATGGAGAAACGTAGCAACATCATTGACGAAGAAGAAAATGATAGCAGGAGTAATGCATTCTGGGAAAATTGAAAAGAGAAAGGTGTGAGAGAGGTGAGCCATGGAAAGATGAAGAGAGGAGGGGAGGCAAGTTTTAACGTCTTGAGATCTTTTTAGGATTTTCACTTGATTAAATGCAAATTTATTCTGAAGTGAAACGAGATATTTTTACGCTACTCTGATCAACTATGAGTAGCACACGAAGGTAGGCATTCAGCCACGCGTGTGTGCGTGGAGATACATATACATACACATATACACAAAACTCTCTTTCTTTCTTCCTTTCCGCTTTCTTTAAATCTATGTATGTATGTATTAACCCAATCATACCGACAGGATGACACATGAGGTCAGTTTTTAGAGAAACCACCTTTTCTTGGTATTTTTATTTGTATGATGGGATATTTCCAAGTTCACTTTCTATTCACCACAGAACTGATTCTATTCAAATAAAGTCCTATAATCATTGTAACTAGCAAAATAAAAAGACACCCTCCGGGCGATGTAAAAATAATTTTTGAAAGATATTGCCTGAAGGGATGGAGCTGAAAATTCAATGTTATAGAGTGTGTACCATAAATATGTAAAATCGTCAAATTTATTAAAGGATTAAAAAAAAAAAACAAAGAAAGAAAGACATTTGAAATAGAAACAGTTCCGATAACTTTAAATATTATATTATATTAAAACAAACAATATATATAAATATATAACGCCGGGCATCTATTTGATGAAACGATGAGGATTGTCTAACGTTGCATGCTCACATTTTGAGTATATTGATTCTATCTTATGATGTTGGATTATGTATTGGATAATGTGACGTAAGCCGTGACGCAGTTTTTGTTACAGACAAAAAGAGAGCGAATTATTAATAGATCTAAATACTTCTGCTCAATTATAATAAACTAACCAACAGTTTTTGTACTTTGCTTGGGTCTGGTTGGAGAGCCCCAGTGAACGGTTTAAAGTAGGCAAAGATTTAAGTATTCATATTTAATACAAATGATTTGCAATTTTGTTCTGTTTGATACATAGATGAGACCCTAACAAGTACAACCACTCCGGCTCAGTGTAGACCTGGGAATAATGATAACAAATATGTTTATATATAAAGCTTTCATATTTAGATGTTCTGTGTAGTTGTTTCTTCAGAATTTGTTTTCGTTTTTGCTTACAGCCATTTTTGAACAGAACTATTTGACTTATAGATGGAACTAGCTGGTACTATCAATGCGGGTCAGAGTGGAGCTGGCTCAACAGACTCCATATCTTCAGAATTGAAGCCTCACCACCAGATGCAGTTTAGTATTTTTATGAGGGGCTGTTACCCTATGCCTCTATGCAGACAGAGCATAACATATTTCTGAATTTAAAGAGAGTATATATATATATATATATATATATATATATATATATATATATATATATATATATACATTGGTAATTTTTCCGAGATGAAATAAAGGAAAATAAAGCGCTCAATTACAAATGTAAGAGCTTTATTTAAGGCAATATGTGAACTTGCAGACACACCAGAGGGATTAAATGGTATCCTGACGAATGGAAAAGCCTGAAACCTTAGGTAGATGCCCACTAAAACCTTTGTATAAACAGTTATATTTTAATAAATATATATATATATATATATATAATATATATATATATATATATATATATATATATTGTGATAGGAGACATGTAAACGTTCTCAGAATTGATATGTCCGGATATCTACCCAGTAGCACGCATTGGTTTTGAAAATATTTTTAAATGTACATGTCTTCTGGGTATGACGCTAAACATTACTTAGGGGTGAGATTCCAGTTTTAGAGCTCTAAGGAGCTCTAAGTACCCCTTCATTGGCATTACTCTCAGGTTAGGAGTTAAAGGTACCATCTATGTGTCAAATAGATATGTTTGAATGTTAATTATAATTACTAGAAAAATAAAAAACGCCCCCGGGCGATGTAAAAATAGATTTTTGAAACATATTGCCTGAGGAATGGGAGTTAAAAATTCAATGTCAGCGATTTTTTACTCTAAGTAAGTAAAATCATCAAATTCTAAAAAATAAAATAATTTGAAATGTAAACTTAAAAATG
>CM042137.1:76522764-76539355 GCA_023376005.1 Doryteuthis pealeii | reverse complement strand
AGTAGCATATTGCGTTGCTTCTCAAATCGATCTGGGTGTTGGTGTGTGGCGTTAACAAAGGCTATTGATGAAATAAACCTTTGGATATTTCTGACGGTTAATGCGAGAAAAATCCATTTCAAAATCATTAAATGAAAGTTAGCTCAGCATCACGACAGCACGGTGCTTTTTCAAAATCATTCTTTATTGCACTTTAAATACATGTCTTATAAATAGTATTTTTTAATTGACTGATTGATCGATTACGTGAATTTTAATGGTGTATGAAATTTTAAAACAATCGGTGGGGGGATAATATCCAACCTTCGCAGATGTGCAGTCGGCGTATTCTAACGCCTCAGCCGACGGGCTTCGTTCGAACGGTGTTGGGTAAATATGTTACATACATTATTAATACCGTAATATTTAATGTGCAATAGTAGTAGAAAACAGATGGCGTTTAAGTGCAAGCTGAACAGCGCTTTGAAGTATTGAGTGACAAGCTTGACCTCAGTCCTAACCCTATCTTCCGGGTATAGCCGTGAGAACCGGTAGAGAGGGACCCAGTTTAGAAGTAATAAGTTTCAGTGCAGTTAGAAGGTAGGAGCCGAGCTCGTAGGTTGTAAGTCGCGTTTTAACGCGCCGCCGTTCTCATCTGCGCAGATGTCCCTGGTGGGGATTTAAAAAATAAAATAAGATCAAGTAAATCGTAGTCTTGTGTTTATATCTAAAAACTAACAAGTAACACAGGGGCTTCCTGATAAAGAGAAAGTCCCAAAGGAAACCAGAACCCGAAGTCCCCAAGAAAGTCCAGACCTTAGAGATTTTAGACCAAGACAGATTTATAAAGTTTCCAAAGACAGCAGTAAGAATAGAGTAAGAAAGAAGTAAGTAAAGAAGTAATGAAGAGGGTATAGCAACGAAATACATACCGATTCGAGTCAAAGTTGAACCTGAGGATAAATGGCAACGAGAGGAAACTTAATAATTACAAGATATCCAAAACTAAACCCTCCATTATATGCAAATTAGTGTCATATCCAGTGAATACATCTTTTTTTTTTTTTGAGGGGGGTAGGTAAATTCATGACCATTTCTGCTGGTGATTCAGTCCAACGTACACTCCGCCCCAACCGCCAGAGCGACTATTGCGCACCAGTGGTGAAAAAATTCTCGCTATTCAGATTGTAAAATCTGATTAACCAATTTTTTGCGAAACAATATTTATTCCAGCTTGTTGATGGGCATCTATGAAGATAAGACATATTTTTGAGCCACAAATAATGCTGTTTAGAATAAGTTACGTACGTATGTATATATAAACACAGCCTTAGTGTATATTGTGTGTAATGTGGATAATGTATGGAAGATATGTGGTAATGGCGTGTAATTAGCAACGTCGTTGTCCAAATTCTGACCATGGTCATCAATCAATTTTATCCTTTGTCTCGTTTCACTTTTCAAAAGAAAGAGTCAATCCGCAGCTGCCGTATTTCTGCAACACTCTGATTATTTTTTTGTTTCTTTTTTGTTTATTTTGTTTGTTAACTATTTGTTTTTATATTTTTTTTTTTATTCTTGTTTTGTTATTGATATTATTTGTTTTTTGTTTTTTTTCAAGTTTCTCTTTCTTTTTTTTTCTGTCGAGTAAGGAGAGGGAAGGGGGGAGAATGGAGATGGAAATATATAGGTTTCAACTCCAAAACCGATGTTTTCTGAGGATAGAAGAAAGATAAATGCGTGAATGTATCTCATAATTTAAGATTGTTTTTACAAAGAAAGAGAATTTAACTTTCATGTAAACAGATAGAGCCCAGTCGGCCACTCCTGCCACGTGCTCATTGACCCACAACAGCACGCACCAATATAAGAGGTCGTTGGTGCACTTTTTGTTTTCTTGTCTAGAAGTTTATTGTCTGGGGCGCGGTATTTTTTTCTATATGATGTCACACTATCGTTAAGCAAAAATATTTTTCAGTATCCACAATATAAATTTCCCGGGCCTCAAACCCTCTGCCACGAGTAGAATGTGACACAAGTTACAATGTTAAGCGGAGAACAACTGGTTTAAAACCAGTGTTTCATTAGCCCTTTTTGCGGGCTTTAGAATACGCTGATTATATCCTCTGCCAAGGGTTAATAAGTGCCCCCCCACCAAAAAAAAAGGGTTGTCAATGGGTTTTGGTTTGTTTGGTTTGTTTGTTTACGGCATAACAACCTCGGTGAGTCATTGAATGCGACAAAGTTTGAAATAAATTCATTCTTAATGGATACTCATTTTGTATAAACACATTTTACTATTTAACAATAGATGGTACCTAACAGGTACTACCACTCCGGGTATAGTGGACCTGGGAGCAATGGTGATGAAAGGGTGCTCCACATTCCACAGACCTCCAGAACTGGAACCTCACGTCAGATAGAGTTTAACCTCATTCCAAGGATATAGAAGACCCTCACACCACCGTCTACTAGTACCCATATGATAAAAATTAGTGGGGATTTTCCATAGGGGTCATAGGGTTGGGGACAATATATAGTGCTAGGGCTTGACATGGCCAGCCAATTGATCGAGGGATCCTCTCTGACCACCCGTCTAGTCTAAGTAAGGACCGAAGTGGAGTGTTGCATGTCATGGACTGCTCAGCCACCAGGAATCCGCCCTTAAGTATCACGGGTCGCGCACGCACGGCAGCAACAGGTCGTCCCATTGAGGGGGGTCTTACCCTCTGCAGACGTGCTGTCCGGTGTATTCTAGCCACAGCCGACAGGGCTGGGAATGTAATGGGAATGTGACAGAAACTACATCTGATCTTTTGACCACTAGTTAAAATAACCCTAGATGGGATGTTATGATGTTTTAAAAAAATAAGTTTCCTTCACCTTGACCAGTTGCCATGCCAAGGTTAAAGAGCCGAGTATACAAGACTATTACCAATAGCTGGACGGAGAATAATTTGATTCATACAAAGGTATTAGCGCTAATGAGAAATGTAATCAGCCTCATCCAGGATTGGAACTCCATGGGATTTGATGTTTTCCATTATATATATATATATATATAATATAAATATATATATTATATATACAAGCCCTCCGCAACGAGCAGGATGTGACACAAGGTCAATTTCTTAAGCAGAGTTTAACAGGTTTGAATTCAGCGTTTTCCTTCTCCTAGACTAGTTGCTTTACCCAATGTTAAGCAGCCAGTCTACCCTACTATTTCCAAGAGTGTAGGAGAGTAGTTCATTGCATACATTCCAAGGGTATTGGCGCTATGACAAACAGGCTTTTTCAAAGGATTTGAACTTGCGTCGACAATCCGTTCTTATGACTCTAATCAGTACATCACGCGCCTCCCATGTAAATAGAATTTTTCCGTTATATGATGCAAGGAGTCTTCCCTTGCTATTGAACACGGTTTGGAAAGCTCATGAAAATAGCCGGCTTGAATTATTAGCCTATTAACAAACCTAAGAAACAGAATTATAACTATGTTCTGTCTATTCTTTTGTTGCTGTAATTAACTGAATACTTCTTTGTTCGACAAGCGTTTCGAGAGACATGCATCGTAACAGTATAGTTTTACGTTTTTAGAAAATTATTAACCACTAGAGTGGGTCAATGTTTTGCTAATGTAGTTATGTCTGGCCAACATTTGAAATTAACAGTGGTATCTTGACTTGTAAGTTTAATTTGTTCCGCTCCGTGGCTTCAATTGTCGCTTATATTAAATCAATTTTGACATTGAAATAAATTGAAATGCCATTAATCCTTTCAGCTTCCACCAACAAAACACCCTAGCCTTTTGCTACGTTTTTTTTTCTGATAAGAAAAATAACAAGTGTGTTGAAAAAGAAGAATAAGATAGAATGTAATGAATTATGTTGTTTTATTGTTTAATGTTTCTTTTTTATAAAATATTATTTTTCTTTGACATAATAAGTTTGGAAAATTTAAATGATTTTAGTGAACTTATCTTATATAAATGGAGATTGGGCTTTGTCTGTTCTAACCGAAACTACACAAGTCACAATTCCCTTTGTTATTTACACACATTCTCCATGATTTTATTTTTTATTTAAACCTCAATATTAGTAAAATTGTTTTACATCATTAAGACTGTTAACAATCTACATACTTATAACATGCAATTATAATTTATATATTCAAACGAAATAGCGGTTTACAGTGTGAATGGGAAGCATTTTCATATTGATCTTAAAAAATTTGATTTTAATAAATATATGCCTTGTATTATTGATTCTAATTGTTTGGTTTTATCTTAATAAATATGAGCCAAAATCTCGGGGATAATTTAACAGGAATCTATTAACATAAGAAATAACTGTAATTTATTCTCTTCTTCCTATTTTAACTAAATAGTTAAATTAGGGAAATTTACCACTGAAGACGGAGTAAGGGAAATTGGTGGAACAGTTATTTTCAAAGTTGTTCTATTTTCCGATATAACCCCTCTGTTCCAAATATTTTTAACTGAATTTTATTCAGTTTCATTAGCCTTTCTAATTTAACATGATATTTTATTATATTAAAACTTAAATACTTGCACCCGGAGGGTGCATATATTTGCTAGTTAACATAAGCATGAAGTTGCTCGTACCCCAAATTTTAGCTCTCAACACAAAACAAAAAATCGACCGAGTTACACTTCGTAACTCCGAAAACTCGTAATTTGGGCACTCGTAAGTCAAGTTACCACTGTATATCTATATTGTACATAATTGCAAGCGATTGAAAAGAAATACACTTGCTGTACACATAACGTGTGCACCGCTTGTGACGTAATGGCTAGACAATTAAACAGTGTTAGTTCTGAGTGTGCCGCGTGCTTCTGTGTTGCGTTACGGCCCCACTTAAGAGGTGTAGCGTTACTTCTTTAATAAATCCTTTCTCGTTTCCTGTGGTAACCCTCGTTAAAAGGAATCGAACTCCAATCGTTTACTCATCTCTAAATATCAAATTTATTTTCATCAGTGACCGTCTACAACAGTAGTCACTAAACAAGGAGAGAGATAGGGAAATAGAGAGCTGTTTTTTACGCCAAAAGAAACAAGACAGATAGAAAGAAAGACAGACAGAGAAAGCGGACGGCTGTCGCTCATCGTTTATCATCATCTCGTCGTGCGCATGCTCTCTTGATTTTATTATTTATTTTTTGATTTATTTATTTTGTCTGGTGGACGCCCTTCTTCTTTCTTCTCTCAGAACGCGTTTGTTAAATATCCTAACGATTTTTAATTAACTAATAATGTTCCCTAATCGGCATATAACTTATGAATATTAGCCGATTCTCTTATCTGGTGATTACTGGCTAACGTTACGTGTGAATTCCCATTCAGTTCTTTAGATGCTTGCATTCCAGTACCTTTCATTTGCAAAGCACAAGCTGACTCCCGGATTGTTTTCAATCCAAAAAATATTTCTCTAGCATTCTTTCTTTTTTTGTTTCGAATGTAGACCCCATTACAAATTACTAAGATAATTAATTGAGATTTCTAATTATTCTACAATAAATTAAGCACAGTAACAGCCAAATGTATACAAATATCCCCCAAATTACAAGAGGTAACCAGCTGTCGAATACATAGTGTACGAAAAGGTATATTGTCGAATGCATGTATTTACAAACCTCTCCATACGGACAGGATGCGACACAACGTCAATTTTTAGCGGAGGTTAACAGCTTTGAATTCAGAGTTTTCGTTCTCCTAGAACGGATGCAATTCCAAGTTTAACGAGGTCAAGTCTCTCCTGATGTTCATCCATAGCTGAAGGAGAATATTTGGATGCATACATTTCCCAAAGGGTAGCTATTTTCTTAACCCTTCGCTATGGGTAGAATGTGAACAAGGGCACGAGTATGAGACATCCAACGAGGATCTCACTTGCTATTTAGTAGAAATGGATCTAGAGAACTAGCATGCTAACAAATTACACCACTCTGGGACATTCCTAACTATTTTCGCAGGGTATCAACCCTAAATAAAATGAAAAGAGCTCGTGTCGCTTGTTGTCCCTACAATAATAACCATACACAACGAGCGCCCCAATTTGTTAAAATACCCAAAATTTGGAAACTAAAAGGTTCCGGGCGTGAATATAAAGTTATAAAAAAAAAACAAACAACAAAGACCAGTTCAACATCACTTCCAGTGGGCTCGGTGTAATAGGATATACTTGAATTAACACTGCGAACAGATCTTGCAGAGATCATCGTCTAAGTGGTGACGAAGACTATCTTTGAGAAAAGAGGTTGGTGGATGAAATGTTCTTTGAACCTCAATGTATCAACGAACTACAGGGTCATTTTCCGATAATATAACACGGAGCCCTAAATTATGAGCATACAATATCCACTAGTTTGCTTGGAAAAGAGTGCATTTGGAAAATCGAGTTTGTGTGTGTTTGTGTGTGTGTTGTGTGTGTGTGTGTGTGTGTAACGAGGACTTACTTAAATTTAATGATATAATACCAAGAACTTAAACTATATTTAAAAACAAAAAGCAAGGACTTAACATTCTATTAATAATGGAGATTCGCTTCCGTTTTTGTGTAACAAAAAACTACGTCACTGCTTACGTCACATCACCCAAAATCGTCATAACATAGAATAAATACACTCAAAATTGAACATGCAGCATTAGACAGTCCTCATTGTTTTTTAAAACAAGTTTTAATAAATACATGACTGGTATTACATATCTATATATAGTTTGCTTTATTTTAATACATATTTAAAGTTTACATTTCAAATTGTTTTATTTTTAATCCTTTAATGAATTGATGACTTTACTTCTTAGGGTACAAAACTCTCAGACATTGAATTTTTTGCTCCCACCCACTCAGGCAATATGTTTCAAATCTATTTTTACATCGCCCGGCGTGCGTTTTTTTTTTTATTTGTACTAGTATATATAAATAAATAAATAAATAAAAACATTTTCTAACATTTTCCTAGATTATTACCATTCTTAGCCAAAAACAACAATTTCTAGTGTATTTACACTGCCCAGATTGTTTTTTCTAAACGGTTAATTTTAAAAACATATTAATTCGTCTAGGATTATTTTAGCTTAGAGACTAAGGAAAACGCTCCTTGTAACTTTCGTATTTATATTTTTGTGTATTTGTTTTCTAAAGAGTTTTTTAGTTTCTATCAAATACGAAATATTTTTTGTAATTGTTCTATTTGATCCATAGATTAGGCATTATCGGGTACTACCACACCGGGGTCAGAGTGAACATGGGAGTAATTGTTCATGAATGTGTACTACACCCCCCCCCCCCCAATGTTCCAGACCGGGAGATTCAACATCAGTTGTAGTTTAGTATCATACACAGACATTTTGTCAAAAATGCATTTTAGGCTCAGTTTGCCAGTCCCTGTGTTAACTTATGTACCTAGAACACAGTGAAAACAAAACAACAGTTTCCCCAAAACCAGTTTTTCTTTTACTTTGATCCATCCGTAATAAGAATGACGGACAATTTTTAATTCAAACATTATTTTCAAAAATTTATGAAATAAAAAACCAACATATATTATGTCATTTATTTTTTAGCAAGATATTTTATACAATATTTTCTTTGATTAGATAATACGATTTTGCTGTACATTAAAGAAAGTATTTATTTTACATTTTTACATTTTTAAAACCCTGAAAAATTAAAATTAAAAAATGTAGACAATAGGAACTTTTGGGAGATTCTCACTTCTGTAGCGAGAGAAATATCTTCCACGGGACTCAAAGCGAGCGCGAACGTGTCTTGCGGGGGCAAAATGAGTGAAGGGCTGAAAGAAAAAAAGTTATGGCCACACTGAAAACTTCATTTAAGAAAACACGATCTCGTATTGCATACTGAGGTTTCCACGTACAAAATCGATATATATATATATATATTTCTTTCTTCTTTACTTCTTACTTGCTTCTATATCTTGGACATCTATTCTTCTGGCCGGCTTTGCTATTCTGATTGTCTATCTTCTTGGTCTGGTCTAGCGTCTGGTGTTGACTTGGGGATTCCGGTCTGGTCTTCTATGGGGATTTCTCGTTATCAGAAGCCCTGTGTCATTGTTAGTTTTTAGGTAATAAACACAAGACTTCGATTTACTTGATGTTCTTTATTTGTAAATCCCCAAACCAGACATCTGCGCACATCCTACGAGCTCGGCTTCTAACTTCAACTGAGACTTACTTAAATACCTTAAACCGGAAGACAGGCCTTCTATGCCTTCCGGTTTCTCACGATTTATCCTGGAAGGTAAGGTGACAGTGAGGTCAAGCGTCTTCACTCACTCTCAAGGCCATCAGCTGCACTAATCGTTTATGTTTTTACACTATTGCCAAAATATTAGGTATCTAATAATTATGTAACACTCGGAGCCAGAAGAATTGGCGAGAGTGCTTGGGGCGTGTTCAAATTTCATTGAGATCAGCTATGCATAAAACACCTCGCATGATGAAAAAGAAAACGTGAAAAAACTTTTGAACGTCGGTGTGGCGTATACTGCTGTAATATTTTGCAAACTAAGAGACTTTGTTGTCAGACTTAGAAGTTGAGAAAGCAATTACTCAGACCAGTGAACACCCCCGGCAGAAGATACAGTCAGCGTATTCTAATCTCCATACAATCTATATTCGTTTTTTTAAGTATTCCTATCAATTATTAGTAATTAATACACAGTTACATGGTTTCAAATATCCACATCAAGGCCAATAATTAAAAAAAGATCATGAATAGATCGGGCCACAAAGACGTTCTACTGTTTTGGGCAGAATGGAGGTTGGAGGAAGTATCGGATGATTCATCAGGATAATTGTATTCTTTAGATAAAGTCCAGGAAACTGGTTGTCATAAGATTGCCACAGAGGAGTGAGCAACTGACCGGAATTTTCCTTCATGAAAAAGCGCTTATATATATATATATTATATATATATATATATATATATATATATATATATTATGATAATGGTACACATAATAACCTACTCGAGTTTCCCCATAATGATCTTTCAGGGTTAAATCCACTGGATTAATCAAGATATTGATTAATTGCAGTTGATTGCACGTGTTTATTTTTTGCGATAAACGGTTGGTTACAGGACCACGGCCAAAGAACGCCGATTCGAGATTCGAAAATTCAAAATCGATCAATTCGAATCTTCAATCGGCGTTCTTTGACCGCGGTCCTGTAAGCAACCGTTTATCGCAAAAAATACACACGTGCAACAAACTGCAATTAATGAATATCTTGATTAATCCAGTGGATTTAACCCTGAAGATCCTGATAGGGAAACTCGATTAGGTTATTACTCTGTACCGTTATGATATAGATTTTCTCTACCAACGTTATCAGCACTTAATTTGTCGATTCGAGTTCAATTCCTAGACGAAGCTGTTGGCATTTCACATTTCACATTTCACAATACCCTTGGGGAAAGTATGAATCCAATATATTCTCCCTCCAGCTATGGGTTAAAATAGTAGGACAGACTGGGCCCTTTCAGTCTTGGGTTAAGTAACCAGTCTAGGGAGAGGATAACTCTGAATTCAAAATTCCTGAGGTCGGTCGTTGATTGGGTTGTGGCAACCCTTGATGCACCAATTCTTTCCTATCGACTGTGCCAAAAAGTTGGATGGTCCAACAAAAGCCTTTCCCCATATAACAAATCACTGTGTGGGTGTTCATTGTGTGCATGACAATCGACGAGAGAGTCATAATATATATATATATATATATATATATATATTATTATTATTATTATTATTTATGGTACACAGTAATAAACCTACTCGAGTTTCACTATAAGGATCTTCAGGGTTAAATCCATTGAATTAATTAAGATATTGATTAATTAATTATTAATTACAGGTATTGATTGATTACAGCGATTGCACGTATGTATTTTTTTGGGCAAAAAGATTGACAAAAAATAGACACGTGCAATCGACTGTAATTTAATCAATATCTTGATTAATTCAATGGATTTAACCCTGAAGATCCTATATAGTGAAACCCAAGTAGGTTATTACTGTGTACCATTATAATAATAAATTTTCTCTACTCACGTACTGAGCACTTTATATTTGTTATTTCGTTGTATTATCACTGTGAAACTTGCATCAACTAACCATTGTGACCAATTTTTCCCGCAAGTCATCTTTTTCATATATATATATATATATATATATATATATATATATATATATATATATATATATCCTGAAATATGTATATATGTTACACTGAAGTACACATTAGTGAAAGTTACAAACTTAGAAACTTACAATGCTAAAACAAGTTTCTGTAAATATACCTATTATCATACGCATAAAACACGTGGCCACGTACACAAATACTTCAGCTTGTTATCAGCAAGATCCTCACATAAACACATACAAAAACTCATCACTCACACCTAAACGCATCTTATTTCCCCTTCAATGTAAACACACGCGTCCATAACAAGTGATGCTGTCGGATCTGATTTTCATAAGAGTCTGGCCTCTTGACACACATTCACAAGCGAAGTACGAACGAAAACGTCAAAAAAGTACATACATACATACATACATTACATATATATATATATATATATATATATATATATATATAATATATATATATATATATATATATATATTGATGTAGAGAGACGGATACATGAGGAGTGAGAGTGTAAAAAACAGAAAAACGAAATAAAAAATAGTTTCTGCAGTAAAAAGAAAAAGAAAAATGAAAGAAAGAAAAAGTAAAAACATGATACCTAACTCTACCAAGTTAGTAAGTAAGTAAAACACGAGACGCATCGAAAGTTAAGCGAGACTAAATCGATAATTTGGACCAACAAAACCCTCATATCCACTGATCGAGAAGCATCTCTTTGAAGATTTTTTTCTTCTCTCCTAAACAGAAAGAAAATGAAAAAACGACACAAAAGAAAAGTGCAAACGAAGACACGAATATAAATTTTTAAAAGTATATATATATATATATATATTATATATATATATATATATATAATATAATGTGTGTGTGTGTGTGGGTGTATTGTGTGTGTGGTGTGTGTGTGTGTGTGAGTACGTAAATAAACAATGTGTTTATTGATATGGCCTTTAGCCGACAATTTTTGGAGGATATGTGCTTAATTGAAGCCATACCTAATTTTGAAAATTAATTAGTTAATAATTAATGAATTTAGACGGGCATATGTTTAAATGTAAGGCTAAACAAATCGAGAAAATGTCAATCCCTGAATGTACATTTCGACTTATTCAGGATTGCCATTTTTCTCGATTTTTTAGCCTTACATTTAAACAATATGCCCGTCTAAATTCATTAATTATTAACTAATTATTTTTAAAATTAGGTTATGACTTCAATTAAGCACATATCCTCCATATATTATATATATATATATATATATATATATATATATATATATAATATTATATGAATAAACATTTTTATTCCGTCCTTCCATCATATTATACTTCGAATCATGAAGAAGACCGCTAAAGGTTGAAACAATTTCTGTCAGCGATTATCAACATCATTGTTTTTTGTTTTTTAATATTTAATTCATACTGTCGGATTCACTTCCATTTACTTACATATACATATATATATATATATATATATATATATATATATATATAATAATATAACAAAGATCATGTCTATATGTTTGTACAACGACCGAGAGCACATTCTTTTATAAAGAAATTGAAAGTGCGTCGTGTAATGGTCATTGTCGAAGAAATGGAATCGCGACAGAAGTTCAAATCCTGGCGAGCTGTTACATTTCATATAGCACTAAAACTCTTGAAATGTATTGCTTTCAACTATTCCCTCTTCAGCGCTGGGGAGAACTGGTTCTTAACCTTGTTTAGGCAACTAGACTAAGAGAAGAAAAACTCTGAATTCAAACCCGTTAAAATCCGCTTAAGAAATTAATCATATGCCGCATCCTGCTCGTGTGGAAGGGTTGGGTAAATGCATAAAGAAAATCTATGTAGAGATGTGTAAATAACAAAGTTCAATTAAATCCACATTCTATTTTTGTCTTAGAGGTGGTTAAAAAAAACTTTTTACCTCTCACATTTCATCAGAAATAAATTACTTATGTAAAAATTAATTCAAATCAGGATTTTTAAAAACAAAACAAATCAATAAAGGATACAAACATTTTAAGGAAATGGTGCTAAATGGGACAACGAATTCTTTGCACTGACCATTGTATAAGCTTTGGTTTGTGTGTGGCTCCCCACATTAAACATATATATACATTGAACCGCTTAGTTACCCGCCTTATTGGCTAGAACTGTAGAATATGGTGACTGTACCTCTACAGAGTGTTAAGACCGCCAATGGGGCCACTTGTTAGTCGTGGGTTGCGAACCGTAATTCTTAAGGACGAAATCCGGGGTGTTAAGCAGCCCACTTTGGGCCTTACTCAGGCTATCAATCGGCTGATCACGTCAAACCCTATCACCTATTCGATGTCCCGACTATATTGCGCTTATTGCAAAGCCCTAAGCAAAGCCCTAAGCCTTTTTATTATATATGTGCTAGAACGGGGTGACTGAGGGTTTTAGAGTGCTGGATTTAACGCTAAACTGCATCTAGTACCCCTGCATTTCCAATACTACTAGGTCTACACTGATCCGGAGTGGTAGTACCTGTTAGCGTCCCACCTATAGGTTAAACAGATTAAAATGTGTTTTAAAAAATTGAGTTAAAAACATGAATACCCCAAAAGACTGAATAAAGCAAACGTCTTCGGCATAAAATAACCCATCTGTTCACATGCCGTAAAATCCAACCAACTGAAGCCCCATTGGTTTACATCCTACTATTGGTGAATGGATTGAGTACATACCTGCTTGAGGACAGACAAACAAATTTTGCTAATTATTTACATAGATTTTAGATATTGAAATACTTCGATTGCTTCGTTTTAGATATTAACGGGTAAAAAATGTCATCTAGCCGGGTTGTGTAATAGGGTAGGTCGATTTTTCACTTAAAAAAAATATCAAATTGTCCATCTATGTGAACGTTGTGTGTTAGTATACTGAATACTGATACAAAAAATTAGATCTTTTACTTGTACCATTCTTTGAGGAAATAGCATCAAAATCGTCTACTAAAATGCACTAAAATTCTTCGTTTTCTAAAGGCTAAATTTTGCGATAACGAGGATTTTTAGTGCATTTTAGTAGACGATCTTTGATGCCATTTCCTCAAACAATGGTGCAAGTAAAAAATCTAATTTTCAGTATTCAGTATGCTAACACACAACTTTCCCATAGATGGACAATTTGATATTTTTAAAAAGTGAAAAATCGAACTACCCTTTTTAGTAATATCTATGACTTGGTTAATCCTTTGATAATATTCTCCAAACTAAAGAGTTTGGGTAGTTGCTTTTATTTTCAGAGATAACTTAACGAAATGACAGCCTAGGCAACTATTTCTCCTCTCTAATCCGTGATAAGGAGTTTCGCAAAACTTTAACATTGAGGTAAAAAAAAAAAAAGTTAAAAAAAATTTGTTCTGTATTATTCGAACTTTTATATGCACTAAGCATGTTACAGACTGAAGTCACTTAAATGCATGCTCTTACTTAGGAAGAGTCCTGATATGCACAACTGGAGATATCTGTGAAGAGTTTATCGCCGGGAAACACTAGTGACATTTCTTTCTGAAAAAAAGAAATTGATTTCCTAAAGCTGGAAGTATTAGTACTGATAGAATATGGCGTTGACTTCCAAACTTCTCTGCATTGAATTGTTCACATATCAAGGCTCTTACACTATCGCACTGTCACGGTAAAATAAAATTTAAACGTAATGACTTTAGATCTTTACCTTCTTTAAACCACTCACAGAGGCTCTCCCAGCAGTGTGATTCAACCGTAAACCGCTGGCAGCGGCTCTCCCACATGTCACTTGTTTACATTGAAAAATCAATAGTAATAGGACTTATTTGAATACAATGAATTCTGAGTTGAATAGATAGGGAACTTTGAAATATCCCACCACGCAGGTAAAACAAAAAGAAAAATTGGTAAAAACCGCGGGAGAAATTTGGTAGCAAAGAGTTAAAAAAAAAAAAAAAGAAAAAAAAAGGGAGCCTTTCTAACATTCAATAATTAAAGAAAAAAATTCGACAAACTTAAGTAATCTGAAGAATATATTTGTTCAAATTATGCATTTACCCAACCCCTCCGCTACGGAAAGGATGTGACATAAGGTCAATTTCTAAGCGGATTGGTTGGTTGGATGGATTTTACGGCATGTCAACCCTTGGATTATTTTATGCCGAAGCCTTTTTAAAACATATTTTTAACTCATTTTCTTAACTATTTAACCCAGGGATGGGATCCTAACAGGTAATACAACTCAGGCACAGTGTGGACCTGGGAGTAATGGCAATTAAGGAGTACTCTTCATTCCCCAGAGCTCCAGAATTGGAACTTCCTCGCTAGATCCAGTTTAACTTCATACCCAGGATATTAAGACTTTCAACCATAGCCTTTTATCATATATATGATAAAAGGGGTTGGGTTTGCCATAAGGGCAATAGGGTCGGACAATCATATAGGTGTTAGGGCTTGACGTGGCCTGATGATTGATCGAAGGGTCCTCTCCACCCGTCAGTCTATTCTAGGAAAAAGCCAAAGTGAAGAGTTGCATGTTATGGACTGCTCAGGTACCAGGACCCCATCCTCAGGAATCACGGGTCGCCGACTGACAAAAGGTATCCACATAAGGGAGAGGCCTTACCCCTCTGCAAAAGCTCAGTCAGTGTATCCGACAGTTTGGCTGGAAGTTACCAGCCGCCGTTGACTTGATGTCTTCTAACGCTAAAACACACAATGTTGTTAAAATGAATATATTTTTATATCATTTTCATTGCTAATATTGACAATATGTCGGTTTATAAAAAATCATCATATTTACGTCTGAAAACGGACCGAATTATCATTATGCTCTGATGCTTTTTTATAAATCGAGATATTGTCAATATTAGCAATGAAAATGATATAAAGATATATTCATTTTAACCAAAGTGTGTTTTCATACCCTTTTACCTATACATACCGTCGGATTCATTACACTTAACAAAAAAAAAAAGACAAACAAAATAAACGCCTGAAGTTCAAAAGTATCGCGACCGGTTACATTATTTTTTTCAAATTAAACCTGTCCCGCCCAAACATCGTGTAAAATGTCTAGACTGTTATCTAGACGTATACACATAATCACTTTATTTGTAAACGTAACTCAGCTGTTCAGACGTCTTTATTTAAATCCTCGATTTGATATTTTAAAGAATTAGAACATATCTCTATTAATAATGGAGATTCGCTTCCGGTTTTTGTCTGTAAGAAAAATTACGTCACTGCTTACGTCACATTACCCAAAATCGTCATGACATTCAATAAATACACTCAAAATTTGAACATGCAACATTAGACAGTCCTCATTGTTTTTTTAAACAACTTTTAATAAATACATGACTGGTATTATCTATATATAGTTTGTTTTATTTTATTACATGTTCAAAGTTTACATTTCAAATTGTTTTATTTTTTAATCCTTTAATGAATTTGATGATTTTACTTACTTAGGGTACAAACTCGCTGACATTGAATTTTTTACTCCCACCCTTCAGGCAATATGTTTCAAAAATCTATTTTTACATCACCCGGAGGGTGTTTTTTATTTTGTACTAGTATATTCAATTGAAATACTTCTTGATTAAAAAGCGAGTAATGCTTTATAGAAGACTTTACTTTTGAAGTAATCCCCGTATAAATGTTGCGTAACCCTTTACCGGCACTATATATCTGTATGTTATATTCTTTCTTACGTCTTATTCTGGTCGTCTATTCTTCTGGATGGATCTGGTATATCTTCTACAGGTCTGGTCTTTCTTATATGGGGATTCCGGGTCTGGTCTATGTTGGGATCATTTCTTATCAGAAGCCTTGTGCTATTGTTAGCTTTTAGTAATAACAACAAGACTTTGATTTACGATGATGTTACTTTATTCGTAGTTTCCCCAGACCAGACAATTGCGCAGTCAGCTCACATCTTGCTAGCTGTCTGCTTACCCCTTAAACCGGAAGGGGCTTTCTATCGGGGTTCCGTTTCTCACGGTTCTCCCCAGAACGCAAGGTGAGAGTGAGGTCAAACGTTGTCACTCACTCTCAAGGCCATCAGCTGTACTGATCGCCATAAGGATTTCTATACTACCTTAAAAAGATATTAGGGATCCATAATTATGTAACATAAATACGATTAACAGGAAAAGGGAAATGGAATCGTTGAACTGAGTTTAAATCCAACACAAGGCTGTTTGCGTTTCACTTCGCGTTAATGCCCTGTTTTCCCCCCAAAAGCTATGTGTAAATATGTTTTTTTTAAGCATTGGTAAAGCAACCTAGGAGAATGTCCTGGGTATGACGTTAAACGGCATCTCGTGGTGAAGATCCAATTATGGAGCTATGGTGAATGCGGAGTACCCCGTCATCGCCATTACTCGCAGGTCCATTCTGACTCAGAGTGGTAGTA
>CM042137.1:76485264-76517764 GCA_023376005.1 Doryteuthis pealeii | reverse complement strand
ACGTTCTAATTCTATAGCTCTTGGGACAGTTGGGTATCCACTTCATAGCAGAATTAGAACGTCAATAGCGGATACAGTTTAGTGTGATACCCTCGACACCCACTTTTTGATGGTTCTTATAAATGTACAATGAATGCAGTTCTTAACCTCTAGTCATAAAATAACCCCAGACGGGTAGGACGTCCATTAAAATCAATGCATATTCTGAATTCCAGCATGAAGTATAGGGTATTAAGTAATATATCATATTAGTGGTCTGTGTATATACGAGTGTCGGTCAAATAGTTCTGAGCCTTACATAGAAAGAAGAGACAGAGAAACTAATTCAGATTTCTGTCTTAATTTATTTGCAAGGGAGGCCCATACAAAGGTGAGAGGTATGCGACAAACCTAAAAATGGACAAAACATACTTGTATGTGGACAAGTATCTACGTCCATGTGTGTATACAAGTGTTTAGGCACATATTTGCATCTGCATCTTGATATATATATATATATATATATATGTGTGTGTGTGTGTGTGTGTGTGTGTGTGTGTGTGTATTTGGGCAGCATTCTTTCATTTATACATGTAGAATTAAACAAAAGGCACATCTCCTGTTTAACAATTTTATTTTTGATCTTTTCTAATTTTCTGGCCAACTTTTTAATGTTTGGGTGGAATTGGTGGATAAGTCCACCAAAGTTCAGTTCCCGAGTACTTTCGGCACTTCGAAGTGCCATCATCAGGGGTGATGTATTCTAGTTTTTTGGGGGGAGGTGGGGTTAAATTATATTAATATGGAGGCTGGAAGGAGAAGAATGGGTGAGAAGAGTGTTATAGGCAATTTAGAATGTGTGTACTGTATTGGAAATCAATTTTGTTTAAGGATGGTTTGTATTGTTTTATGTATAAAGCTTCTGGTATTTGGAGTTTTTGTTTATTTTTTTCTTTCTGCAGAATGTGTGTATTTTCCGTTAGAATATTTCGGTAATTAGAGTGGGGGCATGAATGTAATTTTAGGTGTTGTGAAATAGAGCTATTGTCTGTTAAATGGAGGGTTAGACGCCTTGACAATGTGGTTGAGGTGAATCCAATGTATGTATTATCATTTTCTGGGAGACTGTCCTAGGGGACATTTAAATCTATATACTACATTGGTCTCATTAAGCCGACTTGTCTGGGGAGAAAAATTGTTAAGAATGACGGGATTGGAAGTTTTGTATTTTGTATAATAAATAATAAATGTTACCTTATTATCAGGCGTGGTTGCAGTAACGTTATTCCGAATTATTTGTTTTAGTGCTATTTCATCGACTTTGTAATTCCTGTGCATCTGGTTGCGATCAATTTGACCTATACATGGGACACTAAAATGCACTACCAGTTCGGATTAACGTGAATCTGGGAGTAATTGCAATGAAGGAGTACTTCACACTCACCAGAGCATCAGATAAGTGTCTCCCCACCAAATACTGTACAATGTCCTACCCAGGACATACTATTCTATTTGAGGAGTTTTATCACTCAGTAGACGATGCAGTCAGTGTATTGTAAGTCTAAATAACATAGCTATATAAGTAAATAATAAGGCAGACTGGACTTAACAGCGAACACGTTCTTTCATCCGTTACATACTCGTTACTCCGTTATATATTTATAAAAAATAGCTATGGTAAATAAAATGCATAAAACATTTAATTAATATTGTTTACAATATCATTTCATATTAAAACCAGTTGTCAATCATTTCTGATTATTCCTACAATACGAGGGTAGGCTAAAAAATTAATTGCCAGAAAAGTTCATATGATGACGTCATATATTATTTTGAGGACTTTTTTGACCAATGGGATGCAAAAACTGAAACGCCGATGGAAAATTGTATGAACCACAAGGGGAACTATATGGAAAAATAAACCTCATTTTGTCACATTCCAGTATCTGGGTTAGCCAATTAACTTTTCTGCCGATCATCGTATTTTGAAGTGAAATTATCTAGGTTCCCTCATGAAACTTCACTTTGGTTGGTTGGTTGGTTGGTGGGTTGGCTGGTTGGTTGGTTATTTTATTTAATGATACTAGCACTCTCCGGGTACAAGTATTTAAGTTGTAAGTAAAGTCGTCGGGGCGGCCTAAAGTCGGTATCAGCCAATCAGTGAGGGAGTCCATCCCCTTTTCACTTGCGCTAGACCAAGGAGATTATTTTAGCGCCACTGGAGCGCCACATCTACCGTCAGCTCCTTACTTTACCGCACAGATCCCTGTGCTACACATACGCTGAGTTGGCGAGGACCGGTATCGAACTAGGAACCTTGTGGTTTCTAGCCGAACGCTCTACCGACTGAGCTAACCCAGCCCAATTGAATTGAAACTTACTCTTCCATCACCCACGCATTTCATTGATAAATTTTCTTAATTTAACTATTTAGTTAAATAGGAAGTAAATAATAAAATTACAGTTATTTCTTCTTGTTAATGGATGTCTTTAAATTTAGATGTTTGCTAATATACATTAAGATAAATCCAAACAATTAGAAATCAATAATACCAAGCACATATTTATTAAAATCAATTTTTTAATATCAATATGCAAATTAGCCTTCCCGTTCACACTGTAAACCGCTACTTTGTTGTATATATAAATACAATTGCATGCAGATGAGACCAATAGTATTAATAATGTAAAGCAATTTTATTAATAATAGAGGTTTAAATAAAAAACAAAATCATGGAGAATGTGACGTAAATAACTAAGGGAATTGTGACTTGAGAAGTGGTATAGTTTCGGTTACAGACAGACAGACACACAATCTCTATTATAATAAGATATGGAATCATGTGGGCTATGTAATGCCAAATCTTGTTTTTTGGTTGTTTTTTTTGGGGGGGGATTATATATGAATTGTTGGAAGTGAGTGGTGTGATGGTTAAAGTCATAGTAAATGGACTTGTCGCCCCGCGTTCAAATCCTGGACGTGGTAATTGCATTTCATTTAGCGCTAATATCCTTGGGAAAGGTATGAATCCTACCCCTGGGTAAATAGTAGGGCAGACTGGGCTCTTTAATCTTGGTTAGGCTACCGGTCTAGGAGAAGGAAAACTCTGAATTCAAACCTGCTGAACTCCGCTTAAGAAATTGACCCTGTGCTGCATCCTGCTCGTGCGGAGGGGTTGGTAAATATATATATATGTGATTTGTTGGTAAATGTTTTGTTTGGGTTTATAAAGTGATTTATATACCAGTTTATAAACGCTATAGCCGATAGGGACTGTTAGCAAGAGAGAGTCATGGTTATCCGTGCTGTCAGTGGAAACTGATTATGATTTATCTCCATGATTACCTTCATGTGTATCAATAATTTTATTTACTCATATTTAATCAAAACAGATCTATTAGACACATAGATGGGACCCTAACAGGTACTATCCCTCTGGGTTAGTGGTGAACAGGAAGTAATGGCAATGAATGGGGTACTCCACACTCCCCAGAGCTCTAAAATTGGAACCTCACCACTAAATAAAGTTCAGTGTCATACCCAGGACACAAGAAAACTTCAGTAATCACTATTTTTGTGTGGTGGGGTACTGATTTCATATTTCTTTTAAATTCATCGACAATTCATCAACGTTGTTGGTTCAACCAATGCACTCCATTGTTGTTGACGACACTGTATTTTGCACAAGTGTTTTTCATGCATGCATCGGTTCCATAGGCTAAGTCTGCATTTCTTAATAATGACGAATTGTTCGACATTTTATAGAAAATCCATCAAAAATGTTCAGAAAATTGCACAAACAATACACCACGTACAGCAAGTATCAATATCTTACGTTCACAATATCTAGGCCAGTAACTCTCCAACATTTATTTACCCAACTCTTCTACGACGGAAAGAATAACACACAAGGTCAATTTTTAAGCGGAGTAAAGCTGGTTTGACCTATTTGTTTTTATTACGTCACTGCTTATGTCACATTACCCAAAAATCGTCATAACATAGAATAAAATTTATTCTATGTTAGTTTGAGTGTATTTATTGAATAAATACACTCAAAATTTGAACATGCAACATAAGACAGTCCTCATTGTTTGATAAAACAAGTTTTGATAAATACATGACTGGTATTATATATCTATATGTTGTTTGTTTTATTTTAATACATATTTAAAGTTTACATTTCAAATTGATTTATTTTTTAACCATTTAATGAATTTGATGATTTTACTTACTTAGGGTACAAACTCGCTGATATTAAATTTTTTACTCCCACACCTCAGGTAATATGTTTAAAAAATATTAGGAGTCAAAAGGTTCCTGGTTCAGTACCGGCCCTCGCCAACTCAGAGTGTATGAATAGCATAGGGATCTGTGCGGTAAAGTGTGGCGCTGATGGTAGGTGTGGCGCTCCACCACAGACGCAAAAATAATCTCCTTGGTCTTGCGCTACTGAAAAGGTGATAGACTCCCTCGCTGTCTGGTTGATACCGACTTTAGGCCACCCGACGTTTTTACTTAGTTATTACTATACATGTATGGTTTTCAACCATCCCTATGACGAACAAGACATGCTGGACACTTCTTGAGAAGCAAGAACGAAAGTGATGTTCTCCCGTGGATACCTACCCTTGGGAACCCCAGGTTAGGCTGAGCAGCAAAAGTATGGATTCTGTATGCCGTGCGAAAGACCTGCGGGGGACGATGACCTATAGGGACCCTTGGCGAGAGAGCATCATAGGTATCCATGATGATGAAAGTTAGTTTGAATAGAGATTTTTCCTTCTCCTAGACTTGGTATCCAACCAAGGCTAGATACAAACAACCCAGTATGTTCTGATAGCTGGAGGGAGAATATAGGGATTCGTGTTTTCCCTAAGGGCAATAGCACCAAGTGAAAAGCAATCATGACCATGATTTGAACTTTGAAAGTTGCTGATAGCATTTCCAACCGTTACGTTAAATGCGCCTCAATAATTTTCATGTAGTGCTGATATGAGCTGAGCCGAAATCGAAAGTACTCCTATTTGGACTACACTTACAGAGACTTTAGAGAGGCTTTTAAAGTTCCTTCAGGCACAATTACGAAATCTCGTTCGCGAACAAGAAAAAGACTAATAAAACACAAAACACCACATATCCGTCTGTTATATGGCTACAGCATACACACACACACACACACACACACACACACACAGAGAGAGAGAGAGACACACACACACACACATATATATGAAGTAGTCAAACAGTGTGTTTGAAAATGGCGAAGGCCGACAATTTGTGGGACTTTTTCTCGGTTTGTTTACGCTTTACATTTAAACCGATATGCACGCCTAATTCATTTACTTATAATTAATTAATAAAAATTAGGTATGACTTTAATTAGGCACATAATCTTCCACAAACATATATATATATATATATATATATATATATATATATATATAATATATAAATATATATATACATATGTGTGTATAAGGTTAAACATAATGACTCAGATATACCTACTTACAGTTTCGCTTAGTAGCTCATCAGGGCAAAAATCTGAATATATATATATATATATATATATATATATATATATATATAGCGCTATGTGAAATACAAACAGCCTCGTCCATTTTCAACGGCGATAACCATTATACGACACGCTTCCAGATTAGCATCATTATTTATCCTATCTCATTTTTTTTTTGTCTAGCGCTAGTGAAAAGGGGATGGACTCCCTCGCTGATTGGCTGATACCGATTTTAGACCACCCCGACGACTTTACTTTATTTACTTAGATTAGGAAATGCTGATATTTCCATCTTTTCTATACAGAGGCACCAATATAATCATGGATCGCTTTTACAATGGGAATGCAACGGGTTCACGGATCGTCTAGTGTTCAATGACAGCGTTACTGTTCCCATTTGATAAAAAAGAAGAAGAAAATTCGGTAAAATAGAAAAGTCTTGTGGATTAAGAGGATTCGTCACAGTTGCGGCGGCGAAGGCAGCGGCGTCGGTGGCGATGGTGGTAGCATCTGTGAAATGATCAGTTGTCACTGATTACATATTTTCTCACGCGTCTTGTTTGATGTTTCTTTTCACTTCACATTACCGGCATTTCTTTTCTTTTCTTTTTTTTTTTTTTTTTTTTGAGATGTCTTCTTTCGTATTAACAGAACACATACGTACAAACATTGATTTTTTTTCTCCTTACGTTATTCATCTTCAATCTTTTCGGAAAAAAAATTATCTCGTACTTTAATTTTAATTTGAAGTCGATTTTTTTTTTTAAAGATTTTCATTAATTTGTTTATTTATTTTGGGGTTGATCGTGACTATGTTACCCTTCTTCTCCTTCAGTTTCATTTATTAATACGTTTATTTTTCACATGCCTGATTTTATTTATTTATAAATTTATTTATTAATTCATTTATTTATTAATTTTTTGTTTGTTTTATTCTCTTAAGAACTTTTATTTTATTTTCTCCACTTCAATTTCAATAATCCCGTTCTTTTAACATTAACATCTTAAGTCAGTTTGGCACCTTTTCCCTGAATTTTCCCGCGCTTCTTTTCAGCATTTTTTCCTTATCATCTTCCATATTTTATTCTTTTTGACTAAATTCCTTTCTTTCTCCTTCAGTTATTTCTCCCCCTCTCTCTCTCTCTCTCTCTCTCTCTCTCTCTCTCTCTCTCTCTCTCTCTCTCTCTCTCTCTCTTATTTTTTTCCTTCATTTGATACTTGATCTACACTAATAAAGCCAGCTTGGCTACAGGCATCGCAGGAAATGTTTGGAGACTGAAACACTGAATTTGAATCAGTTAAACTCCACTTAAGAAGTGCTCTGAGCATGATGCTAAATTACATCTAGTAGTAAGTTTCCAATTTCTATATGAAGTACCCCTTCACTGACTAATGACTCCCATGTCAACTCTGATATGGGGTGTTAGATTTTCATCTATGGATTAAATAAATTTCCATTAACTTCACATGTATTAATCAATTGGTAGAAATAATGTTCATGTTATATTATCATTAACATCCTGTGTATCATAATAAACTGGTAGAGATACTTTTATATAGCTTGCATATATATATATATATATATATATATATATATATATATATAGAGAGAGAGAGAGAGAGAGAGATAAAAGGTGGCTTACCGGTGAATATGGGAACGATCGTTGGAGGTGCACAAAATCCAGAGGCTAAGTCTGCGATAAAACAAATACCAAGTGCTCAATACAAAGTAGAGCAAATTTATTAAAGAACGTGTGTTCATTGAATAAGATATTTCGAAATATCTTATTCAATGAACACACGTGTAATCAGCTGCAATTAATCGGTACCTCAATTAATTCAGTGGATTTAACCCTGAAGATCCTTATGGTGAAACTCGAGTAGGTTTCTATTGTATCCATTTCTTTAATATATATATATATATATATATATATATATAAAGTAAGCAAAGTCGTCGGGGTGGCCTAAAGTCGGTATCCGCCAGACATCGAGGGAGTCTATCTCCTTTTCAATAGCGCTAGACCAAGAAGATTGTTTTAGCGTCTGAGGTGGAGCGCCACACCTATCATCAGCTCCCCTCTTTACCGCACAGATCTCCGTGCTACTCATACAGTTGGCGAGGGCTGATATCGAACCACGAACCTTGTGGTTCCCAGGCAAACACTCTACCGACTGAGCTAAACCGGAACTTTATTAAATACTAATTGTGATAAAGTATATCGAGACTGACTCTTTATTTATTTTTTAATTTCATAATTTCATAATTTAAAATTTACAAGAAGATTTGTGCTCTCTTGAGCAACGACGGGGCTTAAAATACACTGAATTTATCCAAGAGTGGTAATACCCCCCCCCCGTAAAAGAAGGTATCCAGAGTATGGCACTAAACTACATTTGATTGAGAGAGTCCAGTTTTGGTTGGTTTGGTTAGTTTATTAATTTTAACGGCATATCAACCCGTCCAGGGTTATATCATGCCTAGCGGTTGGGGTGTTTATATATTGTGTATTCATATATATACTTTTAGTAATTGGTTTTAACAATGTGTTAGCATTATTGGGAATTATATTGTATGGCATTGATTTGTTTCATGTCTATATTCTATGGTATAATTTTATTTCCCTTAAAAAGGAGAAAATATCCCCAATGTTAACATTTTCAAATAGATCCTTCATATTGTTTGCTTTAAAATAATGTTTTCTGATGTGCGCAAAAAATCTGCATTCCATCAATAAGTGTTTGACTGTCAGATCTAATGAGTATGGAGTACCCCTTCATTTCCATTAAACCTAAATCGATTATACCCTGAAGCGGTAGTACATTTATTGGTCAAATAGAACGTGTTAAAAAAAACTCTTAACAAACAACTACACAAAAATATAACTATGAACGTAAAATGAAAGCGATTACCTAACCTCGAAGCAGGGCATCCCATCGGGGTGTAATGGGTAGTAACCTAATATCACAGATCCATTACTATTGAGCAGCGAGTTCGATCTTCGCTGGATGCCTCATACTTGCGATATTGTGCCGCAGACTACGTGCGGCGAACGGGTTTGCTAAATAACTAAAATAAGCCTAAAAAATAACCCAAGACGGATTGACATGCCGTTGAAATCAATCAATCTATCAATCAAGCATAATATAAACATAGGTATCACGATCTGTGGATATACTACAGTATGATAATTCAAGTATTACATTTGAGCTATTGCAAAATAGTTCAATATGTATAGAATATAATAATCTTGTTTTAATTCTCTCTCACTGTTTATTTCTTTCTTTTCTTCTTTTCATATTTTTATTATGTTTGATTTAAACAGATTGGCGTTATCGCTCACACCCTCTCTCTGTCTTTTCCCTTCACTTTCCTTCTTATTATATTTTTCTGTGTAGCGTGTCATTTTTCTTACCTTTCTTTTTTAATGATAAATACGGAATGTTTCATTATTTGGCCAAGGTGACGACACTCATAAGACATGAGAATTCGGCGCATAAGCAACAGCAGATAATCAGGATTTACATTTTTACATTTTATCTTAGACGGTCTCATTTCTAAGCAGAGCGTATTGCAAGATGATAACGGTCAGAATATTAACGAACAAGCGTATTGATATATAGATATATAATGTCTAGACATCTAGTGCCATCTTGAAAAAATAAGCCCTTTTCTATGCCGTGAAATAGATCACTAATTAGGAGTGAGCCTATTCTTGTAGTGACCACTCCAAGCAAAGTTTAACAGGTTTGAATTCAGATTTTTCCTCCTCCTAGACTGGTCGCCTAATCAAGGTTAAAGAGTCCAGTCTGCCCTACTATTTACCCATAGCTGAAGTGAGAGCAGTTTGATTCATACCTTTCCCAAGACTATTAGCGGTACGTGAACAGTAGCTTCCTCCAGGATTTGAACTCAGGTTGACGAGTCCATTTCCTATAACTCTAACCATTACACCGCGATCTTCAACTAAATTTCGATACATTTTGAAAAAATATTTTGGCTTCGAACTGGAAACACTTTTTCTTTACTGTTCTTTCATTTTCCGTTTTTGCTTTCTTACTTAATTTTCGTTTAGAAATTTTATTTTTATTTCATTTAAGCATTTTGTGAAAATTGTCAGAACGTAGCATTCAGAGGTAGAGTAAAAAAGAAACTGTACATCTATATTTCCACCATGATATTATTTCAACTTCCTTGCCTACCGAAGTCGTCACGTGTTCAGAATCAAGGATTCACTCAAAGAAGAAAGATAACCAGAAGAATTATTTCACTCGGGGTTTTCAAGTTTTGTCGATCACTACCAGCCATTTCGACCACTATAAGAGAATCATACCGTGGGCGGCCTAAACAGGTTTTCGATTCGGTGAAACGTTACACTTTTTGCAACCTTTCTTGAATGCATCTAACCAACCACTACGCCAGGGCCATGATTTTTGTTCAGGTTAATTTTTAAGCGGAGTGTAACGGCTGCCCCGGTCTGAAAGATGTGAAGGCATGATGTAATTAATTACATCCTACTGATGTAATTAATTTTATTCAATTAACACCATGAAACTGTAAGAGAACAAATAACATTTAATAACAGTGTATACAACAAATAAGAACAATTTAAAAGAATCTCAAAATACAGAAACTTCACAAATAGACATATCAACAGATAGAAACTCACAGCTTGTTACCTCATTCCGACCAGCCTGGCAGCGCTAATCTAACTAAAGGTCCCCTTTCCACTTTTTGGTTAGGGTTCCTAGACCGCAGAAACTAGTGCTCTGCACCAAATGATGTTAACTCTTAACTCTTAACATCCTGTTGAGATTTTTCTAAGTCCAGAGCATCCCTATAAGGATATATTTAAAAAATGGCTAAAAATGACCTTTGCATCTAAAGTTACCTACTATTTCCCTTAAATCAAAGATTTCTACATATGTTTAATATTAAATTTAAACAAAGGTTATTGTTTGGGGCTGATTAGTTAAAACGAATTTGACTTCCAGCCGGGTGGAATGAGGTGGTATAGGACTTTAAGAGTTACTACCCTAAATTTAATAGTCTTGGTGGTAGTTAATTTATACAAACAAAAATATTCATAAAAAAATAAAACATAATTAAACTGGTCAGTTTTTAGCGGAGTACTTTTCCGACGACGATTACCAGACGATTTAAACCGAGCCCATTCCCTACAACTATTGCCGTTACACCACGCGCCTCCACTGTGGATATATAGTGTATTAATATGAGTTTCGTGCACATTTGTTAAGCCTCTTATCTTAAAGAAATGTATCTCCGGTTTTAAATTGTTTTCTCAAATTAATGTTATATCATAATTAGTTTCAATCTTTCTTCCTATTAACAATACAAAGATTGCGTTGATTAGCTTACCATCTGAGAAAGTTTGGAGACGTTTTCTATTCCTAACCAAGGCTAAAGAGCTAAATCTACCTCACCATTTACCCATAGTGGAAGAAGTGAATACTTGGGTTTACACTTTTCCCAATGGTACTAACGATGTGTGAAATGCAAACAGCTGCGTCAAGAATCTGAACTCGCATCGCCGTGTCCATTTCCCATGACAGTAACCATTACACCACGCGCTTCCACATTGGTGTTATGATATAACCCCTATTTCATAACAGAGTTAAAAGGGAATCTATAAATGCGTTGCCGGATGCGTAGTTATAAACTAACTATTGAATATCGACATGCAATGTTTACCGTAACATCTTTGATCTATGTGATTAATATTCACTACAGACTTAAGTAAAATGTTAGAATGTTACATTTGAAAGTATGTCTTTATGTCGAAAGCTTTTGAGGTGAAAAAAAATGTCATTTTCAATTAAAAGAAATGGGTTTTTTATAAATTAAAAATGAAAACAACATTCATTTTACAAGATAATCAATCATTTTTAACTCTTTGCCCAGCAAATCTCTTCTACGGCTGCGGACGGTGACATAGTAGTGAGTTTGAATTACAGTCCTTACGTTCACTTTCAGACTAATACCATTGGGAAAGGTATGAACCTTATCATCCCCCCAGCTATTGGTTGACTCTTTGGCTATAAAATTCCCCCCATGGCTGTATCAAATTTTCTTGGTGTTTTTTAGGTGTATAATGTGATATTTCAAAGTTTACTATTTATTCACCTCAAAAGAAAGAGGAAATGTCTAGATATTTTAAAAATAATCTTTGTATGTAGTTTTCAATAAAATCTGCTTAATCTACGCCTTTCTCTCAACATTTCTCTGTTTTTGATTCCTTCTTCCCAACTTGTTTCTTATTAGTTATTTCCTTCCTTTTTTTTATCTCATCACTTCAAATCTGATATCTAAGAAATTTTAGAAATTTCTTTCTTTTTATTTTGGTCACGCCACCAAATGTTTAATTAGTCCTGTCGACAGGGGCTTTAGAACATACCGACTGCACCTCTGCATAGACGTAATATTTCCCCAACAGGGCTTACATGTTGGCCGTGGGTGTGACCTGTGATGCTTGATAGACCCCTGGTGGCTGAGCAGTCCATGATATGAAACACCCCTTACTTAGGCTAGACGGGCGCTCAGAGAGGCCCCCTCCGATCAATCTGCTGGTCACATTATGCCCTAGCACCTATATGATTGTCCCAACCCTATTGCTTTTATGGCAAGCCCCAACGCTTTTTATCATATATGTGCTAGAAGGAGGTGTCTGAGGGTCTTAATGTCCTGGGTACGATGTTAAACTCTATCTGATGGTGAAGTTCCAATTCTGGAGCTCCGGGGAGTGTGGAATATCCCCTTCATCACCATTACTCCCAGGTCAACTCTGACCCGGAGTGGTAGTACCTGTTAGGGTCCCGTCTATGGGTTAAATACAAAAGATTTGTTAAGAAAATGTGTTAAAGATTGAGTTTTAAAAAAAAATTATATCGTCTGCCGGCAGACGGCAAAAATGGTGGCAGCATATTGGCGTCTGTAGGTGGACGATTGGGATGATCGCGTTGATAGTCCTCTGGATTTAACAGCTGATTTTGTTAGAATTGTATATAGTGTATTATTAATATTTGATAGGGCCGCAAATGGTTCGGCACGTCATCTTTAAGCAATATGAATGCTGGTGGCTAGGCGTTATGCAGGCCACCAACAGGAGGCGCCCGTCGTTCTCTTGCCCTTTCTTAATTAATTTAGAAATTAACCCTTCACCAAGAATAAAACAAATATCTTTGGCATAAAATAACCCAAGAGGATTACATGCTTTAAATCCTACCAACCAACCAACCAACCAACAAATGTTTAATAATCTCTTTTAGGAAGAAATATTTTTTTAAATTTCTAATTTCTGCACTAAAGCGTTTGATCATCACGTTTAGTAGAATGATTGAAAAAAGAATGTTAAGCAGTGTAATGATAAACGAAAACACAGATAGGCTTAAGAAAGCTTTATTCTACTTAGAAATATGTTACAGTTTACTAAGAGCTTATATACTCTTAGAAATACCAAAGAGTTCCACAAAGGGAAAGTAATAGTAAAATAGGGGAGATAACTCCCAATTACTTTTTACAAACATCTCGGTATTTTGTGTTTGCTAATACCACTGGTTTACAAAAATGTTTTTTGTCTCAGGCAAGAATGTGAATAGTGTTTTTTACTAATTTGGGTGTGCTGAATTCAAATTTATAAACAGTTTTGCTCTATCACCTCTAGTTTTCAGTCTTTTAAATAGTCTCATTTTAGTCCTTACGTTCACTTTCAGACTAATACCATTGGGAAAGGTATGAACCTTATCATCCCCCCAGCTATTGGTTGACTCTTTGGCTATAAAATTATATACAGAGTATATAAGTGCTTATTTCAACAGTTACAGCAGCTTATTACAGATAAAATTGGATAGATAAAGAACATTGACGGAATAAATATACTTGGATGACACAATGTAAACAGACGGTTAGAAATGTGTTTTCTCAGATGATCTGCTGACTGCCAGTGCACTACTGGCCAGTGCACTACTGGCTGTTGATTGAGACGTGTTGGCTACGCTTAACTGCCAAAATCCGTCTTGATATATAGCTATATATATATATAATGTAATGCTATCACTTACATTTATTGCATAATAACTAAAAAAGAAGACATAAATCACACAATATTAGAAATTAACCCTGAATGTATATACGCCTTTATGTACAGTATGTGTACAAAATGTACAGTATGCATATCTAAAAAAAACTAGAGGTGATGAGTACAAACGGATTTCAAATCTGAATTCAGCACCCCCAAATTAGGTTAAAACAGCTATTTTTGTGCTTGCCTCAATTTCTTTGTAAACCAGTGTACTTATTCGGATGTGAAATGAAAAGATGAAGAGTTTCCTAATTCCAATTCATCCGTATGATTTACAGCATGATATCCTCCGCGTCGAAGGTCAGTGAATTTGAAAAGTAAAACAGTAGAAATGTTACTAAGTATGCTCCTGGCAAAATAAAAAATAAAAAATAAAAAATAAACAAATGATTTTTTTTTCTTGACAGTGTCATTTTCGAATTCCCTGATTTATTCTTTAGTAAGTAAGTAAAGTCGTCGGGGCGGCCTAAAGTCGGTATCAGCCAGTCAGTGAGGGTGTCTATCCCCTTTTCAATAGCGCTAGACCAAGGAGATTTTTTTTTGGGGGGGGGGCGTCTGAGGTGCAGCGCCACACCTACCATCAGCTCCTTACTACTCATACGCTGAGTTGGCGAGGACCTGTATCGAACTAGGAACCTTGTGGCTTCTAGCCGAACGCTCTACCGACTGAGCTAACCCGGCCACCCAATTTCTCTTCTCGCAGATTTTGATATTGTTTCTCATTACACATGACTTCTCTCCCTCTTCTCGGCTTCTTCCTTGCCTTGTTCTGTATCCTGCTGCGTCAATATCGCTGTTAAAACAACACATTGTAAATATTTATGGAGGGCAGTATTGCTCAAATGTGATTTCAAATTTTCCTTTACTGTTGTTGTTGTTGTTGCAAGATGTGGTGGTTATTATGGCTGACATTTTGTACATTTTGTCTATCACATATATATATATATATATATAATATATATATATATATATATATAGTAGTTTCTAGGCAACCGGCTTACTGTAGACAGATCTCTTTTTTAAAAATCTGAGACAATGTTTGTTTTTTTTTTATATTTTCAATTGATTTTTTTGTCTTCGCACATGACGACTTGGTTTCGAGCTTGTACATAAATTGTATAAAATGTTACTCTTCATTATTTTCCACCATACCAGGTAACTCAATGGTAAAGTTTGAATGTTATTAACGCACACACACATTATATATATATATATATATATATATATATATATATATAGTTTTTCTTTCTTATTGGAATTTTGAATATTGATCTGGACATAATTTCTTATACATTGAGCTTTCCTCAAGACTTAAAATAATCCTTGTATACATGGCTATGAATTGTGGATATGCAGGTTATAAAGAAGATCCCAAATAAAATCATCCCCAACTTCCAAATCTATTGGATATACATATATATATATATATATATATATATATATGTGTGTGTGTGTGTGTGTGTGTGTGTGTGTGTGTGCACGCATTTAATGTAATTATTACATTTACCGTGCTTTTCGGCTTCTGGATCGGTAGAATAAATTAAATCGCTTGATCCCGGGAGCCATTTTCCCTAAGCAGCACCTGCTACCTCGTCTATAATGGACAGGACTGAGTTTATTGTCTGGTGCCCGAGGCGCCCAAAATGGGAATGCCGAAGGAAACACGCACTTTTCTCACCGGTTATTGCATGAACATCAGTTTGTGCGTGTGTTCCCAAGTTAAAAAGTCTTTGTGTCAATCCAACCTGGTGGGAGGTCAGGAAAATACTTACATATAATGTATATTGTGATAGCATGCTATTATTTATTCAGATTTGGTTGAATACCATGGAATATTCATTCTTTATAATCTTCAATTGCTTACGTTCAAGCCATCGTGTATTCTTTATATCGGGATCCAAATGAAAGGTAAAGTGTCCCATATTTTCTTCGCAAGCACTTTCAACCGCGTCCATGATCGTCATTATTTGTTGTAGTTGTTTGTTTGTTTTTGTTTTTTGTTTTTTTGCCTGTTTTTTTGTTGTTGTTTTTTCGTTGTTTTTTTTTTCATGTGTGGTGCGATGTTTTTTCAGTTGAGATGGTTTCTGTCTTTTTTTTGTTTTGTTTTTGTTTTTCATCTTTTTTTTTTTTTAAGTTGTAATTTTCACTTTCTGTCAAGTCAGGAACGGAAAACGTCTCCAAACTGCTCAGCTTTTAATTTTATCAACACATTCTTTGTGTTATGTTGAATTAATCAATGCTAATTAGAATAGAACAAACACGCCAAACAAGTTCCTCACCGTGTCTTTTCTTTCCGACCTAGTGTGGTAATCATTTTCTCTTCCGTTATATATAATAATAAAACTGTTGATATTGTTAACGATGTGTTGTCTCGTTTTTAGAATTGCCAACAACTAAGGCAGCTCATTTCCACAAATCTCTCGACCCGTCACAAAGACGCTCCGACCAGGTTGCATCGATTCCCGTTCTGCAGATCAAAGGAAACACAACGTGGGTACAAAAAGCATCGACAGAGGAACTAACTAGACTCATATGGTAGTCACGGATATAAGGCATCTTATCAAGTACTGTCACTAGCATCGGACCACACATTTCAAACTTGCTAGAATGTAAAGTTTATGACTTGAAACGACAAAAATTACGTCAGGATTGCATCAATAGAATAAATAAAATTATTACGTAGACTTGAAAAGAAAAGAAATATTGCATACTATTTTAAAAGCAAAATTGATTAAAAAAAATTCTTCCACTTTTACCTACTACCAAAACTGGGGAAATCTATTAAATAAATGAAACATTTAAACACTCATTGCATTCAAGTGTGACATCAGCGGGAAATAGCACGTGTAAGCCTAGACAATAATCGTTATGCAAAACGTGCCTCCAACACGCACTTTTTTTAAACATCATTACTAATAAGCTTAATTTCTTTTAATCTACAAAATTAAACTGATTAACAGATTTATAAAATTCTCGATACTTGCGTCATAAAAATAGGGTAGACTGGGTTCTTAAGTGTTATTTTGACAACCCTACTTGGAGAAAGAAAACTTTGTATTCAAACCAGCTGTACTCCGCTTAAAATTGACATTGTATTACACCTGCACGTGAAGGAAAGTTAAGTAAATACGTATTCATATAATAAAAGACGAAACGGATTAATGGCATTTCAATTTATTTCCATGGAAACACTGATTTGATATATGAATAAATTGAATTAAGAGCCGTAGGAATTAAACTCGTAATCATATCACATAAATGATATGGGGAAAAATGGTGATACCAAGGTATCACTATTTTTCACACCATATCATTCATATTTACTTACATCAGTTTTTACATTAAAAAACTAAAATGTTTTTAATCAAAGGTTTAGTTGCAATAGAATAATTTTATTTACGGTTGTCAATTTCATAAATATCTAAAAAATAAAAAGACGATTAAAATGAATATTTAAGACTGCATTCCTAAAAATGAAGAAAATTTTTTTAAAAATGAAAAATAAAAAGATACGGAAATAGCAATTTTGTACCATTTTGAAACTACCGTAAAATTGATAACAAAAAAGAATTATATTTTTAAAAATGTAAAAATTATTTAATTATAAATTCATTAAATACACAAGTTAAGTAAACCATTGAAGGAGATTAAGGCTTTATAACAATATAAGAAAAAACACAATGCCTCCTGAAATTTGAGTAAAATATTATTGCCTACTTTAAACCACTCACATTGGTTCTTATACGACACCCAAGCAAAATACCAAAAAATATAATTGAACAGAAGAACTCAGATTACAATAATCATATGACTTTGTTTGAATAGAGTGATTTCTGAGGTGAATAGATAGTGAACTTTGAAAAAAAATACCTAGAAAATTTGGTAACGCTGTGGGGGAAATTATTAGACCAAGAGTTAAAAGAAACCTCATCTGCTATTGCTTACGTAGCGAAAACTTTATTAAAACCTGATAGTTCGGGAAGGATTTAAAAATGATGAAAAGTGAAAAAGGAAAAAGTGTTTTTAGCAGGTGAGCGTTTCTGTAGTTACTTTTTAAGACATTTTATTTATTTATTTATTTATTTATTACTTATAGGTTTATGGTTCCCTCCCGTAATAAGAGAAAGTATATTCACGTTGATTTGAATTTTTAAAAATGACAATTATTTTTCTGTATGAGGTGTTGTTAATCAAATGTAACACTGAATAAATACATTTTTAGACGATATTTTTGGTACGGAAGATTGTTAGCATTATGAATATGCCTTTGCGGGAAAATAATCCTCAACCATAAGGCGCCAACAATCGTTATTAACGCCACTATCCCTGAAATAGTCTCTCTCTCTCTCTCTCTCTCTCTCTCTCTCTCTCTCTCTCTCTCTCTCTCTCTCTCTCTTTATCTATCTATCTATCTCTATCTCTATCTCTCTCTCATATATATATATATATATGTTATATATATATATATATCAACATTATATTAAATAAACTTGTTAAAATACATATTACAAAGCAAACGCATACACCCTCAGACACAAATATATAAATTTACCCAAGACCTTCACCATGAGCAGACACATGGTCAATTTTAAACAAAAGTACTTCTGGTTTGAATTCCGTTTTTTCCCTCTCCTAGACTGCTTGTATTAGCAAATCTAAAGACCCAGTCTGCTCTACTAATTACCCATGGCTAAGGGAGAAGCGATGGATCCATGCTCTTTCTAAAGGTATTAGCACCAAGTGAAACGCAAACATTCTCGCCCTGGATTTGAACTCGGGTCGCCTGATTCTATTTCCTATGACAATAACCGTTATGCAAAACGTGCCTCCAACACAGCTGTATGTTTTTTTTCTGTAACTGCGCTGTCTATTATGTATGTATGTATGTATCTATCTATCTATCTATCTGTCTATCTGTCTGTCTTTGTATAGACGCACACACAGCTATTGTACATATACCCAATTCTCATACATATTATATTCGTAAATAACACCATTTGCATAAACATAGTCAGCCTTAGAAATGTGTACATGCATGCACACATCGGGGCCAATCATTTTGAATCTGAGTTGTCTCTCCGCCTTCTTAGCTGGATCAAGTTGAGCGGTCATTTTTTGACAGCTGTTCAAAATGAATTAGCCACAAGTGAAAAGATTCCCCGTTCCTCGTTTGCAGTGTTTTTTTTTGCTTCTTTTTTTTTAAATATTCATATTCAGCCTTCTTTTACCGTTAGTTTATGTGGGGGTGTAGGCGATCAACCAGATTAGGGAAAGAAAGAAAGAAAGAAAGAAAGAAGGGAAGGAAGAATTAAAATAAATTTGAAAAGTGAAGAAAGAAGGGTTAAATAAAGACGGTACCAAATCCACTGAGTTGGGGATTAGCTAAAGAATTGCATATTAAATGGACACGAAAAGATATTGTAAAAGTCAAGGAAAAACAGAGAGAGAGAAAGAAAGAAAGAGAGAGAGAGAGAGAGAGAGAGAGAAAGAAAGAAAGAGAGAGAGGGGGTGAGGGAGAGCGAGGGAGGGAGAAAAGGTAATTGAGAGTAGGGAACTTGAAACTGATGCATGTGAGAAGGCTGGAGAATTAACAGCAAATTTCAGATGTACGAATGAAAATTAAAGTTTAAAAAATGTATTACAAATAGGGAAAATGAAAAAACAAACAAACAAACAAAAAAACAGTCCGAGAAATTATCTGAACGAAGTAAACGCCGAGAAGAAGAATATTTCCTAATAAAAATAATCTAACGAGTTTAAAGAACAGCGAAAGTGAATACAAAGACATGACAGATATAAAAAAAAAATTAAAGAGGAAAAATAACGGCGAAGAAGGATTTAGATAATAAAATGTATTTTGAAAGAAGAAGAAGAAGAAGAAGAAGAAGAAGAAGTAGTAACAATGTCAAGGTTTTTCATCTGTGAAGGAAATAGTTATACATTTTTTTACTGGTACTCATGGTTGATGATCGATCTCAAAATACAGAATTTTGAATACAGATTTTAAAGGCAAGCAGATCGACCCTTTTCACATGCAAGTTTCCTTTTTGCGTTACACCCCAGATTGAAGGATTGATTTTAATGGCATCTCAACATATCACGGGTTACTTTATGCCTAGAGAGTACTGAATCACGTCCATTGTACAATAATATTGACATGTTTTGTGTAGCATAAGCTCAACATGAACTCAAATGTGCATATGAAGATTTTACGTATATACATAAATATAATGTATGCATATATATTTACAGATATGGAGTATTTTATAAATAGATGGAATCATTAGTTTATAAGATATAAATTTATTTCGGCTATTTCGCCTCCCCAGGTTTGATTTCAGAATGGACATATTAGGTCTTCTTATTCTGACAGACAGAATCTTACCCGCAATTTAAGAAAAATGTTTTGATAAATTACGTGCATTCATGTCCACACGGCTCGGATCTTCAAATGAACCTTCTTATATTGTGAATATATATATATATATATATATATATATATATATATATTATGATAGTAGTACACGGTAATAACCTACTCGAGTTTCACCATAAGGATCTTCAGGGTTAAATCCACTGGATTAATCAAGATATTGATTAATTGCAGAAAATGCAGCTTCTGCTTTTTTGAATTTTTTGAATTTTCGAATCTTGAATCGGCGTACTTTGACTGCGTTCCTGGAACCAACCGTTTCTCGCAAAAAATACACACGTGCAATCAACTGCAATTAATCAATATTTTGATTAATCCAGTGGATTTGATCCTTATGTTGAAACTCGTGTAGGTTATTACCGTGTACCACTATCATAATAAATTTGCTCTACCAACGTATTGAGCACTTTATATTTGTTATATCGCTGCCTTATCATTGTGAATCTTGTATCAACTAACCATTGTGACCTGTTTCACCGGTAAGTCACCTTTTCTACAAATACCATATATATATATATATATATATATATATATAGAGAGAGAGAGAGAGAGAGAGAGACAGACAGATAGAGAGACAGACAGAGAGAGTGTGTGAGTGGGCATTGCTAATATTATAAGGAAAGAGTGCTCAGTATACTCGTAGAGCATGTATATGTAATGGTAGCGAAAGACGAAGTCAACGTCGCTTGGTAACTGTCGGTTTCTTTCGTATGCGATTTCTAAACGGTTTTTTTTATAAAAGACATTCACCACGATCGCTATGCCTACAAAATTGTCATTCAATAATAATATATAAATATGTTGCTTTATTCTCTTAGAGAATTTTAAGTAAATACACTCAAATCAATATCTCACTATGAGGTGCCGTTTTTGTTGGGTTACGGTTCCATATATATCAAACAACCCCTCTGCATGAGTAGGATGGGACAACGGATCAATTTCTTAAGCGGAGTTTACTCGGTTTGGATTTAGAGTTGTCCTTCTTCTAGACTGGTTGCCTAACCTAGGTTAAACAGATCAGTCTGTCCTACAATTTACCCATAGCTGGAAATAGAATATTTGGATAATTTTTTTCGCAAGGGTATTAGCGTTATGTAGAATACAAACAGCCGCATCTAGAATTTGAACTCGTCTCGGCGTATCCATTTCTCACGCCGGTAACCATTACACCACACGCTTTCTACATACATATGGTTACATGCATATACAGCATCATAATGACAATTTCATCAATACACACACACACACACAGACACACACACACACACATATATATATATAAATTGTATCTACCATAATTCCTAGAAAAATCAAATATTCAAATTTTAACGGTTCTATTTCAGCGTTCCAAAAGAGATTTTTTTAAATTCTCTTCGAACATTTCTAAAAATTCTCCGTTTTTCCCCAACGAATTTTTTCATTTAAAATAAAATTTCACTCTGATGAAGGTCGAATCTTCCCTGTGTGCGGAATATTTTCACACAGATGAACTGACCGAAACACATGTGTAAGTGATATTGATTAAATTCATCTTTTATTATCCATTCTGTTCTTTATTCATTCTTCGACACACACACACACACACATTATATATATATTATATATATATATATATATATATATTGAGAGAGAGAGAGAGAGAGAGAGAGAGAGGGAGAGAGAGAATTAAGATATCCTTACATGCACACACGTAAAAATGATTTTAGTCATATATTGACTGATACAAAAGTGGAACTGAACAAAGAATAAAAAACGAAAGGTGGAAATTGTAGAAAAGAAAATGAACGCAAAAAAAAGATAAACAGGGCTGAAGATGTCAGTGAAAACAGACCGTATGATTATGATTAAGAAAACGACAGTGTCTAAGAAACCGGGGAGTGGGTGTTGGGAAGGAATCTTATGACAGTGACAGGAAGGAAAACAGAAGTATATATATTAAAAAAGAACGACGTTACGAAAATCCCTGACAGTAAGTAAGGATGAAAGGAATTGTATTTGACGGAGGAACAGGAGAAGAACAAAAAGAGCAGAAAGGTACAAATGAAAAAAAAAATGAAAAGACAAAACAAAAACAAAACAAAACAAAGAAGGTAGTGACAAAACGACTAGAGAGTAAAACGAGTGAGATGAAGAAAAACGAAATAAATAGAGAAAGAGTGAGAGAAAGTAAACAGGAATGCAATGTCAAAAACATTAAGTATTTTTTTTAATCAGCGGGCAGTGTGAATAGTTTCAATAATAATAATAATAAAATAATAATAATATACCACGGCCTTTCGGGCCTGTGTTTTGTTAATGTAAATTAACAGCATTGATCCCAGGGGGCTATCCTCCCAGGCAACACCTGCCTCTCGATTTAAAGGGGCAAGGATGGGTTTATTGCCCAGCGCCTGAGGCGCCCCCTTAAGGGGGAATTAAGGGAGCCCATATAAAAATGTCCTTGTGTCACGCCCTCATAAGTGGGATGAGAGGCAAATACAATAATAATAATAATAATAATAATAATAATAATGCAAAAAAATGGTATATGCATAAACCAGAATCTGTTCTTGAGAACGAAACGCATAAAATTCTCTGGGACTTTGAAATAAAAACAGATCACATTATCCCAGCAAGAAGACCAGACCTAGTGTTGATAAACAAAAAAGAAAGAACTGGTGGATTTTGCAGTGCCAGCAGATCACAGGGTGAAGCTAAAGGAAAATGAAAAAATAGACAAATATCTAGACCTTGCCAGAGAACTGAAGAAGTTATGGAATATGAAAGTGAAGGTGATACCAATTGTAGTTGGTGCACTTGGAACAGTCCCAAAAGGATTGGAAAAGGGTCTGGAATGTTTGGAAATCAGAGGAAGGATTGAAACCATTCAGAACACTGCACTGCTGCAATCTGCCAGAATACTCAGAAGAGTCCTGGAGACCTGAGGACACTTGCTCTCACTCAGACACCAGTGAAAGACCATCAGCTAATACTGATGTGAAAACTCAAAAGGAGCAAATAATAATAATAATAATAATAATAATAATAATAATAATAATAATAATAATAATAATAATAATAATAATAGTGCACTTGGAACAGTCCCAAAAGGATTGGAAAAGGGTCTGGAAAGTTTGGGAATCAGAGGAAGGATTGAAACCATTCAGAACACTGCACTTCTGCAATCTGCCAGAATACTCAGAAGAGTCCTGGAGACCTGAGGAGACTTGCTGTCACTCAGAATCTAGTGAAAGACCATCAGCTAATGCTGATGTGAAAATTCAAAATAATAATAATTACTATTACCACTACTATTTGTTATAGCAATGATGCCACTCAACTATATACTTAGAAAATGAACAGGGGGCTACAAATTGACTAAATAACAAGAAAAAGAAAACACATGCACATGGGTGATATCAAGATTCTTGCAAAACACGTAAAAGATTTGGAAATCCTGGTACACACCATAAGAATATACAGCTTTAATAAAAAGAATGGAATTCGGCAGCGTAAAATGTGACAAGTTAATGATAAAAGGGAGAAAAGTGAAACTATAGACGGATTACAACTACCAAATCAGGAAAATATAAAAGCACTTGGAGAATTACGAATACATGTGAAGTTTGGAAGCGGACACCGTCAAGAAAACAGAGATGAGAGAAATGATATATCAGAAGAACAAGAAAATATTTACAGTCGTATCAACGGAATGAATACCTAGGCCGTCCCTATTATAAAATATTCTGGACCATTTTTAAAATGGACAAGAGAAGAACGGATAGACCAGAGGACAAGAAAGTTGATAACGATGCATAAGGCATTACACTCGAGAGATCATATAGACAGATTATATCTATCAAGAAACAAAGAAAACAAAAAGATAGACAAATACCTGGACCTCACCAGAGAATTGAAACACACTGTGGAATATGAGGACGAAAGTGATACCAATTGTAGTTGGTGCACTTGGAACGCTCCGCAAGAGCTTAGAGAACAGACCAGAAGAATTGGAAATTAGAGGAAGAATTGAGGCCATCCAGAAAACAGCATTGTTAAGATCGACTACAATATACCGAAGAGTCCTTGAGAACCGAAGGGACTTGCTGTCACACAGACTCCAGGGAAAAGACTACGAGCTTACATTGGGATGAAAAACTCGCAAGGTGTCAAAGGATAATAATATGAAGGTCGCTCATGAAGTAAATGTGCGTATTTATTTCCCCAGAAATCACAGCAGAGAACGCAATTGCATCGCAGTATAGAGCAAATCTTCAGCTACAAAACACAATTTTCTCCACATATGGGGAGTGTGGATTCCCCCTTAATTGGAATAAAAATGAATCCGACTACATTCATGCCATCTCCAGAAAGAGTCGAGAGTAATAAAAATAAATATTAAAGAAACTCTTCGAACTTGAAAAGGCATACGTTGCATTTCGTTCCTGACTTCATACTGTAACTTATAGAATGACACCATTTTCTAGATAAATAATAAAAATGTAAGTAAACATCCCCTAAGTGTGCTAATTCCATAATTATTGCCAGGGGAAGTAATAGAGCCATCATCATCATCATCATCATCATCATCATCACATTCATCTTCAAGACGTGCCGACAGCACGGGTTCTTTTGAATCGCTAACGTCATCGCGCATGGTAAGTCCTTTATAACACCCGAAGTGTCGACACAGAGCTCTGCCTTAATATTTACAGAAACAATTACATTGGCACTTTCACTAAGAATAGATGAATTTCCTGCGGACAAGAAAATTGAACGTCAGAAAATGAAATAAAAAATCATCCATAATTCATACTGTTGCAAAATTGTCTTCTTCTTCTCTTCTTCTTCTTCTTCTTCTTCTTTCTTCTTCTTTCTTCTTTTAAATTAACACTCCCTTCCATCTCTATTTTACATTGAAAGTTTTGTCTTCTCGTTTCTTTTCTCGTACTTTCTCGCATTCCCTTATTTTTTTCCCTGTCTTATTTTGCTTTCTATTTTGTTTTTCTTCCCGCACTCTATCAGTTTCGATATGGCTTTGCAGAATTCGATAAGAAGAACTAGACCACTTTCCAAGAAAAAAAATTGTGATGCCGAGGAACAACCCTTCAAACATATATCAAATGGAAGAAAATACACGAACAAAACGCTTATTCAACAAGCAAAAATATATTCATAGAAAATACTTACACACGGATATATATATATATATATATAATATATATAATATATATATATTATATATTACAAAGTAAAAAGACGAAGGACTTTAGCCAAAACAATTTTTTTGGGGGGGGGGATTTTCCAAAATTTGTAAAAGAGGAGGGGAATATGGAAAAACTGTTTTAAATTCGATTAAAATTGACGGGCAATTTCGGTAGATGTGTACACGTCATGTGCTCACCTGTTGGTATCTTATATGTACTTGTGTCTTTGTTTGTTTGTATATGAGATTCCGTTGAGTTTTAGTGCATCGCCTCTTGTCTCTGGTGATAACCATTAATCCCTGATGCACATAACGGCTCATGATTTAGCTAAAGCTGGGGTCATCTCAAATTTTAATGCTGCAGACGAAAGTGCGATTTTGTTTCTGATCATCACTCAGCAATCGCTTCTGAGATTCTGAACCAATATGCTCCATGGTGAAAATAAAGATTTGAATGGTTACGTAAGATTATCGAGATATCACTCAAATATCATACATGGCATGACTACGATCTCCACCATCTTTGTATCATGAAAAAGATATTGTTCAGGCTCATAACAAACGCGTCCTTCATTATCTGATAGGTTTCTGGATCAATCAATTTTTTTCTGTTAAAGTTTTAAAGTTTTAAATCTACTCATTCTGATGGAGATGAAAAGCCCCGACACGTACCCCTAAAGGTATTTTTAGAATGAGAATTTTCCAACTATTTGCATACAACGGGTACCTCGCACAGTGTAATATCTAGCAAGTTTGAAATATGTTAAAAATAGCAGAGTCTTAGGGTTCGTACGGAAGGACATTTATTAAATTGTTACACATTATTTTTTTTTTTTTCGTTTTAATCTTAATTGTTTTTATGGTAACGCATTTGGACCGCCAATTTTCTGTCATAGTTATCAAAATCCTGGAGTCGCCCGGTTATTTTCGTAAGAAATCGACGGTGATCCGTGTTCATATACTGTAGGATTCTGTTTGCATTTCGAATAGCCTTAAACCTCTTGGCAAATGTACGCATCTAATTACTCTCTTTCCAGCTATGGCTAAATAGAAGGGTAGACTAAGCTCTTTAACTTTTATATGGCAACCAGTCCAGGAGAAGGAAATCTCTGAACTTAAACCTGTTGAACTCTGCTAAAGAAATTTACCTTGTATTGCATTCTATTTTTGCGAAGCTTTTGGTATATATATATATATATATATATATATATATATAATATATATATATATATGTGTGTGTTGTGTGTGTGTGTGTGTGTGTGTGTGTGTGTGCATATCTCAAATCAAAGGAATTAGTACACATCACAGGTATACTTAAATGCTACTACAATTATTTATATTAGTAATTGCAATATTAAGAGCATTTATGTAGATAGTATATCAACGATGAGAGTGATAATGTGTTTGTAAGTAATGATCAATCTAATATGACCTCTAATGAATAAAGGTGAACGGCAAGAGTAAAAAAAAAAAAGGAGATTTAGATCAAACCGATGCTAATGGGTCCTGCACGTGTCGAGGCTAAAAACAACGTTGAAACGAGACGAACGCAGGAAATGAACCACCCAAAATAGATTGCAACAGAGGAGAGAGTGTACGATCTTTATCTCCTAAAGTAGAGGATAGTCCCAATTATTTGTCCCACACATCGACTCGCCTTATCCGTTGCAGCACCCACACTACCCGACTACGCATTCAAATACCTGGCGCCTTCCTGTGTGTTTTGACTAACAGAAAATTACAGCATGTTATTTTCACCATCAACCACTTTTTATACTCTAGATTTCTCGTATTTATTTCTCCTTTACTTCAAACATATATATATATATATATATATATATATATATATATATATATATATATATATATTATATTATAAAATATATATATACATATATATTATTATATTATAAAAAAGAAGAAGGCCCGAAAAATGTATTATGTTCTCAGAAAATTTTATTCTTTTTATCTTACATACGCGACACGTGTTTCTGATCTGTTGTCTTCTTCAGCATTGAGTTATTAATTTGGCAGAATATGTCCGATATTGATAAGTTGTGTGTGTTTTTCTGCAATTTTTCTATTAATGGCTGTTTAATAACGGTTGATATATATATATATATATATATATATACTATATTATATATATACTAGCAAATATATGCACCCTCGGGTGCAAGTATTTAAGTTTTATGTAATAAAATATTGTATTAAATTAGAAAGGCTAATGAAACTAAATAAAAATACAATAAAAAGATTTGAAACAGAGGATAAAAAAAGATTTTGAAATCGGGAGTAATAAAAAATGGAAGTAATGAATAAAATGACAGATTTTTCTTGTTAATGGATTTCATTTAAGATTCATTGAAGAGATTTTTGCTTATATTCATTAAAATAATCCAAAACAGTTGGAATAAATAATACTGAGCACATATTTATTAAATTCGATTTTTTAATATTAATATGCAAATTAGCCTTCCCGTTCACACTGTAAACCGCTATTGTTGTATATATAAATATAATTGCATGTTGTCAGTATGTAGACATAGTTAACAGTAATTAATAATGTAAGACAATTTATTAATACTTGAGGTTTAGATAAAAATAAAATCATGGAGAATGTGATGTCAATAACTAAGAGAATTGTGACTTGAGTAGGAATATAGTTTCGGTTACAGACAGAAAAACACACAATCTCCATTATAATAAGATATATATATATATATATATATATATATAAGATGTGTGTGTGTGTGTTGATTTATTCTCAAAGATAATATATTTAATTATGGCTTGCTGGGATTTGTCGTTTTTTGCTGTTTTATGATTACATACGTAATAGCATGTTAATAATTTTAGTTTCATATATATATATATATATATATATATATATATATATATACTCATCCACAGACACCGTGTTTCGTTTCGACGTATCACGTCTCTTCAGTGGCTAGACATTTGTAAGCTACTTTACAGCCGGATAGAAACACGATCGATTCAGCATAGTCACCTACAAGAATAACATAAAGAGAAATCTGGTTTTTTTTTCCTTTTTTGTCTGGTAGATTGTTAGTTTGGTTGGATTTCACAGCATATCACACATTGTTGGATTATTTTATGTCAAAAACGTTTTATTCAATCCTAATAAGCAATTACAATTAAAATCTAAACTCAATTTTTTTAAACACGATTTTGTAAAGCTAATTTTTATAGTTAACCCAAAATGAGACCCTAACACTCCGGGTCAGAGTGACCTGGGAGTATATGACGAATGAAAGAGGTACTCCACACTCCACAGAGCTCCAGAATTGGAGCTTCACTATTAGATGCAGTTTAACGTCTTAAACCGGACAACTTTCGTCTTGTATGAATCTATTATAATACCAACATTGATGAAACATCGTGTAAATATAGCATTGTGTGAGTCCTATAAATTGTTTATTTTTCATCTCTCTCTCTCTCTCTCTCTCTCTCTCTCTCTCTTCTCTCTCTCTCTTCTGTCTCTCTGTCTCTGTCTCTGTCGCTGCCTCTCTCTCTCTCTCTATCTCTCTTCTTATCTTATAAAGAATAGAGAATCAAAAATACAACTGTCACATTGAAAATAAAGAATAGAACGGACATCGCAATATTATGTCTGGTCGACATTTGGGGGAAATAGAGACGAGTAAATAATAACAAGAAACACCAAGTAAAGACGAGGAATAATAAAAAAAAAAAAAAAAAAAGAGTAAGAAGGAAAGAAGGGTCAGAAAGACTAAAACGATAGGCGGCGCTTTATCGAAGCCGATGATACTAGGAGCGTGTACGTCTCAATCGGGCAAGTGAAAGTGCAAGATGGCGGAAGTCCCTGTCACCGTTATGCTTCCGTGTTTCAGACAAAAAGCCACTTGTCCCGCGGCGCCTGAGATGAGGAACAGCCGCTCACACCTGTCATGCACCTGCTTTTCATTTCAAACAGTGTCCACTCCAGCTTTTTCGCCTTCTTTCATTCCTCCCTCTGCCCCCCCCCCCACACACACACACTTTCCTCAATTCCCAAGAACTCTCCATCCAGCCACGCCTGACATTTTACCCGACCCTTACACTAGCCTCTTCCCTTGTTGACGCCCAAGTGTATAGACCGTCATTAGCTGATGTTTCGTTAAAGCCGTTGCGCGCAGGAGTTCATAAGTGCACGTGTGCGCCTGCGCGAGAGTGGTGTGTGAGTGTATGCGCGCGAGTGTGTGCGTGTGTGTGTCTCTGCGTGTGTGGCGATTAGAGCGTGAGTGTGTATCGGTCCCTGCTTTTCAATTACGATGTATCTGTTTTTGTGAGCGTCTTTGCATGCGAGTATTTTGTCTGCATGTGAGGGGTGTGTTAGTAAAGTCCTTAAAACTTTGCTGGCTGCATACTAACAAGACCTTGCTGGAGAACACAACACAAAAAAAGATAAGAGACAATATTTTTAAGAATAATTCTTAATATATAACTGTTCAAACATTGACATGTCGTAAAATCCAAGCAAGAAAAATCAACCAGAATATTCGGATAAAAAAAGCAACAATATTAAGATGAAGTGAAAATAGCAAATAAAATAATAATTGAAATAAAGAGTGAATTGGCTCAGAATATTCAGATAAAAAACTACAATAAAGATGAAATAAAAGTAGGAATAATGAAGTGTGTATAATATCCATAATATTTGGATAAAAAGCAACAATAATAAGATGAAGTAAAACTAAGTGAATGTAACAAACTAGCACAACGGAAATACAAAGCTAGGCCTGACTGTGTTGGGAAGGTGATCCACTGGGAATTAAAACTTTGACCATACAACAAAATGGTATATGCATAAACCAGAATCTGTTCTTGAAAATGAAACGCATAAAATTCTCTGGGACTTCGAGATAAAGATGGATCACTCTATCCCAGCCAGGAGACCAAACATAGTGTTGATTAACAAAAAAAAAAAAGAAAAAAAAGAAAACGTGTCAACTGGTGAACTTTGCGGTCCCAGCAGATCACAGGGTGAAGCTGAAGAAAAATGAAAAGATGGATGCCAGAGAATTGAAAAAGATGTGGAATATGAGAATGAAAGTGATACCAACAGTAGTTGGTGCACTTGGAACGGTCCCAATAAACTTGGAAAAAAGACTGGAGGATCTAGATATCAGAGGAAGAATTGAGACCATCCAGACTACTGCACTGCTGCAATCGGCTAGAATACTCAGAAGAGTCCTGGAGACCGGAGGAGACTTGTTATCACTCAGACTCCAGTGAAATACCATCAGCTAACGCTGATGTGAAAAACTCAAAAAGAATAATAATAATAATATAATAATAATAATAATAATTAATAATAATAATAATAATAATAATAAAGAGTGAATTGATCTAGAATATTCGGATTAAAAACAACAATTTAAATATGGAATTCTTTGAAAATTAAACTATTTTCTAGAATTTCGTGTTGTATCATGTAATTATTGTACATTGTAATTATTATATATATTATGTATATAATATATATATATATATATATAATATAGAATATATATATATAGGAGAGACAAGACTTTCAGCCCACCATGTAGAGATGGATCTGAACTGACAGACAAGGTGCTACAGGTGGTTTAATAGGATAATCGATCTAATTGATCTTTCAATACTGCCAGAAAATCTGTAATTTGCGTAACCCCACAACAGGAGAAATTCTCTACCAGCCCTAAGGATTATATCTGGCATATTTTCAGATGCAAGAATCAATGGGCTGTGAAACTGGTGCAAGTTCAACAGCAATCCTACTGGCAGATCTGCGTTTGACTGGAAGTGAATGAAAATCAGCCTCATACGTGCTGAGCCGAAAGCAAGAGTTTTGACAGCCGGTCTTCAGCCCGAAGAAGTAGGCATTTTTAATTTGGGGGGACATTTACTTACTTCGAGATATTGCACTTGTCAAATGGGCTGTCATCAGTGTCTGTCTGGACATAGCGATTTGTCGATTACCTTTTTAATAAATATGAGATGTGGACGAATTTCAACTAGTTTTAGAAAAACGGGACAACAGATTTACGAGACTAAATAGTTCGATCAGAAATGACATACTTAGAAGTTTATTGGCTTTTAAGCTACCCCCCCCCAAAAAAAAATAAAATAAAAAATAAAATAGCTATTCTAATAATGTAAATATTTTCCTGGCCTCTCACCAGGCCGGATTAACACAATGATATTTAACTGAGGGGTGTAAGCAACGCACAAACCGAAGCTTATTGGTGTGGAACATGCAAAAAGTGTGATTCCTTCGGCAGTTCCCCTTCTGGACGCCTCAGGCACCGGTCAATAAACACACAGCTCTCTCTGTAAACTGAGAGTGTTGCTTGGGGAGATGGCCACGTGGGATCACGCGATTTAACTTATACACTACAGTCCAGAAGCTCTAAAGCTACTGAATACAGGCGTCTGTGTGAGGTAAGTATATATATTATTAATGTAATGTATGTACAAACCCTTCACACGAGTTTTCCTTCTTCTATACCAGTTGCTAAACCAAGGTTAAACAAGCCCAGTCTGCTCTACTATCTGCCATAGCTGGAAAGAGAATAGCTTGGATTCATACTTTTCCCAAGAGTATTAGCGTATGTGAAATTCAAACCAGCCATGTTCCAGGATTTTGAACTCGTGTCACACGGGCATATATATATATATATATATATATATATATTATAGATATATATATATATATATATATAAGTTAAAGAAGGAAATAAATCCGACGTATGAGTATATATAAAAAGAATGGAAAACACCACAAAATGCTGTTAAAGTGAAAACATTTTATAACATAGCTGATATTGAACAATATTTCGATTTTAAGAAAATCATCATCAGAGCTTGTTTATACTCCGTGTTGTTAAGAGCGGAGACAAAATGAGTTCAAACACAAAAAACCTTGATGTTGCATAAAGAAAAAAAAGTTATCACAATAGTTTCGAATGTTAGCACTTCCGCCGCATTTTTTCTCGGTCATCAGATTATGATTCGGAACTATTGTATACTTTTTTTTCCTTTTACTGCAACCATCAAGGTTTTGTTTTGAACTCATAGACTTTTGTCCCGCTTCCTTAACAACACGGAGTATAAACCAGCCCTGATGATGATTTTCTTCAAAATTACCGAAATTTATTGTACCCAATACCAGCTATAAAATAATAGTTATAAAAAAATGTTTTCACTTTAACAGCATTCTTTGTGGAGTTTGATATCTTGTATATATTATATTTATATGTAATATATCATATCTATA
>CM042137.1:76460209-76485164 GCA_023376005.1 Doryteuthis pealeii | reverse complement strand
CCACAGAGAGAGATATCTTTCCCGCGCTTTTTTCCCGCATCCTCTTCTTATCTTATCTTCAGTCTTCCATTTTTTTTCCTTTGTTTCGTACATTATCTCTCACCATGCGGACATCTGTACTATTTTATTCTTTTGCCAGGTTTTATTTGTTTCTCTTCTTTTCATTCGCTTATTTCTTTAAACACCTCTTTGCGCGCTCTGCTGTCAATGGTCGGTAAGACCAAATAAGGGTGCGGTCCTGAGTATGACACTAACCGCGTCTGGTGGAGAGACTTCAGTTCTGCAATATCGAATACTGGTGCAGTACTTCCTTCACGCCCCATTAACCTTCCTTCCTCTGGTCACTATGACTGGGAGGTTTTTTGTCCTGGTTTGAGGTTAAAACTGCTTTTTAGTTGGTGACGTCCGCAATTCTGGACTCCTGTGGTGTGTGGGTTTATTTTCATTTTCATTTCATTTCCATACTCCAAGGTATAACAACTGACCGGAGTGGTGATCCTTGAGTAGGTTCGCAATACTATGGATTAAATAGATTTAAAAAATTTGTTTTAAAAATGAGTTAAAAAATGGGTTTTAAAGAAAAAATTTAAATACCTGAAGAATGAATTATACAAACCTTCAGCATAAAATGACCTTAAAGGTTAAACGTTGGTTAGCTCAGTCGGTAGAGGCGTCCGGCTAGAAACTATGGTTCTAGTTCGATACGCCTCGCAACTCAGTGTATGAGCAGCATAGGATCTGTGCGGTAAAGTAAGGAGCTCGTATGGTAGATCATGTGGCGCTCCACCTCATACGAAAAACAACCTCCTTGGTCTAGCGCCTAGTGAAAAGGGGATAGATCTCTTCGCTAATTGCTGATTACCACCTACCTTTACCACACCGACGGGCTTTATATATATATTTGGAGGATATGTTTTGCTTAATGAGTCATTACCTAATTGAAAATTAATTAGTTAATAAATTAATTATTTAGGCGGGCGTTATATATTCAATAAAAAAATGGATATGAAATAAATGTTCAAACAACGAAAGAATTGAAATGGCAAGCTTAGTGTAACGATTGAGATTTCGCTTTCAGCAGACTTGACAGTTGAGGTTTCTCGAGTCACACACTGGGAGCAGTCCTCCGATGTCTATACCTTGCTGATGAGACCTTAATATGTCGAAATGTACATTAAGGATTGACATTTCTCCCACACACACACGATTTGTTTAGCGCTTACATTTGAACATATATTCCCACCTAAATTCATTATTATTAACTAATTAATTTTTAAAATTAGTAATGACTTCAATTAAGGCCATATCCTCCAAAAATTGTCGGCTCAAAGGCCTATAAAAAATAAACACATTTGTTTGTTTACTTAACCTCATATATATAATATATAGATATATATAATATATATATATATATATATATTATATATATATATATAGTATATATATGTTGTGTGTGTGTGTCGTGTGTTGTGTGTGTGTGTATGTGTGTGTGTGTACGGTAAAATCCTACAACAAACGAACCAAACCAAAAAACAAACAATTACCCGGGAGCTTACATCTATGGGTCAAATAGATATGTTTTAAAAAATTATTCGTATTCGATAGGGAAAAGGATAAACTTCTAAAAACGAATGCACAAAAATTTAAGTATGAACTTACAAAAAAGCAATTTTCTTCGACTCTCTAGGCATGAAATAAACTGTTTGTTTTTTGTTTATTTCATTTTTTCAATTCGGTTTTTTTTCTTCATTCTTCGGAATTCAATTTTTCATTCATTCTTGGCTTAAGGTTCTGACAGATCCTATTTCCTTAATGTACTTCATTTTATTAATTTCCTTTCGACAATATCATTTATTTAACCTTTTCTATGACTTTTTTTAGGAGTGGTCCAAAACCGTCGTATAATGGTTATTAGTCTAGTCTTGCGATCTATTACTATAAAATAGCGAGTTCGATTTCTTGCTCTATGCCCATACTTGCGAGTCGCGGATTACATCCTACCTGGCGAACGGGTTGAGTAAGTTACCTCCTCTTTATTTAGGTTTTTTAACTTAGCTGTATTTTTTTAAAACCTATCCCAAAATTTTTATTAACCCCCCGCAACAAACTTTCCGCCTTTTTTCCCTAAGTCTTTAACTGAATGTAATTACTTGGGTACCCCTCACTATAATCTGATTGGATAGTGTTCCATCTATAAATATTCGACACTGTGGTGGTACAAGCGCCTAAGCCTCTACTAGCCTAAGCTTACTCGCCTACCAGTCAGCAATCCACCAGACTGCTCAGAAGACGTACTGCTATTCGACGCACCAGCTACTGCTGCGATATATACCAAATACCAACTTCATAATATATCCCTTAACGCCGGATTTTATCATTAACGCCATTTCCCATGTGGTATGATGTGATACACCGTAGCAAGATTTTGACATCCCCACGCGAGGAGTGAACGCCGCAATTTACTAGTAATGTAATCTACAAGACTACTTGTTTAACCATTACATCAGGATGTGACGCCTTCTTTTCCACAACCTGTTTTACTACAGGTATAATGCCTGATAAAGTCCCGTATGTATGGGGCATCCAATGGGATAGAATTCATTATTCAAAGTAATGGATCTGCGAGACTAGCTTGTTTAACCATCACAACACGATGGGGACACAAGTATCAGCAGAATAAGGTATGTGTTTCAAATGTTATAACAATTAATCACCCCAGATAAATAATTGACCATACGAATAGTTCTTAAAACATAAATATTTTAGCCATAGATGGGACCTTAACAGGCACTAGTATTCCGAGTCACAGTAGATTATGAGTAATTTCAATGAAGGGGTACTCCAAACAGATAAGAGCTCCAGAACTGGAAACCTCAACATAAGGGGACATACCTAGGACTCTTTTTTGTTGCAGGGGGTGTCTTACCTTACTCTCAGGAGATACAATATAGCGTAATCTAAGCCCAAAATATAATGTTGTGTAACTATATAAATTCAAATCTGGACGTGGTAATTGCATTTCACTTAGCGGCTAATACCTTTGGGAAGGTAATGAATCTTACTCTCCCTCAGCTATATATAAATAGTAGGGCAGACTGGGCTCTTTAACCTTGGTTAGGCAACCGGTCTAGGAGAAGGGAAAACTCTGAATTCAAAACTATCGAACTCCGCTTAAAAGATTGACCTTGTGTCCACATCTGACCATGCGGAGGGGTTGGTAAATATATATATATATATACATGTATTTTTAAAATATTTTAAAAGCTATTATATTTGATTTATTGTTTGCTGGAGTTCTTTTTTGTGTAGATAAGCACAACAAAGAAAACTTTATTTGTTTTTAAAAGTGCAGCATTTAAATTATGTTTACATTAGGGCCGGGTTTGCTTCAGTCAGTATAGAGCGTTCGGCTAGAAACAAGGTTACTGTTCGATACCGGCCCTCGCCAACTCAGCGGTATGAGTAGCACAAGTGATCTGTGCGGTAAAGTAAGGAGCTGAACAAACGTCTGAGGTGTGGCGTCCGAGGTGTTCCACCTCAGACGCAAAAACAATCTCCTTGGTCTAGCGCTAGTGAAAAGGAGATAGACTCCCTCGCTGATTGGGCTGATACCGACATTAGGCGCCCGAGACTTTACTTCATTAAATTTTGTGGCAAATTATTTATGATTGTTACATTCATTTATCATTAATCGTTATTTGGTTCCTTGTAATTAGATAAGTAAATAAATAAATAAAAACCATTAAATGTAATTAGAATAATTTGGATTAATGTTCAAATTAATTTTCAACTGTTAATGAATCATCTATTAAAATTTGATAATGGTATTGACATTCGGAAAATTCATTATTATTTATGATGAAATATCACATCATTTTTTATTTAAAAATAGTCTGACAAAATAAGTTTTCAAAATAAGCATTCATCATTTCCTTTTTTATTTCTAACTATTGCTTGGTGGTACTAGATTGGTCTATTTGGTTCTCAATGTTTCTTATCAAATATTCAGATCTATTTTTCTAATGTGGCTGGTTAATATGCGGGCCTCATTAACTTGACTTGTTGACCAATTTAATTGAGGACCCGCATATTAACCAGCCACATTAGGAAAAATAGATCAAAACATTTGACAAGAAACACGAGAACCAAATTGACCAATCTAGGCACACCTTATGAGGAAAAAGACTACCAAAGAAAGAACGCCAGAACATTAAAAGAACTACCACCCTAAAATAAAGAAGAGGAGTAAAACCCGATACATCACTGAGAGAAGGGAAAATGTATAAATATAAGCTGAATTAATTGTTTATCAGTTTGAAATAAGAAAGTGATCTGAGGAAACTCGGAGGGTCTCAGATACCCAGGGTGGAATGGACATAATCGGAATCCCCGGTCTTTAAAGCCTTTTTCTTTACAAATTACTTTGCTCTGTTTATAAAAAATAAACATGAGCTCTTATATCGGACCTGAACCTTGCAACACCCAATAGTTGGAGGAAAGGATCAGTTTATAATCATCTGAATACCAAAGGAATTGATAGTCCACCAAAGAATATATATATATATATATATATATATATATATATATATATATATATATATGAGTATATATAAAAGGATATGAAAGCAGCAACAATATGTTGTTAAAGTGAAGGAGATTTTGTATCATATTCATAGCTAATATTGAACATATTTCGATGTATAAAAATCATCTTCAGAGCTTTGTTTATACTCCAGACTTATCAATAGCGGAGACGAAATAATAATTTGCTTTATATATAAGAAAAAAAATAGAAAAATAGAAAAAATACATTTTAAATACAAAAAAATAAATATTTTCTAAAAATCCGTTGCATGCCTTACCGTCAACGGGTTAATGCTCATCCTGTTTGGAAAAAGAGAATTTGTCTATCGTCAAGTTTGGAATATGTCTTCTTTTTTTCAAAAACTGTTACAATAAGAGATACATAACTGTCGCTGACCGAGAAAAGCGTTTGGCAGATGTGCTTATATTTGAAACCTACCGCATAACTTTTTTGCAACATCAATTTTTTCGTTTTGAAATTCATATTATTTTTCATCTCCGCTATTGATAAAGTCCGGAGTAATAACAAGCTCTGAAGATGATTTTTTATAAATCAAATATTGTTCATATTAGCTATGAATATGATATAAAATTTTTCACTTTAACAGCATATTGTGTTGTTTTCATATCTTTTATCTTAATACTCATACGTCGGATTCATTTCTTTTCTCTTATAAATATATATATAATTATATATATATATATATATATATAATATATATATATTGTTGTTAGTCTTATAGCCATTGTTGTTGTCGTTAATGTAAAATTTGGGCTATTCAGTGGCAGTTTTATAGAAAGCTAACTCCGTAGAAATCTGCATTGGTTCCGATATTCACCCAATCAAGACAGTGAATAACCTTAAAGCTTTTTGGTTGTTTTGTTTATTGGCTACTTTACTGAATGCTGTTGTTCTATAAATAAACAGCGATTATGTGTGGGTCTTATACCAAAATATAAATCAACAAATATCATATATATGTCTATACAATTTGGCATGCTGAAATTATTATTTTAAATTTCTTATAATAACAATTGCGTTGTGGAAACGACTGAATCTTTTAAAGATGCGCTGTATTCTAATAGATTACTTGGGAATCTCTTAAGGATTTGGCAATGAATCAAAATGCCCGTCTACGCTGGATCAGAAGCCCACAGTTTGGACATCAGTAGTTTTGGTTGATATGCCATTAAATCAAACAATCAACTTACTTAAAACTCTGGTGTATAATTTCCATATTCTAAAAAAAAAAAAAAATAGAAGAAATGATATCCATTTTTTAAAAATGTTGACCGTCTAAGCATTGAGAGCTCTGGCTTTAATGACTGTCCGGGAAGCTGATTGCTTACGCCTTCATAGTTGCCTTACCGCTTTCGATTCGTGAAAGCAATCATGTTTGCATATGGCGAACAAATTATAGCATTCACCTTTCGGGAAGCATTTGAAACACGCATGCGCAAAACGTTATTTGATTTGATTGGCTTTGTCAGCACAGACAATCAAATGACCTTTTGACCTAACGAGCTGAATTGTGTGGAGGTTGGCGTTCCGGGAAAATTGGTTCCTGGCTTAAGAATTTGTTGAAACTGGTTAGCACCCTGTCCATATATGTGGACGTAAAGGAAATCATTTATATTCCTGTTTGAAACTGTTCGTTGTTGTATCTTTTTTTCGCACTCCGACACCGCCATTTAGGCTATGTAAATTTCTTCCTTTCATTTCTTTTCTTTTCTTTTTTTTAATTTTAAAAAAAAATATTTTCGTTTTATTCTCGGCTAATATTTATTTTCTGTTATTTTTATAGACATTTGTCGCCTTCCTTTTTCAGAGATTTTTCCTTATAAAACTTTTTTAACATCACATTCAATCCATTAAACACTGCACTTTCCTCATCGGTGTCGTTTATTCGGCTTTTGTAAAGTTAACTTGTCAATCAAGTTGTCTTCCTCTATTATGTACCGTATAGACACAATTGATTTTTGTGGTTACGAAATCGTTTAATCCATGGACTTAAATAGTTACTCCTCATTTCGCCCCATTGTTTCAATTTTAATCTTGCAAATTTATTATTCATGGTGTGACACAAGGTCAATTTTAAAACGGAGATTGAATTTCTTTTCCTAGACTGATTTGCCAAAACAATGCTAAAGAACCCAGTCTGACCTACTGTTTACCTTAGCTGGAGGGAGAATAGATAGTATATGCCCTTTTCCAAGTGAAGTGAAACAAACCGCATCGGCAAGGCTTGGAACGCAAGTTCCCGATTCTATATCCTACGATTATAGCCGGTGCGAAGTGAAACGTGTGCGTGAGATATTTTTAGTGGAAAGAGGCTGCACAGACCCCAGTCCACTATTCAACAGTCCTGCAATTGGTCTAGTGGCAGGGGAAATTTCGAGCTTTCTATGGGGTGCTGTCCTCAGGTAGTATTGAGTCACTTCAGGAGAGGCAAGCCCCCCACCCGAAGCCCCAGCACTTGCACCTATCACAGGTTGTGTTTGGGATTGATGTGAGTAGTAAGTGCCAAACTTACTGCTATCGATGCGGAATGGGCGTTGATTCCCCTGAGCTCATTTGCTCTTTAATAGCTCTTGTTTTAAGTGATTCTGGGTTTCCACACACCGACCCTCGCCAGACAAGCCAAGACATGCCTGATGGGGGGTGCCAGTTTAGACGCCAGTAAACCGATCATGGAACAGGTAGTATAGTTTACATAGTACTAAGTAAGCAGGTAATAAAGAAGTCCTGTCTTATCCAGACCTGACCTAGGCGGTACAATAATGTTACGTTATGTGCAGTTAATTATAGGGGTAGCCTCGTCTGATGAGAAAAAGCGAATCAGCAACAGCAACCTGATTGAAGCCCTTGTCTGGTCATTTTAACCGTGGTTAGGCAACCAGTCTAGGAGAAAGTAAGACTTTGAATTCAAAGCTGTTAAACTCCGCCTAAAAATGACCTTGTGTCACACCTTGCTCGTGCGAAGAAGTTGGTAAATATGTACTACGATGTCGCAGTCCAGCCTTTTAGCTACTAATCCACTGGTATTCCCCCTTTCCTGATTGTAATCATTTTGCGATTTATTTATGTTGGTGATGCAAAAAAAAAACACTTTGATGACTGAAATTTTTTAAAAGAACAAAAGTAATTACAGTTAGAGTTGATATTTTCCTCGTACCCCACTTGTACAAAGTCAGGCAAGGCCCAATTAATGTGGGACCACCCATGATCCGAAAGCTCATGATGTGGCGGGTTTGCAAAAAAAGTACGTTGATCCCGTCGGCATTCCCCCTCAAGGGGGCACCTAAGTCACCCTTTGAATCGAGGGAGCAGAAATGTGGCCTGGGGGAGGATGGCCTCTTGGATCAACGATATTAATGTGGGTCCAGCGGCCGAAGCTCACTGGACCATGGGGCCGATTTGTGTCACCCAAAGCTTTACGGACAGTGAAAATCCAAAATACATACTTAAATAAAACAGGGATATAAGACGTCAGTGATGGTACATGTTCTCAGCGGCAAGTAGTTAGAACTTGAGACCTGTATACTACTGAAGGGCACAGAGAATTTACATTACATTTCTTACCGAACAACTTAGCTTATACTGTTACATAGAAGTGTCCGTCGGGGTGGCCTAATGACAGTATCAGCCTGAGAGCGAGGGAGTCTATCCCGTTTCACTGGCGCTAGACCAAGGAGATTGTTTTTTGCGTCTGAGGTGGACTGCGTACTTTTCTAATCTATTTTTTTGTATTTCAGATTTCGACCCCATGGTGGGTTTTAATAATTGAGGAACGTGTATTACTGGCCACATACGTAATCCGAGAAGATGGTAGATACACAGATGGGGAAACGACAGCGATTTGCTGTAAAATTCCCTGATACACCTATTCACAATCGCAAAATAGGTCGTTGGCTGGTTGATAAATTTCAGTCAGTTGTTTTGTTTGGTTTGTTTTATGGTATATCAATCCTCTTTCGGGTCATTTAATGTCGAAATAAAGTCATTTTGATAAACAAGGTGCTCAATTACTTACTGTACCTGCTATTGCTTTAACAGGTTATCTTATTAAGTATTGAACAGGCTCATCACTGCTTAGCTTTGGTGAATTAGCAGAAACCGGTTTTTCTTTCTGTGTGACTTGACCGTAATGATAGATTTTGGGAACCAGGATCAGTGAACAATGCCAAACGCTTTTTGATGAAATAAACCTTTGGATATTTTCTGACGGTATGCAGAAAATCCATCAAATCATTATGAAAGTTAGCTCAGCATCACGATACACAGTGCTTTTTCAATCATTCTTTATTGGCACTTTAAATACATGTCTTACTAAAATATTTTTTTAATTGACTGATTTATCGATTACTTGATTTTAATGGTTTATGAATTTTAACATTGGTGGGGGGAATATCAACCTTTTGCAGATGGGCAGTCGGCGTATTCTACCGCCTCAGCCGACAGGGCGTTCGTTCGAACGGTTTGGGTAAAATATGTTACATAATTATTAGATACCTAATATTTATGTGCAATAGTGTAGAAAACAAGATGGCGTTTTTAAGTGCAGCTGACAGCCTTGAAGATTGAGTGACAAGCTTGACCTCAGTCCTAACCTATCTTCCGGGGATAGCCGTGAGAACCGGTAGAGAGGCTCCTCTCTTCCAGTTTAAATAGTAAGTAAGTTTCAGTCAGTTAGAAGGTATGAGCTGAGCTCGTAGGTTGTAAGTCGCGTATTACGCGCCGCCGTTCTCATCTGCGCAGATGTCTGGTTGGGGATTTTAAAAATAAAATAAGATTAAGTAAATCGAAGTCTTGTGTTTATTATCTAAAAACTAACAATGACACAGGGCTTCTGATAAAGAGAAATCCCCAATAGAAGACCAGACCCGAAGTCCCCAAAAAAGTCCAGACCTTAGAAGATTCCAGACCAAGACAATATGTTATAAGATTCCAAAGTCGGCCAGAAGAATAGAGTAAGAAAGAAGTAAGTAAAGAAGTAATGAAGAGGATATACAACAAATACATACCATTCCGAGTCAAAGTGAACCTGAGAATAATGGCAACGAAGGGAAACTTAATAATTACCAGATATCCCAAAACTAACGCCCTCCAATTATATGCAGATGAGTGTCATATCCAGGATACATCTTCTTTTTTTTTTTTTGGAGGGGGGGTAGGAAATTCATACCATTCTGCTGGTGATTCAGTCAGCATACTCTCCGCCCAACGACAGAGCGACTATTGCCACCAGTGTGTGAAAAATTCCTGCTATTCAGATTGTATCTGATTAACCAAATTTTGCGACGAATATTTATTCACTTTTGTTGATGGCATCTATAGAGATAGACATATTTTTGAGCCACAAATAATGCGTGTTTAGAATAAGTACGTACGTGTGTATATATAAACACGGCCTTATGTATATTGTGTGTATGTGGGTAAATGTATGGAAGATATGTGGTAAGTGGCGTGTATTAGCAACGTCGTTGTCAAATTCTGACATTGTCATCAATCAATTTTATCCTTTGTCTCGTTTTCAACTTTTCCAAAAGAAGAGTCAATGGCCGCAGCTGCCGTATTTCTGCAACCACTCTGATTATTTTTTGGTTTCTTTTTGTTTTATTTTGTTTTGTTTAACTATTTGTTTTTTTTTATTCTTGTTTTGTTATTGATATTATTTGTTTTTTGTTTTTTTTTCAGTTTTCTTTTTCTTTTTTTTTCTGGTCTGAGAAGGAGAGGTGAAGGGGGGAGATGGAATGAAATATATAGGTTTCAACCGATGTTTCTGAGGATAGAAGAAAGATAAATGCGTGATGTATCCATAATTTAAATTGTTTACAAAGAAAGAAATTTACTTTTATGTAAACAGATAGAGCCCAGTCGGCCACTCCTGCCACGTGCTCATTACCCAGCACACAGCACGCACCAATTATCAGAGGGTCGTTGGTGCACTTTTTGTTTTCTTGTCTAGAAGTTTATTGTTCTGGGGCGCTGGTATTTTTTTCTATATGTCACACTATTGTTATGCAGAAATATTTTTTCAGATTCACAATATATATTTACCGGGCCTAAACCCTCTGCCACGAGTAGAATGTGACACAAGGTACATTTCTAAGCGGAGAACAACTGGTTTTTGCGGGGCTTAGAATACGCTGATTATATCCTCTGCCAAGGGGCAAGACAGAAAAAGGGTTGTCATGGGTTTGGTTTGGTTTGTTTTACGGCATAGCAACCTCGGTGAGTCATTGAATGCCGACAAAGTTTTGAAATAAATTCATTCTTAATGGATACTCATTTTGTATAAACACATTTTACTATTTAACACATAGATGGGGCCCTAACAGGTACTACCACTCCGAGTTATAGTGGACCTGGGAGCAATGGTGATGAAAGGGTGCTACACATTCCACAGACCTCCAGAACTGGAACCTCACCATCAGCTAGAGTTTAACGTCATTCCAAGGATATGAAGACCCTCAACCACCGCCTACTAGTACCCATATGATAAAAATTAGTGGGGATTTTCCATAGGGGTTATAGGGTTGGGACAATCATATAGGTGCTAGGGCTTGACATGGCCAGCCAATTGATCGGAGGGATCCTCTCTGACCACCCGTCTAGTCTAAGTAAGGACCGAAGTGGAGTGTTGCATGTCATGGACTGCTCAGCCACCAGGAATCCGCCCTTAAGCATCACGGGTCGCCACGCACGGCCAACAGGTCGTCCCATTGAGGGGGGTCTTACCCCTCTGCAGAGGTGCTGTCGGTGTATTCTAAAGCCACAGCCGACAGGGCTGGGATGTAATGGGAATGTGACAAAACTACATCTGATTCTTTGACCACTAGTTAAAATAACCCTAGATGGGTTATTATGTTGTTTTAAAAAAACAAAGTTTCCTTCACCTTGACCAGTTGCCATGCCAAGGTTAAAGAGCCAAGTATACACGACTATTACCAATAGCTGGACGGAGAATAATTTGATTCATACAAAGGTATTAGCGCTATGAGAAATGTAATCAGCCTCATCCAGGATTTGAACTCCATGGGATTTGATGTTTTCCATTATATATATATATATATATATATATATATATATATATATATATATACCAAGCCCTCCGCACGAGCAGGATGTGACACAAGGTCAATTTCTTAAGCAGAGTTTAACAGGTTTGAATTCAGAGTTTTCCTTCTCCTAGACTGGTTGCTTACCCAAGATTAAGGAGCCCAGTCTACCCTACTATTTCCAAAGAGCTGTAGGGAGAGTAGTTCGATGCATACATTTCCCAAGGGTATTAGCGCTATGATTTAAATAGCTTTTTCAAGGATTTGAACTTGCGTCGACGAGTCCTTTTCTTATGACTCTAATCAGTACATCACGCGCCTCTACATGTAATAGATGTTTTCCGTTATATGATGCAAGGAGTTTCTTCCTCGCTATTAAACACGGTTTGGACACTCATGAAAATAGCCGGCTTGAATTATTAGCTCTATTAACAAATCTAGGAACAGAATTATAACTATGTGTCTGTCTATTCTTTTGTTGCTGTAATTAACTGAATACTTCTTTGTTCCGACAAGCGTTTCGAGAGACATGCATCGTAACAGTATAGTTTACGTTTTAGAAATTATTACCACTAGAGTGGGTCAATGTTTCGCTAATGTAGTTATGTCTGGCCAACATTTGAAATTACAGTGGTATCTTGACTTGTGAGTTTAATTTGTTCCGCTCGTGGCTCAATTGTCGCCTATATTAAATCAATTTTTGACATTGAAATAAATTGAAATGCCATTAATCCGTTTCAGCTTCCACCGACAAAACACCCTACTTTTTTTGCTACGTTTTTTTTTCTGATAAGAAAAATAACACTGTGTTGAAAAAGAAGAATAAGATAGAATGTAATGAATCGTGTGTTTTAATATGTTTTAATGTTTCTTTTTTATAAATATTATTTTTCTTTGACATAATAAGTTTGGAAATTTAAATGATTTTAGTGAACTTATCTTATTATAATGGAGATTGTGGGTTTGTCTGTTTGTAACCGAAACTACACAAGTCACAATTCCCTTTGTTATTTACACACATTCTCCATGATTTTATTTTTTATTTAAACCTCAATTATTAGTAAAATTGTTTTACATCATTAAGACTGTTAACAATATCTACATACTTATAACATGCAATTATATTTATATATTCAACGAAATAGCGGTTTACAGTGTGAATGGGAAGGCTAATTTGCATATTGATCTTAAAAAATTTGATTTTAATAAATATATGCTTAGTATTATTGATTTCTAATTGTTTGGTTTTATCTTAATAAATATGAGCAAAAATCCCGAGGATAAATCTTAACAGGAATCTATTAACATAAAGAAATAACTGTAATTTTATTCTTTTCTTCCTATTTTAACTAAATAGTTAAATTAGGGAAATTTACCACTGAAAGACGGGAGTAAGGGAAATTGGTGGAACAGTTAGTTTCAAAGTTGTTCTATTTTCCGATTATACCCCCTATGTTCCAAATATTTTAAACTGAATTCTTATTCAGTTTCATTAGCCTTTCTAATTTAACATGATATTTTATTATATTAAAACTTAAATACTTGCACCCGGAGGGTGCATATATTTGCTAGTTAACATAAGCATGAAGTTCGCTCGTACCCCAAATTTTAGCTCTCAACACAAAACAAAAAATCGACCGAGTTACACTTCGTAACTCCGAAAACTCGTAAATTTGGGCACTCGTAAGTCAAGTTACCACTGTATATCTATATTGTAGATAATTGCAAGCGGTTGAAAAGAAATACATTTGCTGTACACATAACGTGTGCACCGCTTGTGACGTAATGGCTAGACAATTAAACGGTGTTAGTTCTGAGCGTACCGCGTGCTTCTGTGTTGCGTTACGGCCCCACTTAAGAGATGTAGTGTTACGTCTTTAATAAATCCTTTCTCGTTTCCTGTGGTAATCCTCGTTAAAAGGAATCGAACGCCAATCGTTTACTCATCTCTAAGTATCAATTTTGTTTCATCAGTGACCGTCTACAACAGTAGTCACTAAACAAGGAGAGAGATAGGGAAATAGAGAGCTGTTTTTTACGCCAAAAGAAACAAGACAGATAGAAAGAAAGACAGACAGAGAAAGCGGACGGCTATCGCTCATCGTTTATCATCATCTCGTCGTGCGCATGCTCTCTGATTTATATATTTATTTATTTGATTATTTATTTTGTCTGGTGGACGCCCTTCTTTCTTTCTTCTCTCAGAACGCGTTTTTGTTAAATATCCTAACGATTTTTAATTAACGAATAATTTTCCCTAGTCGGCATAGAACTTAAAATATTAACCGATTCTCTTATCTGGTGATTACTGACTAACGTTACGTGTGAATTCCCATTCGGTTCTTTAGATGCTTGCATTCCAGTACCTTTCATTTGAAAAGCACAAGTTGAATCCCGGATTGTTTTCAATCCAAATATATTTCTCTAGCATTCTTTCTTTTTTTGTTTCGAATGTAGACCCGAAATTATAAATTACAAATTACTAAGATAATTAATTGAGATTTCTAATTATTTTACAATGAATTAAGCACAGTAACAGCCAAATGTATACAAATATCCCCTAAATTACAAGAGGTAACCAGCTGTCGAATACATAGTGTATGAAAAGGTATATTGTCGAATGCATGTATTTACAAACCTCTCCATACGGACAGGATGCGACACAACGTCAATTTTTAGCAAAGGTTAACAGCTTTGAATTCAGAGTTTTCGTTCTCCTAGAACGGATGCAATTCCAAGTTTAACGAGTCAAGTCTCTCCTGATATTCATCCATAGCTGAAGGGAGAATATTTGGATGCATACATTTCCCAAGAGTAGCTATTTGCTTAACCCGTTCGCTATGGGTAGAATGTGACACAAGGTCACAAGTATGAGACATCCAACGAGGATCTCACTTGCTATTTAGTAGAAATGGATCTTAGAGAACTAGCATGCTAACAATTACACCACTCTGGGACATCCTAACTTATTTCGCAGGGTATCAGCCCTAAATAAAATGCAAAGAGCTCGTGTCGCTTGTTGTTCCTACAATAATAACCATTACACAACGAGCGCCTCCCAATTTGTTAAATATACCCAAAATTTGGAACTAAAAGGTTCCGGGCGTGAATATAAAGTTATCAAAAAACAAACAAACAACAGCAACCAGAAAAAGACCAGTTCAACATCACTTCCAGTGGGCTCGGTGTAACAGGATATACTTGAATTAACACTGCGAACAGATCTTGCAGAGATCATCGTCTAAGTGGTGACGAAGACTATCTTGAGAAAAGAGGTGTGGATGAAATGTTCTTTGAACCTCAATGTATTAACGAACTACAGGGTCATTTTCCGACAATATATCACGGAGCCCTAAATTATGAGCATACAATATCCACTAGTTTGCTTGGAAAAGAGTGCATTTGGAAAATCGAGTGTGTGTGTGTGTGTGTGTGTGTGTGTAACGAGGACTTACTTAAATTTAATGATATAATACCAAGAACTTAAACTATATTTAAAAACATAAAAGCAAGGACTTAACATCTATTAATAATGGAGATTCGCTTCCGGTTTTTGTCTGTAACAAAAACTACGTCACTGCTTACGTCACATTACCCAAAATCGTCATAACATAGAATAAATACACTCAAAATTTGAACATGCAGCATTAGACAGTCCTCATTGTTTTTTTTAAACAAGTTTTAATAAATACATGACTGGTATTATATATCTATATATAGTTTGCTTTATTTTAATACATATTTAAAGTTTACGTTTCAAATTGTTTTATTTTTTAATCCTTTAATGAATTTGATGACTTTACTTACTTAGGGTACAAACTCGCTGACATTGAATTTTTTACTCCCACCCACTCAGGCAATATGTTTCAAAAATCTATTTTTACATCGCCCGGCGTGCGTTTTTTTTATTTTGTACTAGTATATATAATAAATAAAATAAATAAAACATTTCTACATTTCCTAGATTTATTACCATTCTTAGCCAAAAACAACAATTTCTAGTGTATTTTATCACTGCCCAGATTGTTTTTTTCTAAACGGTTAATTTTAAAAACATATTAATTCGTCTAGGATTATTTTATGCTTAGAGACTAAGGAAAACGCTCCTTGTAACTTTCGTATTTATATTTTTGTGTATTTGTTTCTAAAGAGTTTTTTCATTGTTCTATCAAATACGAATATTTTTTGTTAATTTTGTTCTATTTGATCCATAGATTAGACATTATCGGGTACTACTACGCCGGGTCAGATTGAACATGGGAGTAATTGTTATGAATGTGTACCACGTACACCCCAATGCTCCAGACCGGGAGATTCAACATCAGTTGTAGTTTAGTATCATACACAAGACATTTTGTCAAAAATGCATTTTAGGCTCAGTTTGCCAGTCCCTATTTAACTTATGTACCTAGAACACAGTGAAAACAACAACAACAGTTTTCCCCAAAACCCAGTTTTTCTTTTACTTTGATCCATCCGTAATAAGAATGACGACAATTTTTAATTGAAACATTATTTTCAAAAAATTATGAAATAAAAACCAACATATATTATGTCATTATTTTTAGCAAGATATTTTTTATACAATATTTTCTTTGATTAAATAAATACGATTTTGCAGTACATTAAAGAAAAGTATTTATTTTACATTTTATAAATTTTTAAAAATCCCTGAAAAATAAAATAAAAATGTAGACAATAGGAACTTTGGGAGATTCTCACTTCTTGTAGCGAGAGAAATATCTTCCCACGGGACTCAAAGCGAGCGTGAACGTGTCTTGCGGGCAAAATGAGTGAAGGGCTTGAAAGAAAAAAAAGTATGGCCACACTGAAAACTTCATTTAAGAAAACACGATCTCGTATTGCATACTGAAGGTTTTCACGGTACCAAATCGATATGTATGTTGTATACCCTTTCTTTTCTTCTTTACTTGATACTTGCTTCTATATCTTGGACATCTATTCTTCTGGCCGGCTTTGCTATTCTGATCGTCTATCATCTTGGTCTGGTCTAGCGTCTGGTGTTGACTTGGGGATTCCGGTCTGGTCTTCTATGGGGATTTCTCGTTATCAGAAGCCATGTGTCATTGTTAGTTTTTAGGTAATAAACACAAGACTTCGATTTACTTGATGTTACTTTATTTGTAAATCCCCAAACCGGACATCTGCGTACATCCTACGAGCTCGGCTTCTAACTTCTAACTGAGACTTACTTAATATCCTTAAACCGGAAGACAGGCTCTTCTATGCCTTCCGGTTCTCACGATTTATCCCTGGAAGGCAAGGTGAGAGTGAAGTCAAGCGCCGTCACTCACTCTCAAGGCCATCAGCTGCACTAATCGTCATTATGTTTTTACACTATTGCCATAAATATTAGGTATCTAATAATTATGTAACACTCGGAACCAGAAGAATTGGCGAGAGTGCTTGGGGCGTGTTCAAATTTCATTGAGATCAGCTATGCATAAAACACCTCGCATGATGAAAAAAAACGTGAAAAACTTTTGAACCTGGTGTGGCGTATACTGCTGTAATATTTTTGCAAACTAAGAGACTTTGTCGTCAGACTTTAGAAGTTGAGAAAGCAATTACTCAGACCAGTGACACACCTCCGCAGAAGATACAGTCAGCGTATTCTAATCTCCCACACAGATCTATATCTCGTTTTAAGTATTCCTATCAATTATTAGTAATTAATACACAGTTACATGGTTTCAGATATCCACATCTAAGGCCAATAATTAAAAAAAGATCATGAATAGATCGGGCCACAAGACGTTCTACTGTTTTGGGCAGAATGGAGGTAGGGGGAACTATCGGATGATTCATCAGGATAATTGTATTCTTTAGATAAAGTCCAGGAAACTGGTTGTCGTAAGATTGCCACAGAGGAGTGAGCAACTGACCGGAATTTTTCCTTCATGAAAAAGCGCTTATATATATATATATATATATATATATATATATATATATTATGATAATGGTACACAGTAATAACCTACTCGTGTTTCCCCATAATGATCTTCAGGGTTAAATCTACTGGATTAATCAAGATATTGATTAATTGCAGTTAATTTTTTGCGATAAACGGTTGGTTACAGGACCGCAGCCAAAGAACGCCGATTCAAGATTCGAAAATTCAAAATCGATCAATTCGAATCTTGCATCGGCGTTCTTTGACCGCTGTCCTGTAACCAACTGTTTATCGCAAAAATTACACACATGCAACCAACTGCAATTAATCAATATCTTTATTAATCCAGTGGATTTAACCCTGAAGATCCTTATAGTGAAACTCGATTAGGTTATTACTGTGTACCATTATGATAATAGATTTTCTCTACCAACGTATTTATCACTTTATATTTGTCGATTCGAGTTCAATTCCTAGACGAAGCTGTTGGCATTTCACATTTCACATTTCACATTGCGCTAATACCCTTGGGAAAGGTATGAATCCATATATTCTCCCTCCAGCTATGGGTTAAATAGTAGGACAGACTGGGCCCTTCAGTCTTGGGTAAGTAACCAGTCTAGGAGAGGGATAACTCTGAATTCAAAATTCCTGAGGTCGGTCGTTGATTGGGTTTGTGGCAACCCTTGATGCACCAATTCTTTCCTATCGACTGTGCCAAAAAGTGTTGATGGTCCAACAAAAGCCTTCCCCACTATAAACAAATCACTGTGTGGGTGTTCATTGTGTGCATGACAATCGACGGGAGAGTCTATAATATATATATATATATATATTATTATTATTATTATTATTATTATGGTACACAGTAATAACCTACTCGAGTTTCACCATAAGGATCTTCAGGGTTAAATCCATTGAATTAATTAAGATATTGATTAATTAATTAATTAATTACAAGGTATTGATTGATTACAGCCGATTGCACGTATGTATTTTTTGGCAAAAGATTGACAAAAAATAGACACGTGCAATCGACTGTAATTAATCAATATCTTGATTAATTCAATGGATTTAACCCTGAAGATCCTTATAGTGAAACTCAAGTAGGTTATTACTGTGTACCATTATAATAATCAATTTGCTCTACTCACATACTGAGCACTTTATATTTGTTATTTCGTTGTCTTATCACTGTGAAACTTGCATCAACTAACCATTGTGACCAATTTTACCGGCAAGTCATCTTTTACACACACACACACACACACACACACACACACACACATATATATATATATATATATATATATATATATATATCCTGAAATATATATGTACACTGAAGTACACATTTAGTGAAAGTTACAAACTTAGAAACTTACAATGCTAAAACAAGTTTCTGTAAATATACCTATTATCATACGCATAAAAACACGTGGCCTACGTACACAAATACTTCAGCTTGTTATATCAGCAAGATCCTCACATAAACACATACAAAAACCTCATCACTCACACCTAAACGCATCTTATTTCCCCTTCAATGTAAACACACGCGTCCATAACAAGTGATGCTGTCGGATCTGATTTCATAAGAGTCTGGCCTCTTGACACACATTCACAACGAAGTTACGAACGAAACGTCAAAAAAGTACACACATATATATATGTACTTTATATATATATATATATATGTATATATATATATATATATATATATATATATATATATATATAATATATACTTGGATGTAGGAGACGGGATACATGAGGAGTGAGAGTGTAAAAACAGAAAAACGAAATAAAAAATAGTTTCTGCAGTAAAAAGAAAAAAGAAAAATGAAAGAAAGAAAAAGTAAAAACATGATACCTAACTCTACCAAGTTAGTAAGTAAGTAAAACACGAGACGCATCGAAAGTAAGCGAGACTAAATCGATAATTTGGACCAACAAAACCCTCATATCCACTGATCGAGAAGCATCTCTTTGAAGATTTTTTTCTTCTTTCCTAAACAGAAAAGAAAATGAAAAACGACACAAAAGAAAAGTGCAAACGAAGACACGAATATAAATTTTTAAAAGTATATATATATATATATATATATATATATATATATATATATATATATATATATATGTGTGTGTGTGTGTGTGTGTGAGTACGTAAATAAACAATGTGTTTATTTGATATGGCCTTTAGCCGACAATTTTTGGAGGATATGTGCTTAATTGAAGCCATACCTAATTTTGAAAATTAATTAGTTAATAATTAATGAATTTAGACGGGCATATGTTTAAATGTAAGGCTAAACAAATCGAGAAAATGTCAATCCCTGAATGTACATTTCGACTTATTCAGGGATTGCCATTTTCTCGATTTTTTAGCCTTACATTTAAACATATATGCCCGTTTAAATTCATTAATTATTAACTAATTAATTTTTAAAATTAGGTATGACTTCAATTAAGCACATATCCTCCATATATATATATATATATATATATATATATATATATATATAGGAATTAAACATTTCTATTCCGTCCTTCCATCATATATACTTCGCTCATGAAGAAGACCGCTAAAGGTTGAAACAATTTCTGTCAGCGATTATCAACATCATTTGTTTTGTTTTTTAATGTTTAATTCATACTGTCGGATTCACTTCCATTTACTTACATACATATATTATATATATATATATATTATATATATAATATATTATATATAACAAAGATTATATGTCTATATGTTTGTACAACGACCGAGAGCACATTCATTTATAAAGTAAATTTGAAGGTGCGTCGTGTAATGGTCATTGTCGAAAGAAATGGAATCGGCGACACATGTTCAAATCCTGGGCGAGGCTGTTTACATTTCATATAGCACTAAAACTCTTGGGAAAGGTATGCTTTCAACTATTCCCTCTTCAGCGCTGGGCGAACTGGGTTCTTTAACCTTGTTTAGACAACTAGTCTATGAGAAGGAAAACTCTGAATTCAAACACATTAAAAGCCGCTTAAGAAATTAATCATATGGTGCATCCTGCTCGTGCGGAAGGGTTGGGTAAATACATAAAGAAATTCTTTGTAGAGATGAGTAAATACCAAAGTTCAATTAAATCCACATCCTGTTTTTGTCTTAGAGGGGGTTAACAAACTTTTTACCTCTCACATTTCATCAGAAATAAATTACTTATGTAAAAATTAATTCAAATCAGGCTTTTTAAAAACAAAACAAATCAATAAAGGATATAAATATTTGAAGGAAATGGTGCTAAATGGGACAACGAATCTTTTCCACTGACCATTGTGTGAGCTTTGGTTTGTGTGTGGCTCCCCACATTAAAGATATCTTCTGTTAATCTTGCCTGGTAGAAGGTCAGAATATCTATTATGCCAAAAACATCTGCTTTGTGTATATACATGCATCGAACCGCTTAGTTATCCGCCTTGTTGGCTGGAACTGTAGAATATGGCGACTGTACCTCAACAGCGTGTTAAGACCTCCAATGGGACCACTTGTTAGTCGTGGGTTGCGAACCGTGATTCTTAAGGACGAAATCCTGGTGCCTAAGCAGTCCACTTTGGGGGCCTTACTCAGGCTATACGGCGGTCGGAGAGACCACTTCCGATCAATCGGCTGATCACGTCAAACCCTATCACCTATACGATGTTCCGACTGTATTGTGCTTATTGCAAAGCCCTAATCCTTTTCATCATATATGTGCTAGAACGGGGTGACTGAGGGTTTTAGAATGCTGGATTTAACGCTAAACTGCATCTAGTAGTGAAGTTCCAATTCTATAACTCTGGGGAGTGTAGAGTACCCCTGTATTTCCAATACTACTAGGTCTACTCTGATCCGGAGTGGTAGTACCTGTTAGCGTCCCACCTATAGGTTAAACAGATTAAAATGTGTTTTTTTTAAATTGAGTTAAAAACATGGATACCCCAAAAGACTGAATAAAGCAAACGTCTTCGGCATAAAATAACCCATCTGTTCACATGCCGTAAAATCCAACCAACTCAATAATGAGTTTGAGCATCGCTGGAGGCCCCATTGGTTTGCATCCTATTATGGGTGAATGGATTGAGTAAATACCTTCTTGGGGACAGACAAACAAACTTTTGCCAATTATTTACATAGATTTTAGATATTAAAATACTTCGATTGATTCGTTTTAGATATTAACGGGTAAAAAACGTCGTCTAGCCGGGTTATGTAATAGAGTAGGTCGATTTTTCACTTTTAAAAATATCAAATTGTCCATCTATGCGAAATTTGTGTGTTAGAAAAAACACTGATACCAAAAATGAGATCTTTTACTTGCACCATTTTTTCAGTAAATAGCATCAAAGATCGTCTACTAAAATGCACTAAAAATCTTCGTTTTCTAAAGGCTAAATTTTACGAAAACGAGGATTTTTAGTGCATTTTAGTAGACGATCTTTGATGCTATTTCCTCAAACAATGGTGCAAGTAAAAAAATCTAATTTTCAGTATTCAGTATGCTAACACACAACTTTCCCATAGATGGACAATTTGATATTTTTTAAAAGTGAAAAATCGACCTACCCTATTTTGTAATATCTGTGACTTGGTTAATCCTTTGATAATATTTTCCAAATTAAAGAGTTTGGGTAGTTGCTTTTATTTTCAGAGATAACTTAACGAAATGACAGCCTAGGCAACTATTTCTCCTCTCTAATCCGTGATAAGGAGTTTCGCAAAACTTTAACAGTGAGGTAAAAAAAAAAAGTAAACATTTTTTTTCTGTATTATTCGAACTTTTATATGCGCTAAGCATGTTACAGACTGAAGTCACTTAAATGCATGCTCTTACTTAGGAAGAGTCCTGATATGCACAACTGGAGATATCTGTGAAGAGTTTATCGCCGGGAAACACTAGTGACATTTCTTTCTGAAAAAAAGAAATTGATTTCCTAAAGCTAGAAGTATTAGTACTGATAGAATATAGCGTTGACTTCCAAACTTCTCTGCATTGAATTGTTCACATATCAAGGCTCTTACACTATCGCACTGTCACGGTAAAATAAAATTTAAACGTAATGACTTTAGATCTTTACCTACTTTAAACCACTCGCAGAGGCTCTCCCAGCAGTGTGATTCAACCGTAAACCGCTGGCAGCGGCTCTCCCTTCATGTCACTTGTTTACATTGAAAAATCAATAATAATAGGACTTATTTAAATACAATGAATTCTGAGTTGAATAGATAGGGAACTTTGAAATATCCCATCACGCAGGTACAAAATAACAAGAAAATTGGGTAGGCAAAGAGTAAAAAAAACAAAAACAAAAGACGGCCTTTATAACATTCAACAATTAAAGAAAAACTTTGACAGACTTAAGTAATCTGAAGAACATATTTGTTCAAATTATGCATTTACCCAACCCCTCCGCTACGGAAAGGATGTGACATAAGGTCAATTTCTAAGCGGATTGGTTGGTTGGATGGATTTTACGGCATGTCAACCCTTGGATTATTTTATGCCAAAGACTTTTTAAAACATATTTTTAACTCATTTTCTTAACTATTTAACCCAGAGATGGGATCCTAACAGGTAATACAACTCAGGGACAGAGTGGACTTGGGAGTAATGGCAATTAAGGAGTGCTCTGCACTCCCCAGAGCTCCAGAATTGGAACTTTCTCGCTAGATCCAGTTTAACGTCATACCCAGGATATTAAGACTCTCAACCATAGCCTTCTATCATATATATGATAAAAGGGGTTGGGTCTGCCATAAGGGCAATAGGGCAATAGGGTCGGACAATCGTATAGGTACTAGGACCGAGTTATCATTATATAGTAGGATAGACTGGGTTCTTTAATCTTGATATGGCAACCAGTCTAGGTGATGGAAGACTCTGAATTAAGCTCTGCTTGAAAATGTACCTCGCTTCGCATTAGTCATGTGTGAAGGCGTTCCGTAAATACATATTACCTATTGTCATTTGAGATGAAAAGAATCAACTCGCTGTTTCTTCCTTAGGTAAACATGGTAAAAGTACAACCACTATAACCGTGGGAAAAATATATAATTTTAAAGGATTTGTTTTTTCCCCGAGAGAATTTATACAAAAGTCCTGGTCAAGGCACCAAATCAACGTTTATTACGTTATGCTCTCATTTCCAAATGTAGATGATGACGTGCTGATATAGAAATAATGGTTGTATACCTATCTCTGGGCCGGTACTACATTGGAGAGGCTCGAATCTTGGTTGCTGAACTGATGCTCATTTGATTGACAATTCCTTGATGTTTCAAGAAAAACAACTTGGGGTGGTGCGGGACATCTTGCCCTGTGCCTGTTATGTTACAATACACAAACAACCTCGTCCAGGATTGGAACTCGGGTTGCCAATTGCATTTCCTACGACGGTAATCCGTACACAAAATCCGCCTCGGTACAGTGGGTATGAAGGAAGATGCACTGGCACAATTCTGTCCTTTGCAAACAAAACAAAACAAAACAACAACAAAAAAAAAAACAACGAAAAAACACAACAAAAAAACAGAATAAACGACTGATGTTCAAAAGTGTCGCGACTGGTTACATTATTTTTTTTCAAATTAGACCTGTCCCGTCCAAACATCGTGTAAGATGTCTAGACTGTTATCTAGACGTATACACATCATCACTTTATTTGTAAACGTAACTCAGCTGTGAAGACGTCTTTATTTAAATCCTCGATTTGATATTTTAAAGAATTAGAACATATCTCTATTAATAATTGAGATTCGCTTCCGGTTTTTGTCAAAAACAAAAATGACGTCACTGCTTACGTCACATTACCCAAAATCGTCATAACATAGAATAAATACACTCAAAATTTGAACATGCAACATTAGACAGTCCTCATTGTTTTTTTTTAAACAAGTTTTAATAAATACATGACTGGTATTACATATCTATATATAGTTTGTTTTATTTTAATACATATTTAAAGTTTACATTTCAAATTGTTTTATTTTTTAATCCTTTAATGAATTTGATGATTTTACTTACTTAGGGTACAAACTCGCTGACATTGAATTTTTTACTCCCACCCTTCAGGTAATATGTTTCAAAAATCTATTTTTACATCACCCGGAGGTTATTTTTATTTTGTACTAGTATATTCAATTGAAATACTTCTTGATTAAAAAGCGAGTAATACTTTATAGAAGGCTTTACTTTTGAAGTAATCCCCGTATAAATGTTGCGTAGCCCTTTACCGGCACTATATATCTATATGTTATATTCTTTCTTACGTCTTATTCTGGTCGTCTATTCTTCTGGCCGGATCTGGTATATCTTCTACAGGTCTGGTCTTTCTTATATGGGGATTCCGGGTCTGGTCTATGTTGGGATCATTTCTTAT
>CM042137.1:76407709-76455209 GCA_023376005.1 Doryteuthis pealeii | reverse complement strand
TCAATTTCTTAAGCGGAGTTCAACAGGTTTGAATTCAGAGTTTTCATTCTCCTCGACCGGTTGCCTATCCAACGTTAAAGAACCCAGTTTGCCCTACTATTTATCCATAGCTGGATGAAGAGTAGAATTTATACCTTTCCCAATGGTATTATCGCTAAGTGAAATGCAATTACCACATCCAGGATTTGAACTCGGGGCGAAAAGGCAATTTCCCATGACTTTAACCATTACACCACGCGCTTCTCATATATATAACGTGCTGCCTTATATATAAGATGGGTCCGTTTTTGACTAAATTGCAAATTTTAGCAAACTGATTTTAATGGGTTTTTTTTTCTCGGGTCGTATTCATTTTTTTTATTTAATTCGTTTTGCAAACTAACTTTCTTCCTGATCACAATTATCTACCCAGAGCTCAATAAATGACACAACGGGTTGCGTTTCTTTCTAGTATATAACTAAATCTTACTATTTACAGCAAAAAAGAATAACCTGACGATTAGACATCGTAAAATACATTAGCAAACTTAAATTCAAGTCTTAGCAAGATGAAAAAGACTGCAATTATAAACCAGTTTAAATGCATCTTGGACTTAGTGGTTTCAAATCAGTACTCTCAATTTTTTGATTTCCGTAATACGATGACTATATCCCATGCAGAGGGGTAATACCAATAAGAAAAGGGAGTGTCATGGGTATGACATTAAACTGCATTTAGTGGTAAGGTTCAAATTCTGGAGCTCTTGGGACAGTTGGGTATCCACTTCATAGGAGAATTAGAACGTCACCAGCGGATACAGTTTAGTGTGATACCCAGGTCACCCACTGTTTGATGGTTCTTATAAATGTACAATGAACGCAGTTCTTAACCTCTAGTCATAAAATAACCCCAGACGGGTAGCCATTAAAATCAATGCATATTCTGAATTCCAGCATGAAGTATAGAGTATTAAGTAATATATCATATTAGTGGCCTGTGTATATACGAGCGTCGGTCAAATAGTTCTGAGCCTTCGGATTAAAGTGAATCTGGGAGTAATGGCAATGAAGGAGTACTTCACACTCACCAGAGGATCAGATAAGTGTCTCCTCACCAGATACTGTACAATGTCCTACCCAGGACATGCTATTCTATTTTAGGAGTTTTATCACTCAGTAGATGATGCAGTCAGTGTATTCTAAGTCTAAACAACATAGCTATATAAGTAAATAATAAGGCAGACTGGACTTAACAGCGAACATGTTCTTTCATCCGTTACATATTAAAACCAGTTGCCGATCATTTCTGATTATTCCTACAATACGAGGGTAGGCTAAAAAATTAATTGCCAGAAAAGCTCATATGATGACGTCATATATCCTTTTGATGACTTTTTTGACCAATGGGATGCAAGAACTGAAACGCCGATGGAAAATTGTGTGAACCACAAGGGGGAGTATATGAAAAAATAAACCTCATTTTTCACATTCCAGTATCTGGATTAGCCAATTAACTTTTCTGCCGATCATCGTATTTTGAATTTAAATTGTCTAGGTTCCCTCATGAAACTTCACTTTGGTTGGTTGGTTGGTTGGTTGGTTGGTTATTTTATTTAATGATACTAGCACTCTCCGGGTGCAGGTATTTAAGTTGTAATTTAATAAAAATATTTGAGACAGAGGTACAATTGAAAATTGAATTGAAACTTACTCTTCCATCACCCACGCATTTCATTGATAAATTTTTCTAATTTAACTATTTAGTTAAATTGAAGTAAAGAATAAAATTACAGTTATTTCTTCTTGTTAATGGATGTCTTTAAATTTAGAGTTTTGCTAATATACATTAATATAAATCCAAACAATTAGAAATCAATAATACCAAGCACATATTTATTAAAATCAATTTTGTTATATCAATATGCAAATTAGCTATCCCGTTCACTCTGTAAACCGCTACTTTGTTGTATATATAAATACGATTGCATGTAGATGAGGCCAATAGTATTAATAATGTAAAGCAATTTTATTAACAATAGAGGTTTAAATAAAAAATAAAATCATGGAGAATGTGACGTAAATAACTAAGGGAATTGTGACTTGAGAAGTGGTATAGTTTCGGTTACAGATAGACACACAATCTCCATTATTATAAGATATAGAATCATGTGGGCTATGTAATGCCAAATCTTGTTTTTTGGTTGTTTTTGGGGGGGGGGATTATATATGAATTGTTGGAAGTGAGTGGTGTGATGGTTAAAGTCATAGTAAATGGACTTGTCGCCCCGAGTTCAAATCCTGGACGTGGTAATTGCATTTCATTTAGCGCTAATATCCTTGGGAAAGGTATGAATCCTACCCCTCCCCCAGGTATGGGTAAATAGTAGGGCAGACTGGGCTCTTTAACCTTGGTTAGGCAACCGATCTAGGAGAAGGAAAACTCTGAATTCAACCCTGCTGAACTCCGCTTAAGAAATTGACTTTGTGTCGCATCCTGCTCGTGCGGAGGGGTTGGTATATATAATATATATATATATATTATATATATATATATATAAGGCAGCCGTTAGCTGCTGAAAACTAAGATATGAATAAGTTCCTCTACCGTTCACACTCTCCAATCTCTCTCTCTCTCTCTCTCTCTCTCTCTCTCTCTCTCTCTCTCTCTCTCTCTCTCTCTCTCTCTCTCTTTACGCTCACAGAGAAAATAAGATATATAAAAAGTAGTTAATCAAGTCATGTATAGAGAGGAGGAAAGTGACATACATAATGTGAAGTAAGAGACAGGTGAGTTTTTGACTTAATTGCAAATTACGACTAATTAGAACCAAATAAAATGGATTTATAAAGTGATTTATATACCAGTTTATAAACGCGATAGCCGATAGGGACTGTTAGCAAGAGAGAGTCATGGTTATCCGTGCTGTCAGTGGAAACTGATTATGATTTATCTCTATGATTACCTTCATGTGTATCAATAATTTTATTTACTCATATTTAATCAAAACATATCTATTATACACATAGATGGGACCCTAACAGGTACTATCCCTCTGGGTTAGTGGTTAACAGGGAGTAATGGCAATGAATGGGGTACTCCACACTCCCCAGAGCTCTAAAACTGGAACCTCACCACTAAATAAAGTTCAGTGTCATACCCAGGACACAAGAAAACTTCAGTAATCACTATTTTTGTGTGGTGGAGGTTGGAGATTTCATATTCTATTAAATTCATCGACAAATCATCAACGTTATTGTTCAACCAATGCACTCCATTGTTGTTGACGACACTGATTTTTGCACAAGTGTTTTTCATGCATGCATCGGTTCCATAGGCTAAGTCTGCATTCTTAATAATGACGAATTGTTAGACATTTTATAGAAAATCCATCAAAATGTTCAAAATTGCACAAACAATACACCACGTACAGCAAGTATCAATATCTTACGTTCACAATATCTAGGCCAGTAACTCTCCAACATTTATTTACCCAACTCTTCTACGACGGAAAGAATAACACACAAGGTCAATTTTTAAGCGGAGTAAAGCTGGTTTGACCTATTTGTTTTATTACGTCACTGCTTATGTCACATTACCCAAAAATCGTCATAACATAGAATAAAATTTATTCTATGTTAGTTTGAGTGTATTTATTCAATAAATACACTCAAAATTTGAACATGCAGCATTAGACAGTCCTCATTGTTTGATAAAACAAGTTTTGATAAATACATGACTGGTATTATATATCTATATGTTGTTTGTTTTATTTTAATACTTATTTAAAGTTTACATTTCAAATTGATTTATTTTTTAACCATTTAATGAATTTGATGATTTTACTTACTTAGGGTACAAACTCGCTGATATTAAATTTTTTACTCCCACCCCTCAGGTAATATGTTTAAAAAATATTAGGAGTCAAAAGGTTCCTGGTTCAGTACCGGCCCTCGCCAACTCAGAGCGTATGAGTAGTACAGGGATCTGTGCGGTAAAGTGAGGCGCTGATGGTAGGTGTGGCGCTCCACCTCAGACGCAAAAATAATCTCCTTGGTCTTGCGTTAGTGAAAAGGTAATAGACTCCTCGCTGTCTGGCTTATACCGACTTTAGGCCACCCGACGTTTTTACTTAGTTATTACTATACATGTATGGTTTTCAACCATCCCTATGACGAACAAGACATGCTGGACACTTCTTGAGAAGCAAGAATGAAAGTGATGTTCTCCTGTGGATACCTACCCTTGGGAACCCCAGATTAGGCTGAGCAGCAAAAGTATGGATTCTGTATGCCGTGCGAAAGACCTGCGGGGGACGATGACCTATAGGGACCCTTGGCGAGAGAGCATCATAGGTATCCATGATGATGAAAGATAGTTTGAATAGAGATTTTTCCTTCTCCTAGACTTGTTATCCAACCAAGGCCAAATACAAACAACCCAGTATGTTCTGATAGCTGGAGGGAGAATATAGGGATTCGTGTTTTCCCTAAGGGCAATAGCGCAAAAGTGAAAAGCAGTCATGACCATGATTTGAACTTTGAACTTTGAAAGTTGCTGATAGCATTTCCAACCGTTACGTTAAACGCGCCTCAATAATTTTCATGTAGTGCTGATATGAGCTGAGCCGAAATCGAAAGTACTCGTATTTGGACTACACTTACAGAGACTTTAGAGAGCCTTTTAAAGTTCCTTCAGGCACAATTGCGAAATCTCGCTCGCGAACAAGAAAAAGACTAATAAAAAACAAAACATCAAATATTCGTCTGTTATATGGCTACATCACACACACACACACACACACACACACACATACACACATACACACTCACACATATAAATATATTTATATATATATGTGTGTGTGTGTGTGTATAAAGTTAAACATAATGAGTCAGATATACCTACTAACAATTTCGCTTAGTAGCTCATCAGGGCAAAAAATCTGACTATAAATATATATATATTATATATATATATATATATAGCGCAATGTGAAATACAAACAGCCTCGTCCATTTTCAACGGCGATAACCATTATACGACACGCTTCCAGATTAGCATCATTATTTATGGAAATCATATCTATCTCATTTTTTTCTAGCGCTAGTGAAAAGTGGATGGACTCCCTCGCTGATTGGCTGATACCGATTTTAGGCCACCCCGACGACTTTATTTTACTTTACTTACTTACATTAGGAAATGCTGATATTTCCATCTTTTCTATACAGAGGCACCAGTATAATCATGGATCGCTTTTACAATGGGAATGCAACGGGTTCACGGATCGTCTAGTGTTCAATGACAGCGTTACTGTTCCCATTTGATAAAAAAGAAGAAGAAAATTCGGTAAAATAGAAAAGTCTTGTGGATTAAAGAGGATTCGTCACAGTTGCGGCGGCGGTGGATGCGGCGGCGGTGGCGATGGTGGTAGCATCTGTGAAATGATCAGTTGTCACTGATTACATATTTTCTCACGCGTCTTGTTTTGATGTTTCTTTTCACTTCACATTACCGGCATTTCTTTTTTTTTTTCTTTTTTTTTTTTTTTTAGATGTCTTCTTTCGTATTAACAGAACACATACGTACAAACATTGATTTTTTTTTCTCTTACGTTATTCATCTTCAATCTTTTCGGAAAAAAAATTATCTCGTACTTTAATTTTAATTTGAAGTCGATTTTTTTTCTTAAAGATTTTCATTAATTTGTTTATTTATTTTGGGGTTGATCGTGACTATGTTACCTTTCTTCTCCTTCAGTTTCATTTATTAATACGTTTATTTTTCACATGCCTGATTTTATTTATTTATAAATTTATTTATTTATTAATTCATTTATTTATTAATTTTTTGTTTGTTTTATTCTCTTAAGATCTTTTATTTTATTTTCTCCACTTCAATTTCAATAATCCCGTTCTTTTAACATTAACATCTTAAGTCAGTTTGGCACCTTTTCCCTGAATTTCCCCCCGCTTCTTTTCAACATTTTTTTCCTTATCATACTTCCATATTTTTATTCTTTTTGACTAAATTCCTTTCTTTCTTTCTCCTTCTGTTATTTCTCTCCCCCCCCCTCCTCTCTCTCTCTCTCTCTCTCTCTCTCTCTCTCTCTCTCTCTCTCTCTCTCTCTCTCTTATTTTTATCCTTCATTTGATACTTGATCTACACTAATAAAGCCAGCTTGGCTACAGGCATCGCAGGAAATGTTTGGAGACTGAAACCCTGAATTTGAATCAGTTAAACTCCACTTAAGAAGTGCTCTGAGCATGACGCTAAACTACATCTAGTAGTAAGTTTCCAATTTCTATATGAAGTACCCCTCCACTGACTAATGACTCCCATGTCAACTCTGACATGGAGTGTTAGATTTCCATCAATGGATTAAATAGATTTCCATTAACTTCATATGTATTAATAAATTGTAGAAAATAATTTTCATGTTATATTATCATTAACTTCCTGTGTATTAAACTGGTAGAGATACATTTATATAGCTTGCATATATATATATATATATATATATATATATATATATATATATATAAAGTAAGTCGTCGGGGTGGCCTAAAGTCGGTATCCGCCAGACATCGAGGGAGTCTATCTCCTTTTCAATAGCGCTAGACCAAGAAGATCGTTTTAGCGTCTGAGGTGGAGCGCCACACCTACCATCAGCTTCCCTCTTTACCGCACAGATCTCTGTGCTACTCATACGCTGAGTTGGCGAGGGCTGATATCGAACCACGAACCTTGTGGTTCCCAGGCAAACGCTCTACCGACTGAGCTAAACCGGAACTTTATTAAATACCAATTGTGATAAAGTATATCGAGACCCACTCTTTATTTATTTTTTAATTTCATAATTAAAAATTTACAAGAAGATTTGTGCTCTCTTGAGCAACATATATTAACGACGGGGCTTAAAATACACTGAATTTATCCAAGAGTGGTAATACCACCACCCCTGAAAAGATGTTATCCAGGGTATGGCACTAAACTACATCTGATTGAGAGAGTCCAGTTTTGGTTGGTTTGGTTGGTTTATTAATTTTAACGGCATATCAACCCGTCCAGGGTTATATCATGCCTAGCGGTTGGGGTGTTATACATATTGTGTAGTCATATATATACTTTTAGTAATTGGTTTTATCAATGTGTTAGCATTATTGGGAATTATATTGTATGGCATTGATTTGTTTCATGTCTATATTCTATGGTATAATTTTATTTCCCTTAAAAAGGAGAAAATATCCCCAATGTTAACATTTTCAAATAGATCCTTCATATTGTTTGCTTTAAAATAATGTTTTCTGATCTGAGCAAAAAATCTGCATTCCATCAATAAGTGTTTGACTGTCAGATCTAATGAGTATGGAGTACCCCTTCATTTCCATTAAACCTAAATCGATTATGCCCTGAAGCGGTAGTACATTTATGGGTCAAATAGAACGTGTTAAAAAAAACTCTTAACAAACAACTACACAAAAATATAATTATGAACGTAAAATGAAAGCGATTACCTAACCTCGAAGCAGGGCATCCCATCGGGCTGTAATGGTTAGCAACCTAATATCACAGATCGATTACTATTGAGCAGCGAGTTCGATCTTCGCTGGATGCCTCATACTTGCGATATTGTGCCGCAGACTACGTGCGGCGAACAGGTTTGCTAAATAACTAAAATAAGCCTAAAAAATAACCCAAGACGGATTGACATGCCGTTGAAATCAATCAATCTATTAATCAAGCATAATATAGATATAAGTATCATGTGGATATACTACAGTATGATAATTCAAGTATTACAACATTTGAGCAATTGCAAATTGTTCAATATGTATAAAGTATAATAATCTTGTTTTAATTCTCTCTCACTGTTTATTTATTTCTTTCCTTCTTTTCCTATTTTTATTATACTTGATTGAAACAGATTGGCGTTATCGCCCACACCCGTTCTCTGTCTTTCCCCTACACTTTCTTTCTTATTATATTTTTCTGTGTTGTGTGTCATTTTTCTTACCTTTCTTTCTTAATGATAAATACGGAATGTTTCATTATTTGGCCAAGGTGACGACACTCATAAGACATGAGAATTTGGCGCATAAGAAACAGCAGATAATCAGGATTTACATTTTTTCATTTTATCTTGAACGGTCTCATTTCTAAGCAGAGCGTATTGCAAGATGATAACGGTCGGAATATTAAGGAACAAGCGTATTGATATATAGATATATAATGTCTAGACATCTAGTGCCATCTTGAAAAAAATAAGCCCTTTTCTATGCCGTAAAATAGATCACTAATTAGGAGTGAGCCTATTCTTGTAGTGACCACTCCAAGCAAAGTTTAACAGGTTTGAATTAAGATTTTTCCTCCTCCTAGACTGGTCGCCTAATCAAGGTTAAAGAGTCCAGTCTGCCCTACTATTTACCCATAACTGGAGTGAGAGCAGTTTGATTCATACCTTTCCCAAGTTTATTAGCGGTACGTGAACAGTAGCTTGCTCCAGTATTTGAACTCAGGTTGACAAGTCCATTTCTTATAACTCTAACCATTACACTACGATCTTCAACTGAATTTCGATACATTTTGAAAAAATATTTTGGCTTCGAACTGGAAACACTTTTTCTTTACTGTTCTTTCATTTTCTGTTTTTGCTTTCTTACTTAATTTTCGTTTAGAAATTTTATTTTTATTTCATTTAAGCATTTTGTGAAAATTGTCAGAACGTAGCATTCAGAGGTAGAGTAAAAAAGAAACTGTACATCTATCTTTCCACCATGATATTATTTCAGCTTCCTTGCCTACCGAAGTCGTCACGTGTTCAGAATCAAGGATTCACTCAAAGAAGAAAGATAACCAGAAGAATTATTTCACTCGGGGTTTTCAAGTTTTGTCGATCACTACCAGCCATTTCGACCACTATAAGAGAATCATGCCGTGGGCGGCCTAAACAGGTTTTCGATTCGGTGAAACGTTACACTTTTTGCAACCTTTCTTGAATGCATCTAACCAACCACTACGCCACAGCCATGATTTTTGTTCAGGTTAATTTTTAAGTGGAGTGTAACGGCTACCCCGGTCTGAGAGATGTGAAGACATGATGTAATTAATTACATCCTACTGATGTAATTAATTTTATTCAATTAACACCGTGAAACTGTAAGAGAACAAACAACATTTAATAACAGTGAATACAACAAATAAGAACAATTTAAAAGAATCTCAAAATACAGAAACTTCACAAATAGACATATCAACAGATAGAAACTCACAGCTTGTTGGCTCTATCTGACCAGCCTGGCAGCGATAATCTAACTAAAGGTCCCCTTTCCACTTTTGGTTAGGGTTCCTAGACCGCAGAAACTAGTGCTCTGCACCAAATGATGTTAACTCTTAACTTTTAACATCCTGTTGAGATTTTTCTAAGTCCAGAGCATCCCTATAAGGATATATTTAAAAAATGGCTAAAAATGACCTTTGCATCTAAAGTTACCTACTATTTCCCTTAAATCAAAGATTTCTACATATGTTTAATATTAAATTTAAACAAAGGTTATTGTTTGGGGCTGATTAGTTAAAACGAATTTGACTTCCAGCCGGGTGGAATGAGGTGGTATAGGACTTTAAGAGTTAAACTACCCTAAATTTAATAGTCTTGGTGGTAGTTAATTTATACAAACAAAAATATTCATACAAAAATAAAACATAATTAAACTGGTCAGTTTTTAGCGGCAGCTACACGGAGTACTTTTCCGACGACGATTACCAGACGATTTAAACCGAACCCATTCCCTACAACTATTGCCGTTACACCACGCGCCTCCACTGTGAATATATAGTGTATTAATATGAGTTTCGTGCACATTTGTTAAGCCTCTGATCTTAAAGAAATGTATCTCCAGTTTTAAATTGTTTTCCCAAATTAATGTTATATCATAATTGGTTTCAATCTTTCTTCCTATTAACAATACAAAGAATGCGTTGATTAGCTTACAATCTGAGAAAGTTTGGAGACGTTTTCTATTCCTAACCAAGGCTAAAGAGCTAAGTCTACCTTACCATTTACCCATACTGGAAGAAGTGAATACTTGGATATACACCTTTCCCAATGGTACTAACGATGTGTGAAATGCAAACAGCTGCGTCAAGAATCTGAACTTGTATCGCCGTGTCCATTTCCCATGACAGTAACCATTACACCACGCGCTTCCACATTGGTGTTATGATATAACCCCTATTTCATAACAGAGTTAAAAGGGAATCTATAAATGCGTTGTCGGATGCGTAGTTATAAACTAACTATTGAATATGGACATGCAATGTTTACCGTAAAATCTTTGATCTATGTGATTAATATTCACTACAGACTTAAGTAAAATGTAAAAATGTTACATTTGAAAATATGTCTTTATGTCGAAAGCTTTTGAGGTGAAAAAAAATGTCATTTTCAATTAAAAGAAATGGGTTTTTTTATAAATTAAAAATGAAAACAACATTCATTTTACAAGATAATCAATCATTTTTAACTCTTTGCCCAGCAAATCTCTTCTACGGCTGCGGACGGTGACATAGTAGTGAGTTTGAATTACAGTCCTTACGTTCACTTTCAGACTAATACCATTGGGAAAGGTATGAACCCTATCTAAACAGTTTTGCTCTATCACCTCTAGTTTTCTGTCTTTTAAATAGTCTCATTTTAGTATATACAGAGTATATACGTGCTTATTTCAACAGTTGCAGCAGCTTATTACAGATAAAATTGGATAGATAAAGAACATTGACGGAATAAATATACTTGGATGACACAATGTAAACAATTCATAGTACCACAGACAGTTAGAAATGTGTTTTCTTAGATGATCTGCTGACTGCCAGTGCATTACTGGCCAGTGTACTACTGGCTGTTGATTGAGACATGTTGCCTACGCTTAACTGCCAAAATCCTTCTTGATGGTTAATTCTTTGGCTACCAAATTCCCCCCATGGTTGTATCAAATTTTCTTAGTATTTTTTACGTGCATGATGTGATATTTCAAAGTTTACTATTTATTCACCTCAAAAGAAAGAGGAAATTTCTAGATATTTTAAGAATAAACTTTGCGTGTAGTTTTCAATAAAATCTGCTTAATCTACGCCTTGCTCTCAACATTTCTCTGTTTTTGATTCCTTCTTCCCAACTTGTTTCTTATTAGTTATTTCCTTCCTTTTTTTATCTCACCACTTCAAATCTGATACCTAAGAAATGTTAGAAATTTCTTTCTTTCTATTTTGGTCACGCCACCAAATGTTTAATTAGTCCTGTCGACAGGGGCTTTAGAACATACCGACTGCACCTCTGCATAGAAGTAATATTTCCCCAACAGGGCTTACATGTTGGCCGTGGGTGGTAACCAGTGATGCTTGATGGACCCCTGGTGGCTGAGCAGTCCATGATATGAAACACCCCTTACTTAGGCTAGACGGGCGCTCAGAGAGGCCCCCTCCGATCAATCTGCTGGTCACATTATGCCCTAGCACCTATATGATTTTCCCAACCCTATTGCTTTTATGGCAAGCCCCAAATCTTTTTATCATATATGTGCTAGAAGGAGGTGTCTGAGGGTCTTAATGTCCTGTGTATGATGTTAAACTCTATCTGATGGCGAAGTTCCAATTCTGGAGCCCTGGGGAGTGTGGAATACCCCTTCATCACCATTACTCCCAGGTCAACTCTGACCCGGAGTGGTAGTACCTGTTAGGGTCTCGTCTATGGGTTAAATACAAAAGATTTGTTAAGAAAATTTGTTAAAGATTGAGTTTAAAAAAAAAATTATATCGTCTGCCGGCAGACGGCAAAAATGGTGGCAGCATATTGGCGTCTGTAGGTGGACGATTGGGATGATCGCGTTGATAGTCCTCTGGATTTAACAGCTGATTTTGTTAGAATTGTATATAGTGTATTATCAATATTTGACAGGGCCGCAAATGGTCCTGCACGTCATCTTTAAGCAATATGAATGCTGGTGGCTAGGCGTTATGCAGGCCACCAGCATGAGGCGCCCGTCATTCTCTTGCCCTTTCTTAATTAATTTAGAAATTAACCCTTCTTTGTTGTTGTAGTACCCATCAAGAATAAAACAAATATCTTTGGCATAAAATAACCCAAGAGGATTACATGCTTTAAATCCTACCTACCAACCAACCAACCAACCAACCAAATAACCAATGTTTAATAATCTCTTTTAGGAAGAAATATTTTTTTAAATTTCTAGTTTCTGCACTAAAGCGTTTGATCATCACGTTTAGTTAACTGATTGAAAAAAGAAAGTTAAGCAATGTAATGATAAACGAAAACACAGATAGGCTTAAGAAAGCTTTATTCTACTTAGAATAATGTTACAGTTTACTAAGAGCTTATATACTCTTAGAAACACCAAAGAGTTCACTAAAGGGAAGGTAATAATAAAATAGGGGAGATAACTGTCAATTACTTATTACACCTCGTAATTACATGTTAACTATGCAGATGTATACTACCCCTTCCGATCAGGGGAGTAATCGAGTATTTTTGTACTTTTTGACACACCTTGTATTCTGAAAAAAAAGTTCCATTCATTCTTTATTTCTATCTTGGTAAATACAGCTTTAAAATCTGTACTTTTTGACACACCTTATATTCTGAAAAAAATTAACGTTACATTAATTGTTCATTCCTATCTTGGTAAATACAACTTCAATCTCGATACTTATTTGACACACCTTGTGTAATGATAAACGAAAACACAGATCGGCTTAAGAAAGCTTTATTCCACTTAGAATAATATTACAGTTTATTAAGAGCTTATATACTCTTAGAAACACCAAAGAGTTCCACAAAGGGAAAGTGATAATAAAATAGGGGAGGTAACTCCCAATTACTTTTTTACAAACAGCTCGGTATTTTGTGTTTGCTAATACCACTGGTTTACAAAAAAATATTTTTTGTCTGAGGCAAGAATGTGAATAGGTGTTTTTTTTTTACTAATTTGAGTGTGCTGAATTCAAATTTATAAACAGTTTGCTCTATCACCTCTAGTTTTTTGTCTTTTAAATAGTCTCATTTTAGTATATACAGAGTATATACGTGCTGATTTCAACAGTTGCAGCAGCTTATTACAGATAAAATTGGATAGATAAAGAACATTGACGGAATAAATATACTTGGATGACACAATGTACACAATTCATAGTACCACAGACAGTTAAAAATGTGTTTTCTTAGATGATCTGCTGACTGCGAGTGCACTACTGGCCAGTGTACTACTGGCTGTTGATTGAGACGTGTTGGCTACGCTTAACTGCCAAAATCCCTCTTGATATATAGCTATATATATATAATGTAATGGAATTACATTTATTGCATAATAACTAAAAAAGAAGACATAAGTCACACAATGTTAGAAATTAACCCTGAATGCATATACGCCTTTATGTACAGTATGTGTACAAAATGTACAGTATGCATATCTAAAAAAAACTAGAGGTGATGAGTACAAACGGATTTCAAATCTGAATTCACCACCCGCAAATTAGGTTAAAACAGCTATTTTTGTGCTTGCCTCAGTTTCTTTGTAAACCAGTGTACTTATTCGGATGTGAAATAAAAGGATGAAAAGTTTCCTAATTCCAATTCATCCGTATGATTTACAGCATGATATCCTCCGCGTCGAAGGTCAGTGAAATTGAAAAGTAAAACAGTAGAAATGTTACTAAGTATGCTCCTGGCAAAATAAAATTTTAAAAAATGAAAAATAAAAAAAAATGATTTTTTTTTTCTGACAGCGTCATTTTCGAATTCCCTGATTTATTCTTTAGTAAGTAAGTAAAGTCGTCGGGGCGGCCTAAAATCGGTATCAGCCAGTCAGCGAGGGAGTCTATCCCCTTTTCAATAGCGCTAGACTAAGGAGATTGTTTTTTGGGGGCGTCTGAGGTGGAGCGCCATACCTACCATCAGCTCCTTACTTTACCGCACAGATCCCTGCGCTACTCATACGCCGAGTTGGCGAGGACCTGTATCGAACTAGGAACCTTGTGGCTTCTAGCCGAACGCTCTACCGACTGAGCTAACCCGGCCACCCAATTTCTCTTATCGTAGCTTTTGATATTGTTTCTCATTACACATGACTTCTCACCCTCTTCTCGGCTTCTTCCTTGCCTTGTTCTGTATCCTGCTGCGTCAATATTGCTGTTAAAACAACACATTGTAAATATTTATGGAGGGCAGTATTGCTCAAATGTGATTTCAAATTATCCTTTACTGTTGTTGTTGTTGCAAGTAGTGGTGGTTATTAGGGCTGACATTTTGTACATTTTGTCTATCATATATATATATATATATATATATAATATATATATATATATATAGTTGTTTCTAGGCAACCGGCTTACTGTAGACAGAATCTTTTTTTTAAATCTGAGACAATGTTTTTTTTTAGTATTTTCAATTGATTTTTTGTCTTCGCACATGACGACTTGGTTTCGAGCTTGTACATAAATTGTATAAAATGTTACTCTTCATTATTTTCCACCATACCAGGTAACTCAATGGTAAAGTTGGAATGTTATTAACGCACACACACGCACACACACATATATATATATATATATATTATATATATATATAATATATTTTTTCTTTCTTATTGGAAATTTTGAATATTGATCTGGACATAATTTCTTATACATTGAGCTTTCCTCAAGACTTAAAATAATCCTTGTATACATGGCTATGAATTGTGGATATGCAGGTTTATAAGAAGATCCCAAATAAAATCATCCCCAACTTTCAAATCTATTGGATATATATATATAATATATATATATATATATATATATATTATATATATATGTGTGTGTGTGTGTGTGTGTGTGTGTGTGTGTGTGCACGCATTTAATGTAATTATTACATTTACCGTGCTTTTCGGCTTCTGGATCGGTAGAATAAATTAAATCGCTTGATCCCGGGAGCCATTTTCCCTAAGCAGCACCTGCTACCTCGTCTATAATGGACAGGACTGAGTTTATTGTCTGGTACCTGAGGCGCCCAAAATGGGAATGCCGAAGGAAACACGCACTTTTTTCACCGGTTATTGCATGAACATCAGTTTGTGCGTGTGTTCCCACGTTAAAAAGTCTTTGTGTCAATCCAACCTGGTGGGAGGTCAGGAAAATACTTACATATAATATATATTGTGATAGCATGCTATTATTTATTCAGATTTGGTTGAATACCATGGAATATTCATTCTTTATAATCTTCAATTGCTTACGTCCAAGCCATCGTGTATTCTTTATTTCGGGATCCAAATGAAAGGTAAAGTGTCCCATATTTTCTTCGCAAGCACTTTCAACCGCGTCCATGATCGTCATTATTTGTTGTAGTTGTTTGTTTGTTTTTGTTTTTTGGTTTTTTGCCTGTTTTTTTTGTGTTGTTTTTTGTTGGTTTTTTTTTTTTCATGTGTGGTGCGATGTTTTTTCAGTTGAGATGGTTTCTGTCTTTTTGGTTTTTGTTTGAATAGAGTGATTTCTGAGGTGAATAGATAGTGAACTTTGAAGTACTCCAGCCTACAGGTAAAAAAATACCTAGAAAATTTAGTACCGCTGTGGGGGAAATTTATTAGACAAAGAGTTAAAAGAAATCTCATCTGTTATTGCTTACGTAGCGAAAACTTTATTAAAACCTGATAGTTCGGGAAGGATTTAAAAATGATGAAAAGTGAAAAAGGAAACAGTGTTTTTAGCAGGTGAGCGTTTCTGTAGTTACTTTTTGAGACATTTTATTTATTTATTTATTTATTTATTTATTACTTATAGGTTTATGGTTCCCTCCCGTAATAAGAGAAAGTATATTCACGTTGATTTGAATTTTTAAAAATGACAATTATTTTTCTGTATGAGGTGTTGTTAATCAAATGTAACACTGAATAAATACATTTTTAGACGATATTTTTTTGTACGGAAGATTGTTAGCATTATGAATATGCCTTTGCGGGAAAATAATCCTCAACCATAAGGCGCCAACAATCGTTATTAACGCCACTATCTCCATAATTCTGAAATAGTCTCTCTCTCTCTCTCTCTCTCTCTCTCTCTCTTCTCTATCTATCTATCTATCTATCTATCTCTCATATATATATATATATATATATATATATATATCAACATTAAATTTAAATAAACTTGTTAAAATACATAATCCAAAGCAAATGCATACACCCTCAGACACAAATATATAAATTTACCCAAGACCTTCACCATGAGCAGACACATGGTCAATTTTAAACAAAGTACTTCTGGTTTGAATTCCGTTTTTTCCCTCTCCTAGACTGCTTGTATTAGCAAATCTAAAGAACCCAGTCTGCTCTACTAATTACCCATGGCTAAGGGGAGAAGCGATGGATCCATGCTCTTTCTAAAGGTATTAGCACCAAGTGAAACGCAAACATTCTCGCCCTGGATTTGAACTCGGGTCGCTGATTCTATTTCCTATGACAATAACCGTTATGCAAAACGTGCCTCCAACACAGCTGTATGTTTTTTTTCTGTAACTGCGCTGTCTATTATGTATGTATGTATGTATGTATCTATCTATCTATCTGTCTATCTGTCTGTCTTTGTATAGACGCACACACAGCTATTGTACATATACCCAATTCTCATACATATTATATTCGTAAATAACACCATTTGCATAAACATAGTCAGCCTTAGAAATGTGTACATGCATGCACACATCGGGGCCAATCATTTTGAATCTGAGTTGTCTCTCCGCCTTCTTAGCTGGATCAAGTTGAGCGGTCATTTTTTGACAGCTGTTCAAAATGAATTAGCCACAAGTGAAAAGATTCCCCGTTCCTCGTTTGCCGTGTTTTTTGCTTCTTTTTTTAAATATTCATATTCAGCCTTCTTTTACCGTTAGTTTATGTGGGGGTGTAGGCGATCAACCAGATTAGGGGAAAGAAAGAAAGAAAGAAAGAAGGGAAGGAAGAATTAAAATAAATTTGAAAAGTGAAGAAAGAAGGGTTAAATAAAGACGGTACCAAATCCACTGAGTTGGGGATTAGCTAAAGAATTGCATATTAAATGGACACGAAAAGATATTGTAAAAGTCAAGGAAAAACAGAGAGAGAGAAAGAAAGAAAGAAAGAGAAAGAGACAGTGAGAAAGAAAGAGAGAGAGAGAGAGAGAGAGAGAGTTGAGGGAGGGAGAGAGAGGGAGAAAAGGTAATTGAGAGTAGGGAACTTGAAACTGATGCATGTGAGAAGGCTAGAGAATTAACAGCAAATTTCAGATGTACGAATGAAAATTAAAGTTTAAAAAATGTATTACAAATAGGGAAAATGAAAAAAACAAACAAACAAACAAAAACACCGTCCGAGAAATTATCTGAACGAAGTAAACGCCGAGAAGAAGAATATTTCCTAATAAAAATAATCTAACGAGTTTAAAGAACAGCGAAAGTGAATACAAAGACATGACAGATATAAAAAAAAATTAAAGAGGAAAAATAACGGCGAAGAAGGATTTAGATAATAAAATGTATTTTCAAAGAAGAAGAAGAAGAAGAAGAAGAAGAAGTAACAATGTCAAGGTTTTTCATCAGTGAAGGAAACAGTTATACATTTTTTTTACTGGTACTCATGGTTGATGATCGATCTCAAAATACAGAATTTTGAATACAGATTTTAAAGGCAAGCAGATCGACCCTCTTCACATGCAAGTTTCCTTTTTGCGTTACACCCCAGATTGAATGATTGATTCTAATGGCATCTCAACACACCACGGGTTACTTTATGCCTAGAGAGTACTGAATCACGTCCATTGTACAATCATATTGACATGTTTTGTGTAGCATGACCTCAACATGAACTCAAACGTGCATATGAAGATTTTACGTATATACATAAATATGATGTATGCATATATATTTACAGATACGGAATATTTTATAAATAGATGAAATCCTTAGTTAATAAGATATAAATTTATTTCGGCTATTTCGCCTCCTCAGGTCTGATTTCAGAATGGACAAGAATTACATATTAGTTCTTTTTAAATAAGTTCTTCCTATTCTCACAGACAGAATCTTACCCGCAATTTAAGAAAAATGTTTTGATAAATTACATGCATTCATGTCCACAATACTCGGATCTTCAAATGAACCTTCTTGTATTGTGAATATATATATATATATATATATATATATATATATATATATTATGATAGTAGTACGGTAATAACCTACTCGAGTTTCACCATAAGGATCTTCAGGGTTAAATCCACTGGATTAATCAAGATATTGATTAATTGCAGAAAATGCAGCTTCTGCTTCTTTGAATGTTTTGAATTTTCGAATCTTGAATCGGCGTACTTTGACTGCGTTCCTGTAACCAACCGTTTATCGCAAAAAATACACATGTGCAATCAACTGCAATTAATCAATATCTTGATTAATCCAGTGGATTTAATCCTTATGTTGAAACTCGTGTAGGTTATTACCGTGTACCAATATCCTAATAAATTTGCTCTACCAACGTATTGAGCACTTTATGTTTGTTATATTGCTGCCTTATCATTGTGAATCTTGTATCAACTAACCATTGTGACCTGTTTCACCGGTAAGTCACCTTTTCTACAAATACCATATATATATATATATATATAGAGAGAGAGAGAGAGAGAGACAGACAGACAGACAGACAGACAGACAGAGACAGACAGAGAGACAGACAGAGAGAGTGCGTGTGTGGGCAGTTTGCTATATTTATAAGGAAAGCGTGCTCAGTATAATCGGTAGAGCATGTATATGTAATGGCAGCGAAGACGAAGTCAGCGTCACTTGGTAACTGTCAGTTTCTTTCGTATGCGATTTCTAAACGTTTTTTTTTTTATAAAAGACATTCACCACGAACGCTATGCCTACAAAATTGTCATTCAATAATAATATATAAATATGTTGCTTTATTCTTTTAGAGCATTTTAAGTAAATATACTCAAATCAATATCTCACTATGAGGTGCCGTTTTTGCTGGGTTACGGTTACATACATATCAAACAATCCCTCTGCATGAGTAGGATGTGACAACGGATCATTTTCTTAAGCGGAGTTTAACCGGTTTGAATTTAGAGTTTTCCTTCTTCTAGACTGGTTGCCTAACCTAGGTTAAACAGACCAGTCTGTCCTACAATTTACCCATAGCTGGAAATAGAATATTTGGATAATTTTTTTCGCAAGGGTATTAGCGTTATGTAGAATACAAACAGCCGCCTCTAGAATTTGAACTCGTCTCGGCGTATCCATTTCTCACGACGGTACCCATTACACCACACGCTTTCTACATACATATGGTTACATGCATATACAGCAACATAGAGACAATTTAATCAACACACACACACACACACACACACACACACATATATATATATATATATATATATATATATATAAATTGTGTCTACCATAACTCCTAGAAAAATCAAATATCCAAATTCTAACGGTTCTATTTCAGCGTTCCAAAAGTGATTTTAAAAAATTCTCTTCGAACATTTCTAAAAATTCTCCGTTTTTCCCCAACGAATTTTTTCATTCAAAATAAAATTTCACTCTGATGAAGGTCGAATCTTCTCTGTGTGCGGAATATTTTCACACAGATGAACTGACCGAAACACATGTGTAAGTGATATTGATTAAATTCATCTTTTATGATCCATTCTGTTCTTTATTCATTCTTACACACACACACACATACACACACACACACACACACACATATATATAATATATATATATATATATATATATATATATATATGTATATATATATATTGAGAGAGAGAGAGAGAGAGAGAGAGAGAGAGAGAGAGAGAGAATTAAGATATCCTTACATGCACACACGTAAAAATGATTTTAGTCATATATTGACTGATACAAAAGTGGAACTGAACAAAGAATAAAAACGAAAGGTGGAAATTGTAGAAAAGAAAATGAACGCAAAAAAAAGATAAACAGGGCTGAAGATGTCAGTGTAAAACAGACCGTATGATTATGATTAAGAAAACGACAGTGTCTAAGAAAATCGGGGAGTGGGTGTTGGCGGGAAGGAATCTTATGACAGTGACAGGAAGGAAACAGAAGTATATATATATAATAAAAAAGAACGACGTTACGAAAATCCCTGACAGTAAGTAAGGATGAAAGGAATTGTATTTGACGGAGGAACAGGAGAAAGAACAAAAGAGCAGAAAGGTACCAAATGAAAAAAAATGAAAAGACAAAAACTAAAACAAAAACAAAACAAAGAAGGTAAGTGACAAAACGACTAGAGAGTAAAACGAGTGAGATGAAGAAAAACGGAAATGAGATAGATAAATAAATAGAGAAAGAGAGAAAGTAAACAGGAATGCCAATGTCAAAACATTAAGTATTTTTTTTAATCAGCGGGCAGTGTGAATAGTTTCAATAATAATAATAATAATAATAATAATAATAATAATAAACCACGGGCCTTTCGGGGCCTGTGTTTGTTAATGTAAATTAACAGCATTGATCCCGGGGCTATCCCCCAGGCAACACCTGCCCCTCGATTTAAAGGGGCAGGGCTGGGTTTATTGCCCAGCGCCTGAGGCGCCCCCTTAAGGGGGAATTAAGGGAGCCCATATAAAAATGTCCTTGTGTCACGCCCTCATAAGTGGGATGAGAGGCAAATAAATAATAATAATAATAATAATAATAATAATAATAATAATAATAATAATAACGCAAAAAAATGGTATATGCATCTTGAGAACGAAACGCATAAAATTCTCTGGGACTTTGAAATAAAAACGGATCACATTATCCCAGCAAGAAGACCAGACCTAGTGTTGATAAACAAAATAGAAAGAACTTGTCAACTGGTGGATTTTGCAGTGCCAGCAGATCACAGGGTGAAGCTAAAGGAAAATGAAAAAATAGACAAATATCTGGACCTTGCCAGAGAACTAAAAAAGTTATGGAATATGAAAGTGAAGGTGATACCAATTGTAGTTGGTGCACTTGGAACAGTCCCAAAAGGATTGGAAAAGGGTCTGGAAAGTTTTGTGAATCAGAGGAAGGATTGAAACCATTCAGAACACTGCACTGCTGCAATCTGACAGAATACTCAGAAGAGTCCTGGAGACCTGAGGACACTTGCTCTCACCTAGACACCAGTGAAAGACCATCAGCTAATACTGATGTGAGAGCTCAAAAGGAGCAAATTAATAATAATAATAATAATAATAATAATAATAATAATATAATAATATAATAGTGCACTTGGAACAGTCCCAAAGGATTGGAAAAAGGGTCTGGAAAGTTTGGGAATCAGAGGAAGGATTGAAACCATTCAGAACACTGCACTGCTGCAATCTGCCAGAATACTCAGAAGAGTCTTGGAGACCTGAGGAGACTTGCTGTCACTCAGAATCCAGTGAAAGACCATCAGCTAATGCTGATGTGAAAACTCAAAATAATAATAATTACTATTAATATTTGTTATAGCAATGATGCCACTCAACTATATACTTAGAAAATGAACAGGGGGCTACAAATTACTAAATAACAAGAAAAAGAAAACACAGGCATATGGGTGATATCAAGATTTTTGCAAAACACGAAAAAGATTTGGAAATCCTGGTACACACCATAAGAATATACAGCTATAATAATAAGAATGGAATTCGGCAGCGTAAAATGTGACAAGTTAATGATAAAAAGGAGAAAAGTGAAACAATAGACGGACTAAAACTACCAAATCAGGTAATTATAAATGCACTTGGAGAATTACGAATACATGTGAAGTTTGGAAGCGGACACCATCAAGAAAACAGAGATGAGAGAAATAATATATCAGAAGAACAAGAAAACTTTTACATTCGTATCTACGGAATGAATACCTAGGCCGTCCCCATTATAAGATACTCTGGACCATTCTTAAAATGGTCAAGAGAAGAACGGATAGACCAAAGGACAAGAAAATTGATAACGATGCATAAGGCATTACACTTGAGAGACCATATAGACATATTATATTTATCAAGAAACAAAGAAAACAAAAAGATAGACAAATACCTGGATCTTACCAGAGAATTGAAACACACTGTGGAATATGAGGACGAAAGTGATACCAATTGTAGTTGGTGCACTTGAAATGCCCCCCAAGAGCGTAGAGAACAGACTAGAAGAATCGGAAATTAGAGGGAGAATAAAGGCCACCCAGAAAACCGCATTGTTAAGATCGACTACAATACACCGAAGAGTCCTTGAGAACTGAAGGGACTTGCTGTCATTCAGACTCCAGGGAAAAGACCACGAGCTTACATTGGGATGAAAAACTCGCAAAGTGTGAAAGGATAATAATATGAAGGTCGCCCATAAAGTAATTTATTTCCCCAGAAATCACAGCAGATACAGAGAACGCAATTGCATCGCAATACAGAGCAAATCTTCAGCTACAAAATACAATTTTCTCCACATATCGGGAGTGTGGATTACCCCTTAATTGGAATAAAAATGAATCCGACTACATTCATGCCATCTTCAGAAAGAGTCGAGAGTAATAAAAATAAATATTAAAGAAACTCTTCGAACTTGAAAAGGCATACGTTGCATTTCGTCCCTGACTTCATACTGTAACTTATAGAATGACACCATTTTCTAGATAAATAATAAAAATGTAAGTAAACATCCCCTAAGTGTGCTAATTCCATAATTATTGCCAGGGGAAGTAATAGAGCCATCATCATCATCATCATCATCATCATCATCACATTCATCTTCAAGACGTGCCGACAGCACGGGTTCTTTTGAATCGCTAACGTCATCGCGCATGGTAAGTCCTTTATAACACCCGAAGTGTCGACACAGAGCTCTGCCTTAATATTTACAGAAACAATTACATTGGCACTTTCACTAAGAATAGATGAATTTCCTGCGGACAAGAAAATTGAACGTCAGAAAATGAAATAAAAAATCATCCATAATTTCATACTGTTGCAAAATTGTCTTCTTCTTCTTCTTCTTTCTTCTTCTTCTTCTTCTTCTTCTTCTTCTTCTTCTTCTTCTTCTTCTCTTTTTTTAATTAACACTCCCCTTCCCATCTCTATTTTACATTGAAAGTTTTGTCTTCTCGTTTCTTTTCTCGTACTTTCTCGCATTCCCTTACTTTTTCCCTGTCTTATTTTGCTTTCTATTTTGTTTTTCTTCCCGCACTCTATCAGTTTCAGTATGGCTTTGCAGAATTCGATAAAAAGAACTAGACCACTTTCCGAGAAAAAAAAATTGTGATGCCGAGGAACAACCCTCCAAACATATATCAAATGGAAGAAAATACACGAACAAAACGCTTATTCAACAAGCAAAAATATATTTATAGAAAATACTTACACACGGATATATATATATATATATTATATATATATATATATTATGAATAAAATGGAAATTAATCCGACAGTATGAATAAGATATAATGAAAAAACAAACGATGTTTACAACTGAAATAGGCTCATCAGAAAGAAAAAGTGTGCAAACCGTTTCGGGGCACAATTCTCTTGACGGTTTAAAAAGCAACACTCGGCCCATATTAGTTGAGGATGGGCCGAGTGTTGCTTTTTTAAACCGTCAAGAGAATTGGGCCCCGAAACGGTTTGCACAATTTCTCTTCTGATGAGCCTATTCCAGTTGTAAAACATCGTTTGTTTTTTTCATATATCTTTATCATATAATATATATATATATATATATATATATTATATATATTATATATATATATACAAAGTAAAAAGACGAAGACTTTAGCCAAACAAGTTTTTTTTTTGGGGGGGGGTGATTTTCCAAAATTTGTAAAAGAGGAGGGGAATATGGAAAAACTGTATGAGTTCGATTTAAAATTGACGGCCAATTTGGTAGGAATTGTTGAGATGTGTACACGTCATGTGCTCACCTGTTGGTATCTTATATGTACTTGTGTCTTTGTTTGTATATGAGATTCCGTTGAGTTTTAGTGCGTCGCCTCTTGTCTCTGGTGATAACCATTAATCCCTGATGCACATAACGGCTCATGATTTAGCTAAAGCTGGGGTCATCTCAAATTTTAATGCTGCAGACGAAAGTGCGATTTTGTTTCTGATCATCACTTAGCAATCGCTTCTGAGATTCTGAACCAATATGCTCCATGGTGAAAATAAAGATTTGAATGGTTACGTACGATTATCGATATATCACTCAAATATCACGCATGGCATAACTACGATCTCCACCATCTTTGTATCACAAAAAAGATTTTGTTCAGGCTCATACCAAACGCGTCCTTCATTATCTGATAGGTTTCTGGATCAATCAATTTTTTTCTGTTAAAGCAAAGTTTTAAATCTACTTATTCTGATGGAGATGAAAAGCCCCGACACGTACCCCTAAAGGTATTTTTAGACCGAGAACGTTCCAACTATTTGCATACAATGGGTACCTCGCACGGTGTAATATCTAGCAAGTTTGAAATATGTTAAAAATAGCAGAGTCTTAGGGTTCGTACGGAAGGACATTTATTAAATTGTTACACTTTTTTTTTTTTTTTCGTTTAATCTTAATTTTTTTATGGTAACGCATTTGGACCGCCAATTTTCTGTCATAGTTATCAAAATCCTGGAGTCGCCCGGTTATTTTCGTAAGAAATCGACGTGATCCGTGTTCATATACACTGTAGGATTCTGTTTGCATTCGAATAGCCTTAAACCTCTTGGCAAATGTACGCATCTAATTACTCTCTTTCCAGCTATGGCTAAATAGAAGGGTAGACTAAGCTCTTTAACTTTTATATGGCAACCAGACCAGGAGAAGGAAATCTCTGAACTTAAACCTGTTGAACTCTGCTAAAGAAATTTACCTTGTATTGCATTCTATTTTTGCGAAGCTTTTGGTATATATATATAATATATATATAATATTATATATATATTATATATTGTGTGTTGTTGTGTGTGTTGTGTGTGTGTGTGTGTGTGTGCATATCTCAAATCAAAGGAATTAGTACACATCACAGGTATACTTAAATGCTACTACAATTATTTGTATTAGTAATTGCAATATTAAGAGCATTTATGTAGATTAGTATATCAACGATGAGAGTGATAATGTGTTTTGTAAGTAATGATCAATCTAATATGACCTCTAATGAATAAGGTGAACGGCAAGAGTAAAAGAAAAAAAAAAGGAGATTCAGATCAAAACCGATGCTAATGGGTCCTGCACGTGTCGAGGCTAAAAACAACGTTGAAACGAGACGAACGCAGGAAATGAACCACCAAAATAGATTGCAACAGAGGAGAGAGTGTACGATCTTTATCTCCTAAAGTAGAGGATAGTCCCAATTATTTGTCCCACACATCGACTCGCCTTATCCGTTGCAGCACCCACACTACCCGACTACGCATTCAAATACCTGGCGCCTTCCTGTGTGTTTTGACTAACAGAAAATTACAGCATGTTATTTTCACCATCAACCACTTTTTATACTCTAGATTTCTCGTATTTATTTCTCCTTCACTCTTCAAACACACACACACACACACACACACACACACACACACATATATATATATATATATATATATATATATTATAAATAAAGAAGAAGGTCCGCAAAATGTATTATGTTCTCAGAAAATTTTTTAAATTCTTTTTATCTTACATACGCGACACGTGTTTCTGATCTGTTGTCTTCTTCAGGCATTGAGTTATTAATTTGGCAGAATATGTCCGATATTTGATAGGTTGGTGTGGTTTCTGCAATTTTTCTATTATAATGGCTGTTTGATAACGGTATATATATATATATATATATATATATATATATATATATAATGTGTGTTTTTGATTTATTCTCAAAGATAGTATATTTAATTATGGCTTGCTGGGGATTTGTCGTTTTTGGCTGTTTTATGATTACATACGTAATAGCATGTTAATCATTATAGTTTCACACACACACACACACACACACACACATATATATATATATATATATATATATATATATATATACTCATCCACAGACACCGTGTTTCGTTTTGACGTATCACGTCTCTTCAGTGTGGCTAGACATTTGTAAGCTACTTACAGCCGGGATGGAAACACGATCGATTCAGCATAGTCACCTACAAGAATAACATAAAGAGAAATCTGTTTTTTTTTCCTTTTTTGTCTGGTAGATTATTAGTTTGGTTGGATTTCACAGCATATCAAACATTGTTGGATTATTTTATGTCAAAAACTTTTTGTTTTATTCAATCCTAATAAGCAATTACAATTAAAATCTAAACTCAATTTTTATAAACACGATTTTGTAAAGCTAATTTTTATAGTTAACCCTAAATGAGACCCTAACACTCCGGGTCAGAGTGGACCTGGTAGTAATGACGATGAAGGGTACTCCACACTCCACAGAGCTCCAGAATTGGAGCTTCACTATTAGATGCAGTTTAACGTCTTAAACCGGACAACTTTCGTCTTGTATGAATCTATTATAATACCAACATTGATGAAACATCGTGTAAATATAGCATTGTGTGAGTCCTATAAATTGTTTATTTTTCATCTCTCTCTCTCTCTCTCTCTCTCTCTCTCTCTCTCTCTCTCTCTCTCTCTCTCTCGCTCTCTCTCTCTCTTTCATTGTCTTTGTCTCTCTGTCTCTGTTTCTCGCTCTCTCCCCCTCTTTCTCCACCTCTCTCTTCTCCACCTCTTTCTCCCCCCTCTCTCTTATCTTATAGAGAATAGAGAATCAAAAATACAACTGTCACATTGAAAATAAAGAATAGAACGGACATTGCAATATTATGGTCTGGTCGACATTTGGGGAAATAGAGACGAGTAAATAATAACAAGAAACACCAAGTAAAGACGAGGAATAATAAACAAAAAAAAGAAGAGTAAGAAGGAAAGAAGGGTCAGAAAGACTAAAACGATAGGCGGCGCTTTATCGAAGCCGATGATACTAGGAGCGTGTACGTCTCAATCGGGCAAGTGAAAGTGCAAGATGGCGGAAGTCCCTGTCACCGTTATGCTTCCGTGTTTCAGACAAAAGCCACTTGTCCGCGGCGCCTGAGATGAGGAACAGCCGCTCACACCTGTCATGCACCTGCTTTTCATTTCAAACAGTGTCCACTCCAGCTTTTTCACCTTCTTTCATTCCTCCCTCTGCCCCCCACTTTCCTCAATTCCAAGAACTCTCCATCCAGCCACGCCTGACATTTTACCCGACCCTTACACCAGCCTCTTTCCTTGTTGACGCCCAAGTGTATAGACCGTCATTAGCTGATGTTTCGTTAAAGCCGTTGCGCAGGAGTTCATAAGTGCACGTGTGCGCCTGCGCGAGTGTGTGTGTATGCGCGCGTGTGTGCGTGTGCGTGTGTGTGTGTCTAGGTGTGAGGCGATTAGAGCGTGAGTGTGTATCGGTCCCTGCTTCAATTACGATGTATCTGTTTTTGTGAGCGTCTTTGCATGCGCGTATTTTGTCTGCATGTGAGGGTGTTAGTAAAGTCCTTAAAACTTTGCTGGCTGCATACTAACAAGACCTTGCTGGAAACAACAAGAAAAAAGATAAGAGACAATATTTTTTAAAGAATAATTCTAATATATAACTTTTCAGAACATTGACATGTCGTAAAATCCAAGCAAGAAATCAACCAGAATATTCGGATAAAAAGCAACAATATTAAGATGAAGTAAAAATAGCAATAAAATAATAGTAATAATAAAGAGTGAATTGACTCAGATTATTCAGATAAAAAGCTACAATAAAGATGAAATAAAAGTGTGTATAATGTCCAGAATATTTGGATAAAAAGCAACAATAATAAGATGAAGTAAAACTAAGTGAATGTAGCAAACTAGTACAACGGGAATATAAAGCTAGGCATGACTGGGTTGGGAAGGTGATCCACTGGGAATTAAAACTTTGACCATACAACAAAATGGTATATGCATAAACCAAAATCTGTTCTTGAGAATGAAACGCATAAAATTCTCTGGAACTTCGAGATAAAGACGGATCACCCTATCCCAGCCAGGAAACCAGACCTAGTGTTGATTAACAAAAAAAAAAAGAAAAAAAGAAAAAAAGAAGACGTGTCAACTGGTGGACTTTGCGGTCCCAGCAGATCACAGGGTGAAGCTGAAGAAAAATGAAAAGATGGATGCCAGAGAATTGAAAAAAGATGTGGAATATGAGAGTGAAAGTGATACCAACAGTAGTTGGTGCACTTGGAACGGTACTAATAAACTTGGAAAAAAGACTGGAGGATCTAGTTATCAGAGTAAGAATTGAGATCATCCAGACTACTGCACTGCTGCAATCGGCTAGAATATTCAGAAGAGTCCTGGAGACCGGAGGAGACTTGTTATCACTCAGACTCCAGTGAAATACCATCAGCTAACGCTGATGCGAAAAACTCAAAAAGAATAATAATAATAATAATAATAATAATAATAATAATAATAATAATAATAAAGAGTGAATTGATCTAGAATATTCGGATTAAAAACAACAATAAAATGAATTCTTTGAAAATTAAACTATTTTCTAGAATTTCGTGTTGTATCATGTAATCATTGTACCTCTAAATAATATAATATATATATATATATATATATATATATATATATATATATATATATATATATATATATATATATAAGGGGAGATAAGACTTTCAGCCACCATGTAGTGATGGTATCTGAACTGACAGACAAGGTGCTACAGGTGGTTTAATAGGATAATCGATCTAATTGATCTTTTCAATACTGCCAGAAAATCTGTAATTTGCGTAAACCCCACAAGAGAAATTTCTACCAGCCCTAAGGCATTATATCTGGCATATTTTCAGATGCAAGATCAATGGGCTGTGAAACTGGTGCAAGTTCAACAGCAATCCTACTGGCAGATCTGCGTTTGACTGGAAGTGAATGAAAATCAGCCTCATACGTGCTGAGCCGAAAGCAAGAGTTTTTGACAGCCGGTCTTCAGCCGAAGAAGTAGGCATTTTTAATTTGGGGGGACATTTACTTACTTCGAGATATTGCACTTGTCAAATGGGCTGTCATCAGTGTCTGTCTGGACATAGCGATTTGTCGATTAGTTTTTAATAAATATGAGATGTGGACGAATTTCAACTAGTTTAGAAAAACGGACAACAGATTTACGAGACTAAAATAGTTCCGATCAGAAATGACATACTTAGAAGTTTATTGGCTTTTAAGCTACCCCCCCCCCCAAAAAAAAAAATAAAATAAAAAATAAAATAGCTATTCTTAATAATGTAAATATTTTCCTGGTCTCCCACCAGGCCGGATTAACACAATAAATTTTAACGAGGTGTAGCGACGCACAAACCGAAGCTCATGGTGTGGACATTGCAAAAAGTGTGATTCCTTCGGCAGTTCCCTTTTTGGACGCCTCAAGCACCGGTCAATAAACCCAGCCCCGCCTCTTTTAAACGAGAGTGTTGCTTGGGGAGACGGCCACGCGGGATCACGCGATTTAACTTATACACTACTGGTCCAGAAGCTAAAGCTACTGAATACAGGGCGTCCTGTGTGAGGTAAGTATATATATTATTAATGTATGTATGTACAAACCCTTCACACGAGTTTTCCTTCTTCTATACCAGTTGCTAAACCAAGGTTAAAAAGCCCAGTCTGCTCTACTATCTGCCCATAGCTGAAAAGAGAATAGCTTGATTCATACCTTTCCCAAGAGTATTAGCGCTATGTGAAATTCAACCAGCCATGTCCAGGATTTGAACTCGTGTCACACTGGGCATATATATATATATATATATATATATATATATATATATATATATATATATATAAGTTAAAAGAAATGAAATGAATCCGACGGTATGAGTATATATAAAAAGATATGAAAACACCACAAAATGCTGTTAAAGTGAAAACATTTTATAACATAGCTGATATTGAACAATATTTCGATTTTAAGAAAATCATCATCAGAGCTTGTTTATACTCCGTGTTGTTAAGAGCGGAGACAAAAGTCAAATGAGTTCAAAACAAAAACCTTGATGTTGCATAAAAGAAAAAAAAAGTTATACAATAGTTTCGAATGTGAGCACTTCCGCCGCATTTTTTCTCGGTCATCAGATTATGATTCGAAACTATTGTATAACTTTTTTTTCTTTTATGCAACATCAAGGCTTTTGTTTTGAACTCATATGACTTTTGTCTCCGCTCTTAACAACACGGAGTATAAACAAGCCCTGATGATGATTTTCTTAAAATCGAAATATTGTTCAATATCAGCTATGTTATAAAATGTTTTCACTTTAACAGCATTTTGTGGAGTTTTCATATCTTTTTAATATATATATATATATATATATATATAATATATATATATATAAAGAGAGAGACAGTGATAAAGAGAGACAGATATATAATATATATATATATATATATATATATATATAAAGATAAAGATAAATCTAATGAGTCAGACGAACCTACTATTAGTTTCGCTTAAGGGCTAAGATCTGACTCTTAGCCCTGAAGAGTCAGATCTTAGCCCTGAAGAGCATTAAGCGAAACTAATAGTAGGTTCGTGTGACTCATTAGATTTATCTTTATTATTTGCTCTACTTAGGTATTGAGCACTTTTTACTTATTAGCTATTCTCCTAGTGGTTATATGAATATATATATATATCTTATATACATATATATACATATAAATTGTTTTTTCTTTTGGCCAAATACTGTACCAATAGATTATTTTTTGTTGGTACGACTATCTTGGTCTTTTCTTTTTTTCAAAAAATGTTTTCTCCCGGTTGATGTTTGGTAGTATATTTTTACAATCAAACTATTTGCTGGGGTTTTTCTCCCGCAAGGATTTACAACACGCTTAGTATATATATATATATATATATATACGAAGTTTAAACGTTATTGAATAGTATGGTATAGGATAATGATGTGCTGCACTAAATGTCAAATTTGTACTGACAACATGATACAGATATACATATATACTGTTTAGTAAACGTCTAAGTAGAATAATAAGTTAGCAGTTTTCGCGTTTCTTGTCCAATCACCCTACTTATCTGTTCCACAACCTACTGCTCTGCAACAGTAAGTCGCGCCCTCAGGGCTACTCCATCTTGAATTGAACTTCCCTAGACTGAATTAAACTTCCTGTAATTGCCCAGAACAATTTCTTATATATCTTTCTATATCGCAAAACAATTCATAATTATCTTATAAACAAAATAAGAATTCATTGTGTTAATTTTATTCTAGGCGGGGGAGAGATAGTCTCCCCCGCCTAGAATAAAATTAACACCCTGATATCACGTTGATATTCAGCAGGTGGTCCGAAGATAACAGTCCACTTCAAGATTTTGAGTTTGATCGGAATTATCTTGTTTAACAACGCACTATTTATTTCACCTCCATTTTCACAGCACTGAGAAAATACGTATTCTGACATCATTCATAGTTAAGACCTTCCAAACTAATATGTTTATCTCTCGATAATCCAAGTTTATATCTTTTTAACACATTTGGGAGGGGGGCGTGGATTCTTTTCCCGACATCTCTTTATAGGGAATATAGAATCCAAACACTTATTTTTAAAAAATTTTCCCCAAGACTGTACCAAATTTTATTGGTATTTTTTACCTGTATGATAGGGTATTTCAAAGTTCACAATCTTTTCACCTCAGATATCACTATATGCAAATAAATAATTGTAACCTGTGTCCTTCTGCTCAATTATAACTGACTAATCATCTGTGTATGTTCTTGTTTCCAGTAGCAGAGCCACTGTGAACGGTTTAAAGTAGGCAAAGATTTAATAGAATTAAAATTATACAAATTTGAAAATAATTCATGCAAATTAATTATATATCAACTAAGAATGTTTCTTAAAAAGCCCAGATTTCCAAAACGATTACCATACAACTTAACCTGCAAAAATCCTACGGTAAGAAGATCAAATCAAATCGTATAGACAACCTCTTTATCGTTCTACATGTACTGTTATTACACATCAATAACCCGCTCTTTGGTGCGGGGTCCGGTGGCTTCGGCCGCTGGACCATTAGTGTTAAATTAACGGTGTGATCCCAGGGGTCCTTTCCCCAGGCAACACTTACCCACTTGATTTAAAGGGACAGGGCTGGGTTTATTGACCAGTGCCAGAGGGGGATGCCAACGCATTTTTTACACCTGCCATCCCATGAACTTCGGTTCGTAGGTAGTCCCACATTAAAAAAATCTTGTGTCATACCCGCATAAATAGGGTGCAAAGTAAATACTAAAGTGCTGCTATCGGACATTTGCTATTGTTTTTAATTTATACAATTACCGGTTTAGTTCAGCCGGTAGAGCATGCGACTAGAACCACAAAGTTTCGGGTTCAATACCGGCCTTCATCAACTCATGAGGAACACGGCTTGAATATGTGTAATAAAGTGAGGAGCTGGTAGTAGATGTGGAGTTCCGCCTCAGACGCAAAGACAATCTCCCTGGTCAAGCGCTTGTGAAAAGATGATAGACTTCTTCTCTGTTCAGCTGATACCGACAATAGGCCACTTCGCTGACTTTACAAATTGTATTACAAGTCCCAATATTATCTTGGATTTTCATAAATGGATGCTTGCGTGATTTATAAAAAGTAGGCTTTGGATAAAGTGGCTTTTGATAAGATTGCGTCAGTCGGTAGAGCGTTCGGATAAAAACCACAAGGTTCCTAGTTCGATATCGGCCCTTGCCAACTCAGAGTAACACAGGGATCTGTGCGGTAAAGTAAGGAGCTGATGATAGGTGTGGCGCTCCACCTCAGACGCTAAAATAATCTTCTTGGTCTCATGCTAGTGAAAAGGGGATAGACTCCCTCGCTGATTAAGCTGATACCGACTTTAGGCCATCCCGACGAATTTATTTTTTTTACTATTAAATAATCTCTTTGAAATGGGACAGACCACGTGGTGTAGTGGCTAACGCGCAGGTATGTGACATCGTTGTAAACGCGTTCAATCATCAATCGCACAATTACATTACATTTAAGACCCTTGGGAATGGTATGAAGCACCTCACCAAAAGTGATTAGTATCAGTACTGCTCTTTTATAAGGATGGCAATTGCATTAACTCTTTGCCAACTTTAAACCACTCACAGCAGCTTTGCCAACCGCACCCAAGCAAAGTACAAAAACTAATGGTTATTTCCTTATAATTGAGCAGAAGGTCTCAGATTACAATAATAATAATAGGACTTTATTTGAATAGAATGAGTTCTAAAGTAAAATTTGAAATATCCCATCAAACAGGTAAAAAATACAAGCAAAGTTGGTACAGCCGTGGAGGAAATTTGGTAGGCAAAGAGTTAAACAATCCACGAATGTTGATATGACATTAAACAAAGAAAATAAACGAAACCAAACTAAACCATAAATTAAAAAAGGTAATTTGCCAAAAGTGAAAACGGAATTCAGGAAAGTTTGTCCTTTAAATATTACTCCAACTAGCAAAATAAAAAACGCCCTTTGCCTGAGGGGATGGGAGTTGAAAATTTAATATCAGAGAGTTTGTATCATAAGTAAAGTAAAATCATCAAATTTATTAAAGGAGTAAAAAATGAAATAAATTTATTAAAGGAGTAAAAAATATTTTAAAAATTAAAATGAACACTTAGTTCTGATAACTTTAAATATATATTGAAATAAAACAAACTATATATAGATAGATAATACCAGGTATGTATTCATTAAAACCTGTTTAAAAAGACCAATGAGGACTGTCTAACATTGCATGCTCAAATTTTGAGTGTATTTATTCTACGTTATGACGTTTTAGGTAGTGTGACGTAATCAGTGACGTCGTTTTTGTTACAGAGAAAAACCGGGAGCGAATCTCCATTATTAATAGAATTAACATATTCCTCTTACCATCATCAGATGTATTACAGATTAGCATTATACGAGGTATGTTAGAAAAGTTCCTGGGCAGGCATCACAAAAAAATGTATTTCAATCTACAAACTACAAAGTTATCCCTTCAAAATAATCCCCCTGGAGTCTAATGAAATTTATCATCCTTCTCTGCCACGCTTGCATGCACTCCTGGAAGGATTCTTCCAGGATTCTCCGTAGCTCTGTCGCCACGGCCTGTTTGATGTCGTGCATATCCTCAAAACGGGTTCCCTTGATGAGCCCCTTGAGCTTGGGGAAGAGAAAAATCACATGGAGCCTAGTCGGGCGAGTGGGGAGAATGCTCCAGCACGTTGATGTTCTTCTGGGTCAAGAACTCTCGGATACTCAGGGCAGTGTGAACAGGTGCGTTGTCATGGGGAAGCACCCACGAGTTGTCCTGTCACATCTCGCCTCTTCTCGCGCACTGAACGAAGCAAACGCCGCAGTATCTCTTTGTAGATATGCTGATTGATCGTCTGGTCCTGTGGCAAGAATTCTCAGTGAATTATGTATCCAAGTTTTTTGACATACTGGAACTTTTCTGATATACCTCGTAAGTGGTGCAAATAACGATCCCCTATATATCATAGCGCTTGGAAAAATATGTATCCAACTATTCTCCCTCCAGCTATGGGAAAATAGTTGGCAAATCTTGGTTCTTTAACCATGGTATGGCGACCACTTTAGCAGAGGGAAAACTGAATCAAAACCCGTTAAATTTCGCTAAGACTTTACATTGTAACCATAATGTGTATGTTTTTACATTAGTTATTAGTATGTAATATGAATTTTATTTCTGAAAATTTAAGTGATTATATGTAAAAAAGAGAATAATATCTCATCCACGAAAAGCAATGTGAATATACGCATAAGGCATGAACTGCTATAGACAGATTATCGATCATATGAAAATCTGATCTCTGATAAGATAAAACAAGAATTGTTCCAAGCTATAGCTGTATTCGTGCATCACTTGTACTTTAACAAAACAATTGGAAAAATGCTAGCTGAGAACCACGCAAAAATGCGGTGTGCTGTCTTGAACAAATCCTGGAAGCAGTACTTCACAAAAAAGTACTGTGTCTCATCCTGTTTGTATGGAGGGTTTGGTGAATATATACAAGGTTGACTTTGATATGAAATAAACCACGAAGATTGATAATCCATTAAACAAAGAAACGAATCTAACTTTTTGAAAAGGTTTTATAAACGAGGTGAATCTCTATGGTTTAATTCATTCACGAAGACCTACATATTGGACTAATTCCCAACTGAATATAACTCGAAACATGATATGAGGCTGATATTATATATTAAAATTTCATAGTTTACTCTGCGTTTTTATATTTTTCGGTGCGACTCGGTATCTTCTTTTATTCTTTATTTTATTTCTTATCAATTATTAACAAAGTAGTCACTGGTCTTTTACTAGCGAATTTGAATCAATATACACCCGTATATATCAATATAAGACTTTACACGGATGCACTTAAAATTTACAAAACAAATATGAATATTATATAAGTATGCAAACATTTTTATGATTTTATCTCATACGCGCATGCATTCTACTCCCACAAACACCCCCATATATAATATATATATATATATATATATATATATATATAATGAGATTGACTCTGTCTAGGTTCTCTCTCATAAATATATATATTTGATTCCGGTTTCTACCCCCTCATTTATATAATTTTCTTCCTGTGTTTTTGCACATTTGTTCAAACCAATTCCTGTCAAAATTATCCTGAAGATCCTTTCAGTGAAACTTAGGTGGTTAATTTCTCTCGCTGATTCTGGCCCCAAACCGGCTCTACAAGTACGTATTGACCACTGTCTAATATTTATCATATTTATATATATATATATATATATGTGTGTGTGTGTGTGTATTTAGGTATTTTGTAGTGGTAATTAAAGTGCTCGATTATAGATGTATGAGCTGTATTAATTTATCATATTGTACAGTACAATTAAAAAGCTAATGTTACTATTGATTTCAAAGCAGCGTACAAGCTACTTATTATCAGGACAACGTGCCTGTGAAAAAACCGAACGAATTTTAATTCGGCTATACATGTATATAGATTTATACATTGTGCTGAGCCGCAGTGGTTCACAGGTGAGTTGTCCTGGTGATAAGTGGATAGTACACTGCTTTGAAACCAATAGTAACAATCGCATTTTAATTGTATTGTACACAATAACAAATATATATATATATAATGGTATAACTGCACTGATGAGAGGTGATACCTCGAAACACGTGTCTGTAGTTTACTCTATTATACGCTCCCAATTTCGGTTGAGCACTTTATTTAGGAGGGATTTAATTGAAAATTCACCGTATTCGGCATTCAGCTAAATCTCACTTTGTTTACAAAGTTTGAGACTTCTAAGTGAAGTTCACTTCCGCTTAGAAATGTAGCGATTAAATAGCCTGCTATACTTGGTAGCTGACTGTGGCCGTATGGGAAAGAGGTTTGGCGAGCATAAGTTTGTTCGGGTCTCGAACCCGGCCAGAGGTAGCTGCTAAAAAGTGTATAACTGCACTGATGAGAGGTGATACCTCGAAACACGTGTCTGTAGTTTACTATATATATATTTATATATATTATATAATATATATATATATATATATATATATATATATAAAGCGATTGTAACTGTCTAGTTTCTCTCATGAATTTGTTTTACTAAAAGCAGCCACTATTTCAAATTCAAATAAGTTTTGATCTGGCTGTTAGATAATGACAAATGTACCGATATTTTTCTCATGACGTTACTTAATTTGCCTTTTTTACTTTGAAAAACGAACAATAAACAAAGGGGGCATTATAAAAACGATTCAAAATGAATAACTATATTCTATTATTTATATTCAAACTTATGATTTAAAAAGTAACATTCCCACAGCATTTGCAGCAATTAAAACTCACAAAAAATGCATTATCTAAACGGTATCATTCCCACACCATTTACAGCAATAAAATTTACAAAGCAATACATAATTTAAAAAGTATAATTTCCATAGTATTTAGAGCAATGAAAAGTCACGAAACCACGAAGAATCTAAAATTATTGAAGGAAGAAACGTAATTATCTTTGCACTTTTTTAAAAAGATATCGCAAAAAAGAAATAACGAACATAAAGAGTTTTTACGAAGAAAAACGGTTAATTCAAAGGTCGAATTATCCGATTGGAGAACAATTACTCACCGTTAACTTCAAAAATAAGTAAAACAGCTCGTTTTTTACAACACGGTCAGTTTCTTATTGATATTTTTTTAGCAGAATTCTGTATTAATGGTTATTTTACTAAAAAGCTCTCGCGTCGAAATTTTCTGATATAATTATTCAGACTCTTATTTTATGGAAAGAAGTAAGAATCGTTCTTTGTCAGTTCATTTTTTCATATTTCATAAAATAAAATAGGGATTAAAGGCCACAAATTAATTGATAATCTAAAAATGAAGTCTGAAAACATTTACAAAGGCAACAGTCATGCCACCACCGGTCATCTTTTTAATAACTTAAACTCACCTTCCATCATTATTAAGGTTACTTACTCTTGCTGGTTTTCGTTTCTTATTTAAGAATATTTTATTTTGATCGGGAAATATGTTTGTGGGTGATTATACATTTATCTCTTTATTGTACTTATCTCTTGATTACCCCCGTGTCACTGATAGTGTCGTATTGTTATGACAACAGCAGAAACAATAATCTCTTGAGTTCCGGCAAACAGCAGACACCGACGTTGTTTGGAGAGATACTAAAAACAACAGGAGCAACATCACAATTGTTAATATCGATGGGCCAACTTTTTCTACTAGGAAAAAAAAAACATTATTTTGCATCTGTTTGTTTCTTTTTTTTTTCTTTGTGATTTTTAAAAAATTTTCATTTCGACATTTTTTTTCCAATTTTATAGTTGGTTTGTTTTTTATTTATTTATTTCCCCAGAAAGTTTGTTTATTCTTTCGTTTTCTTTATTTCTTATCTTATTTGCTTTTTGTTTTCCGTTTCTTTTACTTTTACTTTTCTTTTCTCACTAAATTTTTTGTGTTGAATATTTTCATAATTGTACTGCTATTAATCATTATGTTCCAGTTCTTTCTTTTTTTCTGCAACTTATCTTTCTTTCTTTCTTTCTTTCTTTTTTCTTTTTTTTTTCTTTTTTTCTTTCTTTTTTTTTCTCTTTTTTTCTTTTTCTTTCTTTCTTTCTTTCTTATCTTTCTTTCTTTTTTTCTTTTTCTCGAACTTATTTCTTTTCTTCTTTTTTTTTTCTTTCTTTCTTTCTTTTTTTTTCTTCTTTTCTTTTTTTCTTCTTTTTCTTTCTTTCTTTCTTTTTCTTCTTTCTTTCTTTCTTCTTTCCTTCTTTCTACTGTCACTGTATTACTTATCCTTAGTTCCCTTCTTTCCTCCTTTTTTTCTTTCTTCTCTCTTTTCCCTTCTTTCTCCTTTCCTTCCCTTTCTCTTCTTCTCTTCTCTTCTTTTCTTCCTTCCTTTTTTTCTTTTTCTTTTTTTTTTTTTTTTCCTTTAGTCTTCTTTTTTTCTTCTTTCTTTTTCTTTTTTATCTTTTTTTTTTCCTGTTTCTTTCTTCTCCTCCCTCTCTCTTCTCCTTCTTCTTCTTTCCCTCTTTTTCTTTCTCTTCCTTCTTCTAGTTTCGTTTTTTTCCTCCTTTCTCGAACTTATTTTTCTTTCTTCTTTCTCTTCTTTCTTTTTTTCTTTTTTTTCTTTCTCTTTTCTTCTTTTTCTCTTCTTTTCTTCTTTTTTTTTTTTTCTTCTCCTTTTTTTTCTCCTTTCTTCTTCTTTATTTTTTCCTTCTTTTCTTTCTCTTTTTTTTTCTTTCTTTTTCTTCTCTTTCCTTTCCTTTTCTTTTCCCTTTCTTTTCTTCTTTTCTTTCTCCTTTATCTTCTTCTCTCTTTCTTTCTTCTCTCTTCTTCTTTTTTTCTCTCTCCTCCTCTTTCTTTTTCTCCTTTTTTTCTCTTTCCTCTCCTTCTTTCTTTTCTCTTTCTTCTCTTCTCTTTCTTCTTTTCTTCTTTTTCTTCCCTCTTTTCCCTCTCCTCCTTTCCTCCTTTCTTCCTCTTTCTTTTCCTTTTTTTTCTTTCTCTCCTTTCTTTCTTTCTTTCTTTCCTTTCCTTCGAACTTATTTCTTTATCTTTCTGTTTCTTCTTTTTTTTTTTTTCTTTTCTTCTTTTTTATTCTTTTTTCTTTTATTTTTTCTTCCCTTTCTTTTCTTTACTTTCTTTTTTCTTTTTCTTTCGTCTTTCTTTTCTCATTCTTTCTTTAACTGAACTATGAAAATATATAATATTTCTTTTTATTAAAATAATTTTACGTACTTTCTTCACTTTGTATTTGTTTTGTTTCGTTTCAATCATTTTATTCTATTTCTTTCTTCTTTCTTTCTTTCTTTCTTTCTTTCTTTCTTTTCCTTCCTTCTTTCTCATGATTAAACGTCTATTTTAAATGTCTATTTTGTCTTTAAGTTTCCATGGGCTTTTTTTCTACATTTGTCTTATTTATTCAATTTTTTTCTTTTCCTTTTTGTCCCTTTTTCTTTCTTCCTTTCGTTCTTTTCTTTCTTTCTTTCTTATGAATAAACTTCCAAATTTTTTCTCCCTAAATAAGTTTAATGCACTTTATGAACTTTCTTTTTTAATTTCTTTAATCTATACACCTTTTCTTTCTTTCTTTCTTTGTCTTTAGTTTTTGCGTCTTTCTTCCATTTACTGACATTTTAAATATTTCATTTACTCTTTTTTTCCATTTCTTTTCATTTTCTTCTATATTGAATCTTTCTTTTCCTTTCTTTCTTTCTTTTTTCGTTTTTTTTTTGTAGCTCTTTTTTCTAATTGATTGTATCCGGTCTTTTCTTTCTTCGTTGTTTGGATCTATTTTTTCTTTCTTTTTTCGTTCAGTCTCTCTCTCTCTCTCTCTCTCTCTCTCTCTCTCCTCTCTCTCTCTCTCTCTTCTAATAAATTGCATCTTTCTTTCTTTCTTTTTTTTTACATTCATTCTTTCTTTATATCTCTCTATTTTCAAAATTCTCTTTCTTTCCAAATAAGTTTATCGTACATTATATTCGGTGGATTTTCATTCTTTTTTAATCAGAAGAAACTTTTATTAATTCTTTTCTTCTTCAATCTTTATGTCTTTTATTTATTTATTTTATTTTTTCCCTTTATTTTTTCTTTATTTATTTCTCCCTCCTCGTATTCTGTTGTTTTCTAACTTCTCGAGTTACTTTCGAACATTTTCCCTCGCGCTCGACTTGTAAGCACTTCTTTTTCTTTTTCCTTTTCATTCATTCTTCTTTTTCCTTATTTTCATCTCATATATACTCTTCCCTTTTCCGTGTGGATTTATATCTTTGTACATCCATTTTGCAATTCGATGATTACAGTAAATAAAAAGCAGAAACTGTAACTATTTTTACGGCGTCTAACGTTTCAAACATTTAGGTTCTTGACAAACAGACTCTCCCAGGAGAGAGACAAATATCAAAAACAATAAATATACAAGATTTTTAAATTAATATACCACAATGTAAGAAGTAGATAGACGCATAGATTATGATAAGCCATTCTATAAAAAAAGATAACTGCAATATCACAAGATCTACAAACAAAATTCTCAACATGTTAACCGATCAAATTATCAACTATAAAAGTATCATTACACGATAACATTACCGTATATATTATCCTCACATATAACTCTGTCTCTCTTGGCTCAGTCGGTAGAGCGTTCGGCTAGAAACCACAAGGTTCCTAGTTCGATACCGGCCATCGCTAAATCAGCGAATGAGTAGCACAGGGATCTGTGCAGTAAACTAAGGAGCTGATGGTAGGTGTGGTGCTCCACCTCAGTCGCAAATAAAAAAATCTCTAACGCTAGTGAAAAGGGGATAGTCTCCCTCGCTGTACGGATCTTACCGACATTAGGCCGCCCCAACGACTTAAATTTACTTATATATACAGTGATGCTGATAACTTTTTGATTTAGTGCGTCCTGGGTCGCATATATTTGCTTTGAATGAGTCCACTGGAAAATGTATAGGTCCCAACTAAAGCCGTCTAACTCCTACCTTGTAGCCTATTCAATGTATTTCATTTCTAAGAGACTATTGAAATGTATTTATAGTTAGCTTGAAATGGCGAGGGAAGAAAAAAGAAAAACATTGGGACGCATGGATACAATTTTACAGCATCCTTTTAGATTGTTGTGCGTCAGAGAAGCAGGACGCGTACCAATCAGCATCTCTGTATATATATATATATATATCGTTCACGTTTAGTTTGTTATTTTCATGAGTTATGACCTACAAGACATTGTTTTCAGTACAGGTTGGTTAGTTGATTGGATTTTACGGCATGACAACCTTTCTTTATGCCGAAGACCTTTTGCTCGATATTCTTGATTGATATTCAATTTTTTAACACGTTTTTAAAACTGTTTTCTATTTTTTAACCCATACAATAGGAGCCTAACACATACTACCACTCAAAGTCAGAGTAGACCTGGGAGTAATGGCGATGAAGGGGTACTCCACACTCCTCAGATCTCCAGAATTGGAACTTCATCACTACAAGCAGTTTAACGTCATACCAAGGACACTAAGACTCTCATCCATCGCCTTCTAGCACATATATACTAAGATATAGCTGAGATTTGCCACAAGGGCAATTGAGTTGGGGACAATCATATAGGTGCTAGGGCTTGACATAACCTTATTGCCTAAGTAAGCGCCAAAGTAGAGTTGCGTATCCTGGACTGCTCAGTCACCAGGATTCCGTAATTAGCATCATGGGTCGCCACTCACGGCCAACAGTTTTGTCCAATTTGGCGGATTATATCTCTCCGCAGAAGTGCAGTCGGCGTGTTCGACACCCAACCGATAGGGCGGTTCAGAATATAGCGCCCGCCTAGGAACCAGTTCGATACCGGCCATCACCAACTCAGCACATGAGTAACACAGGGATATGAGCGGTATAATGAGGAGCTGATGGCAGGTGTAGCGCTTCACCTAAGACGCAAACCAATCTCCTTGGTCTAGCGCTAGTGAAAAGGGGATAGACTCCCTCACTGTCTGGCTGATACTGATATTGGGCCACCTCTGACGACTTTACTTATAATTATATAATTCATGAAAATCACAAATTAAACGTGAACTAAGACAAAAAAGAAGCAAAGAATGAAGGGAGGAAAACTGAAAAACAACAAGAAATAGAAACTAAAAATAAATTCGTTTAAATTGAGGAAAAAAGAAGGAAAATAGATTCTCTCTCTCTCTCTCTCTCTCTCTCTCTCTCTCTCTCTCTCTCTCTCTCTCTCTCTCTCTCTCTCTCCATATACTCACACACACACACATATATATATATATATATATATATATATAGTCACGCGCAAATCGTACGCAAGGATTGAAAAAAATAACGTAGCGTTAACACAGCCATTATAATAGAAAAGTTGCAGAAACACACACAACCTATCAAATATCAGACATATTCTGCCAATAATAATTCAATGCCCGAAGAAGACAACAGGTCAGAAACACGTGTCACATATGTAAGATAAAAAGAATAATAAACAATTTTTTTTTTCAGAACATATATACAGTTTGCGGGCCTTCTTTTTTATAAAATATTGAATTTTCTCCCATTGGAACCAGAAACAACATATATATATAATATATATATATATATATATATATATATATATATATATATATATATATATATAAGCATTGTCCCGAAAGTACTGCCTCGCAGGTCATAATTCCTGAATATAATAAGCTAAACGTTAAGAAACCGATAAAAATTAGCAATTTAAAATAATCTATGAGGCCTGTCCTGCCTTTCAGGTCACAAGTCCTTTATTAACAATGTTATTAAGAAAATACGAAAAAAAAAAGACTAAAAGATAGATCAAGAAAGAAACAAAGAAACAAAGAAACAAACATACAAGCAAATCTATGTCAGAATGCAACGAACAAGCTAAACGTGTCAGAAAAAAAATAAAAGAATGAAGGAAGGAAGAATGGAAGCATAAAGACAACAAGAAATAGAAATCAAAAGGAAATAAATTCACATAAATTGGTGAAAAAAGAAAGAAAGGGGGTCCATATGAGACGGTCTCTGTCTCTGTCTCTGTCTCTGTCTCTCTATCTCTCTCCCCCCCTCTCTCTCTATATATAATTATAACGTGTGTGTGTGTGTGTGTGTGTGTGTGTGTGTGTGTGTGTGTGTATCATATTTATAAAATATATTTATATATGCATATTTATATATTTATAGATATATATATTATTATACATGTTTGTACATATTTTATATATGCATAAATATATATATGCATATGTATATGAATGTATGTATATGTATGTATGTATATATATATGTGTGTGTGTGTGTGTGTGTGTGTGTGTGTTGTGTGTGTATGTGTGTGTCCATATAAGACGGTCTCTGTCTCTGTCTCTCTCTTCTCTGTCTCTCTCTCTCTCTCTCTTATATATATATATATATATATATATATCATATTTATAAATATATTTATATACACATATTTATACATATTTATAGATATATATATTATATACATGTTTGTACATATTTATATATATATTCATATATGCATATAATATGTATGTATATGTATTCATATATATATATATATATATATATATATATATATATATATATATATATATGTCTGTGTGTGTGTGGGTGGGTGTGTGTGTGTCCATATGAGACGGTCTCTATCTCTGTCTCTCTGTCTCTGTCTCCCCCTCTCTCTCTCTCTCTCTCTCTATAATATATATATATATATATATATATATATATATCATATTTATAAATATTTTTATTTATACATATTTATATTTATATATATTATATTCATGTTTGTACATATCTATATATATATTTATATATGCATATATATATGAATGTATGTATATATGTATATCTATCTATCTATCTATATATATATATATGTGTGTGTGTGTGTGTGTGTTTGTGTTTGTAACAGTATCAATGTAAAATGTTAAATAAACAAGTGACAACCACACATTCATTTAAACAAACAAATCTCCAAATATATTAAGAAATCATTCCCACGAAACCATTGGCACCAAAAATAAAACCAATATTTAAATCACGATTAGCAAATAGTAATTTGGAAGGCGATTCAGAATAAATAAATGAATAAAAATATCAAATAAATAAGACGCTGAGACATTTATTTCCCTCATTCAATGTTTAGCTGATTTTTTTTTACTTTTATTCATTTTTTTACCATTACCATTTACCATTTAAAAAATACGAGAATACTTGGATTCTTTAAAAAATATCATTTCGCATAAGATTGTTCGTGAATAATAAACACAACTCATAAGATGAGTGTAAATCAGGTCTCATTTCGATATCATTACGTATTTTCAACTAGTACAAGAGAACAACATTCAGTACCACCAACCCCTACCACATCTCATCCGACCCACAATTTCCCCCACCAACCCACCTCCACAAAAAAGAAAAAAAAAGGATTGTGTAGCGAAATTATTAGGGTCCACTGGAATTTGATAGAAATTAAGAGAAAATTAAAAAAAGGAGGAGTGGACACACAACGAGTTGCCGGTAATTTGACCGAAGAATGACACCAGAAAAGGAATTGGAAGTAAAAGCCGAAAGTTCCAGGTGTTGACCGGAAGCGGAAGTGACGTGGTGACGAAGAACGAGGAAGAAGAAAATCGCCCTCTTTTGCCTTTCGGCCGTCGCAAGGTTCAGACTGGGCTGCTGGTCCCTGGTGTTGGGACAGCGATATAGTTGGTACCATACTAGAAGGTACAGTAATTTAACAGTGTCCTCTCTCTCGTCTCTGTCTTCCTTTCTCTCCGAAACAGAGCCCACGACACGAGCCTGAAATAAATGCTAAGCCCCTTGTGACCATATACCTTATGTGTCTGTTGGGCCTTCTTTATCTACAACGACGACTGCTACTTAAATTTGAGTTGGCTACATATATCGTTCCGGAGTTTGCCACAAAGACACTTTGGTACTTTGTTATACAACCAATACATTTTTAGTGCCGTGAATTTTGAAGCACGGTGACAAGCCCCTCCAGCTAACAAATTCCTTTTTGGTACCATGACCATAATATTATAACGTTACAATTGTCAGGACTAACTTTTTCTAGATAGAATGACAACCCCGTACACGGTTTGAAAATTGATGTAACACAGTCTTTTGTCGTGTCATTGCCCAACATTGTAGCCTTGAGCCGTATTTGAGTTTAAATGAATCATCATTGTTAAAAAAGAAACGTATTTCCTTACGGTACTCGTGATTTTCGCTTTATATAGGCTCTAATCTTAAGTAAGATAGGAGTAACATAGTTTTCCCACAAAATTTTCTCGTCCTGTCGCCGATGCTTAGAATATGGGGACTGCATCCCTTGAAGATGTGCAAGACACTTGAAAAAGGGGTATCCTGGCATTGGCACTACTCAACCATGGATCATTGAAGGAATATCAAATTATTGTATATTATTTTTAAGATTAAAAAATACACAGACTGTAACTACTCTAAATAAATAAATAAATAAATAAATATATATATATATATATATATATATATATATATATATATATCAATAATGTAGATTTGCTTCCGGATATTGTCTGTAACAAACATTACGTCACTGCTTACGTTACATTACTCAAAATCGTCATAGCATAGAATAAATACACTCAAAATTTGAACATGCAACATTAGACAGTCCTCATTGTTTTTTAAAACAAGTTTTAATGAATACATGACTGGTATTATATATCTATATATATAGTTTGTTTTATTTTAATACATATTTGAAGTTTACATTTCAAATTGTTTTATTTTTTAATCCTTTAATGAATTTGATGATTTTACTTACTTAGGGTACAAACTCGCTGACATTGAATTTTTTACTCCCACCCCATCAGGCATTATGTTTCAAAAATCTGTTTTACATCGCCCGGTGGGCGTTTTTTATTTTGTACTAGTATTATATATATATATATATATAATATATATATATATTATATGTGTGTGTTGTGTGTGTGTGTGTGTGTGTGTGTGTAGTTGTTTAAGAATTTGTTTTTGTTTTTTTTGCACATGTTTATGTAATTTCATTCTTATCCAATACAAATAATGAGTATAGTTTCACGTAACTAATAATAATAGCCCTTAGTAAATCATTGAACTGTTCTATTTGACCCCAACAGTTACTACTACTCAGGTCAGAGTGGACATGGGAGTAATATCAATGAGTTGGTACTCTACAATCTTCAGTTCTTCAAAATTGGGGCCGCATCCTATAAAGTCAACGACGAAATGAATCGTACACCCATCAATATAGCGGTAGACAGTGAGATACAGGGACAAACAGACAGACTGCGTGATACAGAGACAGTGAGAGTGATACTGATGTAGATAGATAGATATAGTGATACAGCAATACACAGACATACAGAGAAACGGCCCGATACTGAGATAGACAGAAAGCTAGACAGTGTATCGCCTAATATAATGTTTATTGAGTTAGGCTAGCAGACCATTTCTACTGAGTTCGATTCTTACTTGAGGCCTTGTACCTAATTATAAGCTAATCTTAGTGCGTAATGGAAGCGCGTAGTGTAATGGTTAAAGTTATGGAAAATAGACTCGTCGCCCCGAGTTCAAATCCTGGATGTGGCAATTGCATTTCACTTAGCGATAATACCCTTGGGAATTAATCCTATCCCCTCCAGGTATGGATAAATAGTAGAGTAGACTGAGCTCTTTAACCTTGGTTAAGCAACCGGTCTAGGAGAAGGAAAACTCTGAATTCAAACCTGTTAAACTCCGCATAAGAAATTGACCGTGTGTCACATCCTACAAGTGCGGAGGGGTTGGTAAATATATATAAGCTAATTTTAGCATATGACAATTTGACTCTGACGGAAACAAGTCTTACTGGTTCAGTTCTAAGGAATCGTTTTACTGTTATTACCACCAGCTGCCATCCAAGTTTTGACCTCTTAGCATTGTGACGGAGAGAAGATTCTCTTACTCTCTTTCTCTGTTGCAGCTGCGAACTGACCTCAAAGCCAAATATATTTCTGGTGTCAAGCACAAGTTCTTCAATCTTCTAATAGATTATCGTTATCCTCACATGAATGTTACACTCGAAAATCAATGGGAAAAATACAAGATCATCTGAACGGACTACATAAAGAAATAAGTGGTCAACGTTTTAGCTATACAGTAGTGACCTCCAATTTGCCCTGAGAAATGTACCCCTATATTTAACACAATGAAACTTGCATACAAGTTAATATTATCTTGGACATTTTTGTCTAGTAAAAAGAAGAAACATTAAAAGAACTGAGGATTTTTTTTTAAATTCAGATTACGGAAATGACAAATTAATGAAAATTATGAACGAAAACAATGTTTACA